>NW_019379561.1:1743502-1774458 GCF_000648655.2 Copidosoma floridanum
GTGCTACTCCCATTATTATTATTGTTGTTGTTGTTGTTGACGACGCTTAATTTCCAGAGGTTATCGATTGACATAAGGATCGTTTATTTTTCGTACGTTAACGTTTGACCAAATGAATGTTGTTGAATAAATAAAAAAAGTAAAAAAAACAAAAACAAACAAAAAAAAGTATTCAAAGTTTATCGCACGATACATGTGATTATACTTTCGCGCAAAACCTTGCGTACAGCTGCGCAGGTAGCTTCAACGCGAGACAAAAGAACATATTGATGATATACCCGCGTCTCTTGTTATCTCTTCTCATTCCTCGCTCCGCGACTTTCTTACCGTAATTCAGGTCTTTTAGAGTGAAAACGAAATATTTACCGATGTTACATTCCTTGATCCAAAGCATATAATATACATATACATACATATATATATTTTCATCGATCTTATACATACATGGATACATGTGTGTCTGTATGTTGAAATATTTATTTAGAGCACATTTATACGTAGTGATAGCGAAGAGATCTATACTGCAAATTATTTTTAATAAAAATATATGTATACACACGCGCGCGCGCACTTACGCTAAATCACTCTAAAAAATTTGAAAGCTCAAAAAAAAAAGCACCATTCGGCTCTTCTGTCTTCCTCCGAAAGATAAAACTCTCGACTGTCGCCAGACAAATTCTATATAGCGATAATTATATTATACCCGTGTATTTGCGACTATTGGCCCGCACGGGGGGCAATACTGTGTACGCCACGTTATGCTATGTCTATATGTAATGTACATCACCCGTGCACCAACTCTCAACACGAGCTTTCGATGAATCGGCGCGAAAGCTCATTTACTAATCGAATTGCAAAACCAATCGACGCCACGAGAAAGAATACCAATGTGGCAAATGGGGGAAAACACAAAAAAGTTACAAACATATTGTATGAAAGGCGGTAAAGGGGAACATTGATGCGATTGAAACATGTATAATTGTGCTTATGTCTGAGAAATTTAGCAAAGAAAGGCTCGAGGGAAAATTAGACGTTCGATGATTATGGCAACGCCAGCAATTAGGACAAAGAAAGTGATCAGTGCTATAATAATAATAATGATGATGATGATGATATACTGGTGTAAAGTTGAACCTACATATTATAAATACATACATGTACATATATATTTTAGAATCGATATACAACCGTGCAATTGCATTACGGCCAGATTTTCCGAAATCAGAAATGGTGTGTAATTTTGTAAGAGTTGATGGAACGGACGATCGATAGTGGGGAGAGAAAAGAATCTATATTTTTTTAAATATTCGGCAAAGTGAGGAGGAAAAGGGATTCGCACTACTTTTTAATACACAAAACACGACTGTTTCGACGTTTAACGAAAGATCCATGTTATGATTAGTTGTTAAACACCAATCAATTGAAATACCTTAAATGTGTTACTGTTACGTACGATGGTATGAAATTTTTATAACTAAACTTCTACATAGTTCATTTGGTAGCAGTTGATATTAGTGACTACGAGTATATACTATATACACATTTATATTATCGCTTGATCATAAGAAAAAAACTATTAATGAAAATGTTATCAATCGACTTGAACTATCTGTATAATTTTATCGATGTTGGAATGAAATAATAATTCTGTATGATTATGTAAAGTCGTATTATCACATTCCCTTAATTTTAGAGAAGTTTTTATGCACCGATACGATAGTACGTAATTATACACAATCTATTGATATGGCATATGAATGTTCCATTTAGATGAGATGTGAAAAAAAAGTAATTAGAAGAAACCCAAAAGTATTTACAAAAAAGTTACGAATATTATAATTCTACGGTATAAAATTGTCATGACGTGACACATGATTAAGCGAAAGGGTAATTAAAAAATTAAAAATTGTGTGTGTCAAGTCGCAATTCCATTAGTAAATGCAAAGCACAAAGTCCGACTCGTTGAAATTTATCCACTGCTTTTCCCTAAGCTTGAGAAAAAAAAATAATAATAATAAAAAACCAAGTGGCTCGAGAAACAGTTGATCCGCCCCCGTCAGAGCAAAAGTATCGAGCTGCATTGTATTAATTGTTACTCTAGGAATTCGGTCGCCACTTTGATCGAGACGTGTAATAGCCGAGTTACGTATCGTAGTTTTGTTGAATCACTTCGTGGAAAAGTACTCTCTGCCGAGAAAGGAAACAGATTTTTCGACTTTGATCGGTGCCACCAAAAAAAAAAAAAAAAAAAAAAAAAACCATGAAAAGAAATAAGAAATTGGTCAGTAGTTACTTTTCAAAACAGTGATTAGCAAAGTCAAAATCTACTGAGCGTAGTCGATCGATGTCATTCAATTGATTTCTCTTTGTGCTTCTGCGACCCTGAAGTTGTAAAACTTTTCTTACCAAAGTAGAAAAAAAAGAAAGAGTGAGGGAGAAAAGGCAGACGAGGCCGCTGTAATAAAAAATCAAGAGTGCACGAAACATCAGATACAAAGGACTCAACATAATATGTGTATGTCTCCCATCATTTTACCCATTTAGCGTTAATAAGCGGAAGAAAAAAAAAGAGGGACATGAAACTTATGTATGAAAAAAAAAAAATATTGAATATAAGTCAAACCAAATACATATTATACCCACTTGTCAAGCCACGTGTCTAATACTTACGCGACTAAGTGTGATTATATAAGGAACAATATAGTTACGTGTAAACCTGTACATATATACATATACCCAAATACGTAGCTTTTCGAGCGAGACGACTCGTCTATATGTACTTACAGTATTGATGAGGAGGGCGATACGTGGATAAAGTGAAAATTGGCTAATGGGCTCGTATACGCGCGGCTCCGAGGGGGGGACGGACAATTTGTGTGCGCGAGATATCACACGTAATAGCCTACGTCACGTTAGCGCCGTATACTCTTTGAAAACGAACAACACCTGCTCGAGTATGAATATAACACTGCACCAGCACGCAAATGTCGCAAACTCGCGCCCAAGTGCACGCTATATTGATGTTTCTCGCAAAAAAAAAAAAAATATATCTGTATGCTCGCACTGTGCAATGAATGTGCTGCGGAAAAAGATACAAAGTAGGTGAAACGTACAAAATTATAAATGATTATTTATATTATTAGTATCTGCCGTCGCAGCTACTTTTAGTTCGATAACAATATACATACAATGGACTAAACGCACTTGCACGTAATTGAATTTTCGTCCGCCACGGTGTGGATTACGCGGTCCGAAAGCTCAGCAAAAATTCAATTCTTCGTTCGTACGACTCGACATTCATTTCCGTCATCGAGATCAAACACAGCGATTTGATGCACCGAGATTATACCGACGCTCAACGGTACCCCGCGGCTAATTAATCCTCGGTGCTACTGTCTCGTGTCTCCGTTTACTCGCCAAAGTCCAGNTGGATTCATAAAAAAAACCGACCACGACACGTTTTGCTTGTTACGAGCCCAAGAGTCCCGGAAAACGTAATCATATTCCGAGATTGAAAAACTATTATTTTCGAGACTCGGGCACTTCCAAGATATATTTTTTTTTTTTTTTATATTTCGTAGACGCGATATAATTATAATATAAGAACGGCGTAGCGCAAAAATCGTTGTCTATTGTCTATAGCGATAAAATTTACGCCACGAGTCAAACCGTGGTTGTCTAGACTTTCGTCAGATGATTATTATTATTATAATTATTTTTTAGTTTTTTTTGTCAGTGGCAGGATGAATTTAACAATAGAAAAACCAAAAGAAATGTTACTCTAAGCTCAAACGCGTGTCAAAGTTGACGAGTGGAGCGATAATAATATACGGTGACACAATGATGTTACATTGACAAGTCCCCCTCCCCCCAGACATCCAACCATAGTTCCTTTTCTGATTTTTCTCGTATTTTCCACCTTTGAACTCATTCATCGGAAAATCAATGTTCATGAATATAATTCTTCTGGTACGTGTGGTTGGTAAACAATTTTTTCCAATGAATCCATCAATGTACATGCGAATACTCGATAACACGTCTGTATCGCAGAATTTAAATGCAACCCAAATTATTTGCACGTTAATTTGATGATATTACTGTAATAAAACGGAAAACAAATTCTTTGCAAGTGCCATGAGTTAGCACCACTATTGGTGTGCACATCAAGTTGAGCAGTAACACGACTGTATGTAAAATTATTGATTATTAAAAAAAAAAAAATCGGGGTATGTAACAAAACAAAGACGTTGCTTATTCATCGCGAAACTCGTTAATAATACCATATACTAGTTACATACATAATATTCCATAGTCGTCGAGGACCTGATGGGGCAAGGGTGACGATTGCGATGCAGTTAAAAGACAACTGTTGTGGGTCCTCAAGAACACACTGATTAAAATGGCTAGAGATTTGAAACTATCCAGGGGATGTCCTTAAAAAAGTCTGATGAAATGTACAAAGTAATTAAGAAAAGAAGTGTTATTAAATAAAACCTTTTCCAGATATTCTCCCTCTGTGTTTTCGTCAGACTTTTGGTAGGAGTTTCAAAGTGCTTTTTGTTGTTTTTTAATATGAAAAAATCATTACATTGTAAGATAAAAAAANAAAATAAGCTCTTTAGACAAGATAAAATTCCCTGAAAATAATAAAAGTAATTGTAATAATAATAATAATGATGATAATACCGATGATTTTTATTTAGAAATGTAACAGTGAAAAATGTAGTTGATGTTGTGTCGAGATGCGATGTGCGCAATTTTGATTTTCGCGAAAATTCAAGCGTTTGTTACAAATACGAGAAATGTGTTTAACGAAAAAAAACAAAAAACAAAAATAAAAAAAAATAAAAAAAAAATAAAAAACCAAAACAAACAAAAAAAACCAGAAATTGACAAAGAAAAACATAAAAAAAGGCGCGCGAGCTTTTGAGGTTCAACTGTAGTGCCTGAGAAGCAGCATTTATTCTTTGTATGTGCGTAGCCGTGTAAATTGTGTGCGTGCCAGGTAAAAGTGCAATTCAATTGCCGCCTAAAGCGTCAGGCAGTGGAGCGGAGGCGTGAGAAAAACTCGAAAAATTCTCGAATCTGCAGGAAAATCTGCGTCGACTCGGGAATTATTCCGCACATGCGTTACACGTACCACCTACTGATGGATCACTGGTTGTTGGGAATTTTCAGCTGCTCGCTGTTTTCTTCGATCGCCCGACTTTGAAAATTGTATCGCAATATCGATTAACATCATTGAATCGCGTAGAACAAAGTAAATTAGTTTGCTGTAGTCGTAGGTGTATATATATTTTTTTATGATTAGTCGTGACATCATCCGTTTCTCATCAATTTCAATCGGTCGATTAAATTAAATTAGATTACGTGCGGGACATCGATATCAAAGCAGCCAGTAGCCGAAGTCGAGCTTTAAAGAAAAAGAGCGAAACTGGAGGGAAAAAAAATATGCTGGTGCGATCGTAGTTTTACAAAGTTGGCAAGATTCGTTAAATTTACAAATTTTACGCTACAAATCATTGTTTGTTTATTCCCAAAGTAAAAAAAATTAAAAAAAAAAAAAAAACCTGTGGATTGGACGTGTATGCACATCGTACGCGCAATCCGTGGATTTTCTGATAATTGTGTATTTGCACGGTGATTGTAAATTTTTCGAATGATCGAAAGCTGACATAACAATTATGTTGATTTTCTGTGCATTTTTGTCTGTGGAACACGAATTTTGCGATTACCTTACAAATGAATAAAAACCAAAAATAAATAATAAAAAAAAAAAAAAACCATGGTTAGGATTATGAAGTTACATTGTAAAATATTAATACTTAATATTACAATAAATTTACAATAGTTATAACAAAAAGAAAAAGTTGTTTTATTGATCACAAAATAATCACACTTTAGGAATGTTTTGAGCTTTATTTTCCAGCAACCGCGGTGTCACTAGACGGACATGTTTATAACATTCGTAGCTTCCAAGAGACTCGTCACTACCGTGGACAGCTTGAAAGATGTGTTTTTCATGGTCAGTCGACTCTTCACACCGGCATTGTGAAGAGCATAGTGGTAAACGTCGGCGTAGAACTGAAAACATCACCATTGATTTTTTATTTGTTATTATTTTTTCAAACTTTTGATATTCGTAATTCGAGTAAACCTATTTTGCTCTCACCCTGTCGTTCGCATTGGCCGGCTCGGTCGTGAATTCCGGACTGACCTCGAAGCAATTAACAATCGACGTAGACGCCGGAGTTACCAGCATTATCGCCGTTATCCTCTAAATTGAAGCAACAATTAACATCACTGAGTTGTACATTTTGAATTGCATGGTCTTACCTCCTTGGCGACGCAGCCGTGCACCTCCTTGATCTGCATGACGATTTCTCTGGGGCCTCGCGTCGCGTTCCACCTGGACCACGAAAAGACGTAGCTCGTGGCCAGCAGTCCCATGCAGGTCTGCAGGTGGCCCAACGTGACCGAGTGCTTCAATGCTATACCCTTGAGGTAACTGGCGGCGTCGGCCTCGGGAAAGACATCACAGCCGGCTGCTCGCATTTTCTGCCCGACTCGGTTCCCCTTTTTACTCCCACGGAAAAAATAGTCTCGAAAAAAAAAAAAAAAAACATGACTCCGCTCACCTTGACGAGCAGGTCGAGCCTCATGAACTGGCCCATTAGCTCCCGCAGGGCAGTCAAGGCCCCACCAGCCACCCAGTGCAAGCTGGCCAAGTCCTCCTGAAATTACGACCGATCCCGTGACCCACGATCGAACGGAAAGAGAGTAAAAACGATTTGCGGCAAGTGGTACACTACCCTGAGGAGAAACTCGAGCTGGACGATGGAGCCCGTGAGACCGAGGAGGACGCCGGTACCGCCCTTCTCCGGCTTGAGTTCCCAACTCTGGAAGGGCAGGTTGACGAATCGGTAGCCCGCGAGGGCGTGCACGCCCAGCCTGCCCGTGCGAAACGTGATGATCTGCTTCTCCTCGTTGTACTTGATGTCGTGGACGTCCTCGGTCGACCAGAGCCGTTGCTCCGGTAGCCAGTGGGCGACGAGCGGCGGCTCGAACCATATCACCGAGCTGGGCAGCCTGGGTGACGCATGCGATACAGGGAGGCAGGTATGAGGATACATATATAGCTCCCGACTGAGTGAATGGCGTGACGAGAGAAGTTATCATTTTTTTTGTTCTCCGTGCCCTCGGCTTACGCATTAAAAAAGGTGAAATTGGCAATTTTCTTTAAAGTACCTCTTTTCGACGTAGAATTGTTCCGTCTCGCACATTTTCAGCGAAATAAGAGAAAACACTTAATTCGCTTAATACGTAAATAAATCGACATTTTTCCGTTTCATCAAGACTTTATGTCATTCCTCTCATCATTTTGTGGATCATTTTTTTCGATTTTTGTTTAGGGTTATCCATCTCAAATAAAACAGTGAAATATGGATTCATAAAAAAAACCGACCACGACACGTTTTGCTTGTTACGAGCCCAAGAGTCCCGGAAAACGTAATCATATTCCGAGATTGAAAAACTATTATTTTCGAGACTCGGGCACTTCCAAGATATATTTTTTTTTTTTTTTATATTTCGTAGACGCGTCCGTACAATGAGCATACAGTTAGTCAAAGAATAGCTCCCAGGCCGTGCACTTGTACAAACGAATAATAAACCAAGTTGAAACGTACGCGCGAATGGCTCGTTCCAGCGTAAATTTAACACACATTCGGCTGCAGGAAGGATTGCCTGCGCAGTTAATAAGCAAGCTGACGCTGTACCTACGAAAACCTATCTCCGTATATGTATAGCTATAGTTTTTTTTTTTTTTTTTTTTATATTATAGTGCTCTACGTCCGGCTCCTTTAATAAGGGCACTACTATGGGCACTTATCACTTGGGATAAGGAAGGGAAGAGGGATGGGAGGCCTCACAATACTGGGAGGGGGGTAGGGGGAAATTAGGCAATTTTGCTGCGAGAAGGTCGCCTAAACCCTCCTCGAGGAGCATTGCGTGGTGAAAAAGCACATGTGAAAAATCACAGAGGTACTTGCCCGTATAGTCGCACTGGCCGGGAATTGAACCACGGTCTCCCGCGTGCCAATCCACGACCTAGCCGACCGAGCCACATATATAGCTATAGTTAAAACCTCTCGGTTAGCACTGCAGCGCGCGAAAATGCTCGCCGAGGGGGCAAAGAGGAAGAGAGAGAGAGACAGTTGCACCTGCGTGAGCCGAGAATTGCAAGTTGTAAAGTGTGCACAACAATGTACATATACATCACATGGATATTGTATACGTTTGTCAATGGCACTGATAATGGGAATGATGGCATACTTGAGAGTGACGAGGACGAGGAGCTCCATCGCAGCCTCGAGCGCTTTAATCTCCGCCTCGATGACTTCCGGGGTGCGCTCGGCATCTGGAGCTGGGGGCGGCGCCTTGTACGGCCTCCAGAACTTTACGAACTCGAGCTCCTTTGGCAACTGCACTGCAGCGTGTAGCGACCGCGATAGGACGCCAGCGTATCATTATATGTACGACAGAGTTCAAATTTAATTACGACCCCCACCCCCTCCCTGCTCTCGCTCACCCGCCCACTTTTCTTATTTATCCTGTTCCAAGTGCTCCTTGCGCACTTTCACTGTTATATTACAGGGATGATCTTGCGTTTCATTCGGTTAGGCAAAGTCAGCTCCAAATGTCGGTTATTGCAAAAATAATTTCTAGGTGGTTGTTCCGAGTTTTACCCATCCCAATGTCACCCCGTACTGTTATAACGCTCGTGAAATTATAACTTTTGCAGGTACTCATAGCGGTTGGATGATTTTTTTTTTTTTTTTTTTTTTTTTTACACATCAGCTCAACTTTTTTGTTAATAATAGTTTTACAGTTGCCATTTTTTTTACAAGTTACAAGTAAAAACTTCGTTTTCCCAACAATATATACATATATGTTATAACAAAAGAAAAAAAATCTGATTCATCCAGTCTACAGTATAGTATCCCACTTGTCACGTAAATCAAATAACCCGTGTATTTGGCCCATCGGAGGATCGATAAGTAATTAGTATACAATATACACTCACTTACGAGTCGTGAGGAAGGTGTCGCGGCTCATGTCCTTCGGCTGGGGTGGCTGGCCTATCAGATCGATCTGGTAGAGTCCGCCGAGGATCGTGTACTTGCGCAGATTTATCTCCGTCTTTTTGCACCTCGTGAACAGCAACCGCCTCGTTTCCTTTCTGATGTCATCTGGACGGGCAATTAACGTTTTTGCGAACAAACCAAGTGTTGCACGGTAACTCGATTAACCCTCGAGAAAATTACCACTCGATAAATTATCAAATTAGCTGAATAGTGTTTCGATGAATTTTTAGAATTAATACCAATAGTACATATCTCCGAGGATCTCAAAGATTTTTTTTTTTTTTTACATTTGGAATTCCTCGAAAAGATAAAAAAAAAATCACAATGGAAGCGGACAAAGCTGCGAAATCTATAGGATCCTAGTAAACCGTAAAACAAAAAAAAGGGGGGGGAAGGACAATTCACCTTCTCGCTGCAGGACTATCTCCTCGGGTGAGGGTAAGTAGGGCAAGGCCTCGATCCCGTGCTCCTTCGGGTCGTCCTGTTTGTCCTTGGTCTGTGGCTTTTTGGCCTTCTTCGCCTTCCCACCGGCACCGGCTTTTGTCGCAGTAGCCGATGGATTCAACAGCCGCTCGATCTGGGCGCGCTTTTCTTCCCTCCGTCGCTCCCTCTCGTCGCGCTGCTCGTCCTGGATGCCGTTCACCGTGTTGAGCTCGCGCTGGCAAAACTCCAGCAGATCTGCACGGGCATGTCATTTCCCAGGCTTTTATTCCCCTCTCCGTCCCCCTTTGCGATAATGTTGTATTTTGTGAAAATAAGTTTACTTCCCCCCTTCTCCCGAGGTAAAACAATCGATGAACAAAGTTGGGTGAACTTTTCAAATAGCGTATAATCGTTTTGCAATTCGGCCAAAGAGCTACACATATAGCGGAACCTGAATATTCATTGGGAATTTCGTGAATAAATTTTAACTGTTCGCGGAGGCTCCCAAAGAAGTGATATTTTCCGAGGGTGCGAGTGTAAGCTTACACGGTGATGGCGAGAAAAGTTTATGCTACCGATGAAAAACTTGGGTTTTCATTTGGAAAAAAAAGAAAAAAGAAAAAATGTAGTTTCTCTGCTCAACGAGGAGTGCAGAGTACCGCTGCTCTTTGAAAGTTCGATTAAAAAACTTTTCCACTCGGCTACTGAGCTTTATTGCGTTGTTGGACAGTTAAATGCGTGTAATTACGGGCTCCTCCGGTAGGTTTGTGTATCTTTTGAAGCGCAAAAAAAAAAAAAAAAAAAAAAGCTCATTAATATCGAGACGTGGTAGCAACGTATACACGGTAGGAACGACAAAAACGGAGCCAAAGGGTGGGGCGATAAAGTTGTAATTACCCGTATCCGGGCGAAGCTCCTCTGGAAGATGGGGCATGGCAAATGAGTCGGTGAGGTCGGAGTAGTAGTCGTAGCCGAGCCAGAGAACACGAATGGCGGTGCAGTAGCAGTCGAGGTCGATGGGCATCTTCACCGACAACTCGACCTCCTCGAATGACACTTCCACGGCCTTTCTGCGGGTTATCACGTAATCGGAATTGAAAAATGATAGAAAAAAAAGGGAAAATAGCAGAGTCGAAAATAAACAAGATCGAAAAAGAAGGAAAAAAAAGTTTTTTTTTGTTTTTAACAAATAGTCGATAGCATTGAAAAAAGAAAAATGTACTTGTCCTTTTCGCTGATCTGTTTCATGCTGATCGGTAGCCTTATCAGAGCCCAAAAGCAGCAGACGAGCGGAGCTAATTGCCGCACGTACTTGGCATTCCTCAAATCAATCCTTACTGTGTTTCTCTCGATTTCCCGGAGCAAACAGTAACTCGCCATGTCGATCCACTTTGCCAACTTGTCTCGAAACTTTTGCCGTATCTACGATTGTTTTGAACACGTATGTACACGTACACATGGTTGTTCGTAGTTCGCGTTTGTGCTCATAATAATAGAAGCGGGTAACCTACATTTGCGTATTTTGAAACAATATTGATCGTCATACTCCCCGCAAGGGAGAAACCCATCCCCACCCCCTCAGGAAAGTAAATACGCTGTTTATGTACGTATACACGTATGGATGCACAAATAGTTTTTTGAGAAAATAAGCTTTCCACGTGTCAAGGTACATACACCGAAAAAACAATGTTGTTCTCCCGAGTCGGTCATTTTCACCGATGTATTGGATTTTGATCTTTGGGAGGTAAATAAAAAATAAAGTCACAGGGATATTATATATATATATACCTGTTTACAGTTCTCCAGGTAGTTTGACGCCGTTTCCCTGGCAGATGCTATGATGTCGTCCATTCGCCTAATCAGCTGCGAAAATACGAGAGAAATCACGTGACTGCACCTGAATTCTTGAACTGCACATTATTCATACTTGTAATACTTATCGCGCCAGGAAGAGAAAAAAAAAAAAAAAATCCGAAAGCACGCGTATTTCGAACTCACGTATGTAACAATTTCGCATTGTCTTGGCAGGGTTTCCATGCTGGCTGCCGAGTCGTCGAGAGACCACAGGAAGAGAAACGCATTCAATTCCGGGAGAACCGATGCATCTGGCAAGCCGTCGCAGCTCATGTAGTAGGACCACTGCAGCGGAGTGAAAAAAAAAATCAAGACGATATTCCTTACTTTGCATTTAAAAATACGGATGGAAGGAAAAAAAAAAACCTGAGGATCGAGTGCTTTTTTTTGTTTTTTTGTTTCCAGCTTCCGAACAAAATGGAGCAAAGCAATTACCTCCTCCCCGATACAAATGGCCCAAATAAATTACACGTACATACACATACATACGAGAGAGAGAGAGAGAGAGAGATAGGCACGACCCACCTCCTCCTGTTTCGAGCACTCGAGCGCGTAGTCCGTAAAAGCGTCCCTCCGAGCGGCCACGTGACTCGAGGTTTTTTTCAATTGGCCTCTCCTCAACTGCATCCGTTCCCCCTCGAACCTCGCTCTCGCCTCGATGTTGCTCGTCTCGTTCTCTATCTCGGCCTGCAGCTCCTCCACGAGCTTCGATCTGTTGGGAAAAACAACAACATACTTACACACCCTTTTACCAAAACGCATCCATAGGCGCTCTACCGGTCGTCCTGTCGTTTGTTTTTCTGGGCATTGCGAGTCGTCACGTAGCTCTTGAAGAAGGTAATTTGCTCGAGAAACTCGCCGATCGTTGACATCATTTTCACCGCCCAACAAAAAAAAAGGCCAATCCTATACATCGACCGTATCGAGTTTCGGTGGCGCTTTTTACAATCCCGGCGAAGGAGCGTCAACAAGCAAACGACAATTAATTTCCGGTGCAGGAAAAAAAGGCCTGGGCTTTGGGAAAGGGACAGGTGGTGGCGTATACCCACAGCTGCGCGTTCGGGGTTCGATTGGCGACTGGAATGCACGAACGTGCTAATTCCTTTCGACCCCGTTGTTTTACACCCTCCCTCCCTGGTCGTGGGGGGGTAGCGACGAGGTGTGCGGTGCAGGAGCGCCTCGTTAGATTTTCACCCAGTTGAGCAGAGTTGCTTGCTGGTGCTCGAGAAGGGAGGGCTGGAAGTCGGCCAAAATAATCCCAAGTGAGCGCCCCCGTGTAGGTGCGCCACAATGCATGTACGCGCCTATATATCAGACCTCGAGCATGTACGAGGGAGCACCGTTGTGTTATATATACATACTTCTTCGTGTTACACGCACGAGCCAACTACTTAACCGAAAGCTCGTTCGAGGGGGGGGGATAATGTTCATCACTTTGCATGACAATACATTGATAAGCTGAATATGATACGATCACAAGTTATTGTCAACCATTAATAAATCCTATAGGCATATGTAGAAGGATTTCAAAATACAAAAACATCACATGAGAATCATTATACAAAAGCTTACTACATTTGATTAATTATCGAAGCAGGTGATGCATCTCGCGTGAAATTATTTAATTAACGCAAGGACAATAATTACATACGGATATTGCGAAAATTCGACAGAGATCTTTTCACAGTTTTTTTTTTTTTTTTTTATTGCTATTGGTATTATTTGTCATGTATCTCTTTTCACGATCCATTTAATCTCACATAAGTACTTGTAAGACTTAAGGCTGCTCACCAACGAAAATTCGAGTCTAACCAATGATAGTACAGGGGGCGGTTACCATATATAACTTTATGTATTTTTATGTCGGGTTGGCTGACTTATGAAAAGAAAATGTACACTCCCATAGTTCCGTGCGCAGTTTGCATGCCGAGCGAGCCCTTGGAGTTAAAAATTCTTTGAATTTGCGTGAAAATACGGCCGAGGGAAGATAAAATAGAGCTACGAGCGCTTCTGCTGAACACACTACCGTATACGTATATATAAGGTATACGCTGTATATATATCCTCGAGAAACATACGAGGAGCTTGCATACACACTCTGTGAAATATATAGGGCTTAGCGTGTTTGCACTCTGCATACCAGCATACGTACGATTTCATACACGTACGCATAAAAATATGTTTATACATATACACGTACACGTATAAATATATGTATACATGCACCTATAATTTCTCTATAAACACGGGCTCGCACGTGGGCTACACGGTACATCCCTCCACTCGTACTCTTTCAGCTTATCGTGCCTTTAATAATTTTACCTCTGCCGAGACGACGATTGGACGTGTATACACTTATACCTCAACTAAGTTGAAGACCCGGAGTAACTTTATAGGCTGCAGTGCCAACAATCTCGTATCGTATTAATAATAATAGTATTGAAATAGCAGGTACGGTTTTAGCCATGAGAGAGTTGAAAGCTGAAAAAAAAACCATTACAGCACTTCAGTTGACGTACATACAACTTCAGCTATCGTGTCGACTGTATACCTACTCACGGGTCTTGGAAGTTTAGTTGAATTTCTTACGCAGATGCACACGCAGACACACTCGGACGGTACGCACCACTTACGCAACACACTAAAAGCCTATATATACATAGCGTTGTCGTCGCGCTTACTCTGTACGGTTTTGCACTCGCCTTACACCCACGCGTACGAGGATATTTGTTTCGTCATAAATATAGAGTCGTATACCTACCCGCGTCGCGAGACGGAGTTTTTGGGTTTTCTGTGCCTATACGTGTAAGACAACGTACATTGGACGATGACTAACTAGATGGGCCGATTGTAATGGGTATTCGGACCAGCGCTGCGAGAGAGCACGGACGAGCTTTACGTGCTTGCAAATGACATTTCGGGCACGCGCGAGCACCCGCATTTCGCGACTCTGCTCCGTTCGGTTGTACTTCTACTTACCTAATTATAAGACGCGCTGGTTGTTTTTTTTTTGTTTTTGTTTTGTTTTTTTTGCTACATTGATATACATATACTTATCATACAAATGTATAGATTTTTGTGCTCTAGACACCAACAACTTACTTCTCCTCAAACAGCTCGGTCACCCCTACGTTCTCCGTTTTCGTCTCCGCTGCTGCCTTTTCCTTCATCTTCGACTTCTTGTCCTTCTTTTCCTTTTTTGTCTTCTTGTCCTTAGTTTGTGCTTTCGATTTGCTCGATTCCTGCATGGATGATGGACATGTAAACAAGAGGACCGATTTCATTCACAATACAATATTCATTGGCTTCGCTCTTAATTTACCCAATAGGGAAAAAAATAATGCAATACAGAGAGCTCTTTTAATCACTCGTTTTGGAAGACAAATTTTTTTTTTCCTTTTTTGCCCCTTTTGGAAAATATACGGTTACGGTTTCCCGACTCCCTACACCACGAGCATAAATTCCCGGGGTTTTGTTTCGCCGGTCGTTTCTCAACCTCGGGGTAACTGCACCGCGCAACAATAAGCACACAGCTGCAGCGCCTTATCTCTCTCTCTCTCGAATAGGACTACAAAAATTTGTGGCACACGAATTCTTGGAAATTAACCGATTCGCTAAAAAAAAAGGACAACAATGCATCTTTACGTAGGAGGGAAGTTTGGGCGTACGAGTAAAGGATCGGAGCCCGGACTCGTGCAAGCTCCATAAGTCAAGACCCGCTGGAGCTTTTTCTTATTTTCATCGAAGCACGTCTCTATCGCGGAAAATAACTCTCCACCCGAGCTTAAAAGATTATTCGAAGTACATTCGGGTCCGCGCGGGTGTGCACAAGCCAGCCCGTAAATCCTCACCAAAAGCAGAGAGAGAGAGAGAGAGGAAGGGGGGGGGGAGGGGAGAAATAGAGGGCAAAGTACGATGATCTCCCGAAGCTTGTCGAGCTTGAGGCCGAAGTAATCCATCTCGACGGGCACGCCGAGGCCGTCCCTCGAGCCATCCTCCTCGTACTCGTGGTACTCCGACAGGAGCTTCTGATTCCCGAGGTCCTTATCTCCCAGTCTTCCGGCGTGTTTCTTGCCCCTGCGTCGCTTAGACTTCGACTCCTGAGTCGTCGTCGTCGTCATTGTCGACATCGTTTCGACGCTCGACGATATGCTGATCGACGACGCCGCCTCGCCCTCTCCATCCTTCTTCTCCGCCTCGCCGGCATCGGTGACTCTTCGCAGCGAATCCACGTCGTTTGCGTGAGATGTGACTGCCGACACCGCTTCCATGGTACCTTTGTTATTTTTTTTTTATTTTTTTTTTTTTTTTTAAGAGAGAGGTTAGGTGAGAGCTTTGGCAGAGATTGAATTTTTGATTGGTTTTGGTTACTTTGCGCTTCCCGATCGATATCAGGGTGATTTTATCGCCAAACTCTGTTTCTCGCAAACAAAAAGTAAAATTACAACAATTTGATAGATGTCCGGTAGACGCGCACCCTTTTTGCGTACATGACGAATATATTCAATGTTTTTGCTGTACAACGTGCAATTTCGTGTCCAATGCATCGTCGAGATTTAATGTTCGCATGGTCATTATGTACATGTCCGTTTCGGATTGTTGACCTGACGCGGTATATAATTACATGTGCGGTGCTCGACTTTCCTCGTGGAATAATAAACAATATACCGTGAATTGGGTGAAAGCATCGATTATCATAATAATTGGTACATACAATGCACAAAATTATAATTAATTTAAATTAATAAGTTAAATGGTAGACAAAACATCATTTACATTTCAAATTATTTTTTTATTGCGGTTTCACACTTACAGCTCTTCTTGCTCGATGGATTTTTTTTGTTTTTTGATGCAATACAATTTTACGCGAAAACTATACTTAAACATAATATGATTTTATATTTGGCAGAATAAAGTTGTTAGCTGCTCTAGTTACAAACACGTGTTTGTCAATACTGTGCAAAAGCCGTACTGTGTTTATAATTAAATATGCTTCAACCTCAGTATTAAAATGAGGTCGTTGTATGGTAAATGAATATCGAGTAATGCAACAATAAGGGGTTATCAAGTAGGTTAATTACAATGTGAATCACCTACATTTTTTTAATACCAACATATTTTTTTAAGGATAATAATTAATGTTTTTAGCATATGAGTCTGGTAGATTTTTCCTACTTAATGTGATTGTGAATTTTTTAAATCTATTTTTTGGAACTTGAAAAGACGATCGTATTGATTATGTTCATACTTATATTCATACGCATATCCTGATGTAAGTACAAAATCGTATTTAAAAAAACTTAAATATAGGTATGGATAAATTGAGGCAAGTACTAGATACACGGGATAAAGTGTGTTTGCAAACAATTTTTAAAAAAAAGTTAACAATATACTCTGTAAAATTTCAACAAACAATTTTTTTACACATTCACTGCTTACGCAATTTTCTAATAAATTCACACAGCGCAACATACTCGAAGCGATAACTAACGTGTATAATATATAATATACATAATTATGCCCAAAACGTGTAAGTAGTTATAATGTACACTCATCAATCAAAGAATAAACTGCAATAATACATTTGTACTGAAGTATAAATTTTTCCTCAACATGTAAAGATAGTGGAAACAAGCAAGGAGACAAACAAACTCAAAAAAACAAATAAATAAATAATTGTTAGTAAAACACAAAAAGTGCGATACTGACACGAAATAACATGATCGAATAGTAGCAATAAATAATATTTCCTCATAACCGAATCGAGCCTGATAGAGTTCAAATTGACCGACGACCGCAGGAGGAATACTGAGTATTTCTGTACAATATATGTAACACTGTATGGTATTGACTATCCATCCCACAACAATACTAAACTTTTGCACGATGTACCGATCTTTATTGATTCCATTGGCGTTTTCGAGCGACTACTCTCAGAGCACCTCGAGGGTCGGTATTTCTCTCTCTTTCGAGACCTCATCGCTAATAGAAAGAGAGAGAAAGAAGCAATAATGCAAATAGCGTTTGGTGCGGTGGTGGCAATTCGACTCGCGCCGGCTGTATTGATGAATAATCAATGAACCTTTTGACCCCGCGCTCGGACTCTGGTATAACCGACGACGGCGATGGGCTCTTTTGGTCTATCTTCTATACTTTGATGTTGCTGCCTGTATGAAACGGTCGAGCGTCACTTCCTGTCCTCTAAAATCGACGATGTCGCGGCCAAAGTTTCAGCTCGCCTCGCTATGAGTCGTTTTCGTCGCGCTGCCGTTGACGCATCGCGATCGTTATCGTCTTGTGTAACTGTGCTACTCTTTTTTTTTTCTCTTCTTTTCTTTTTTCATATACACGTTAGTGCAATTTTTTTTCCCAACAGTGGTTTCCCTGCTGTGATTGGAGATATATTTTTTTCCACCCTTACTCTCACATTGCAGTTTTTAAGTGATTTTAGCGTGCAAGGTGAGTATTATGACTGTGGCCATTTAACGATACTACAAAAATCGGTTGTTGGTTTTTTTTTTTTTTTTTTTTTTTTTACTAAGGATCAGAAGGCTTTCGAATTTTTGGAAGATTTTATAAAATTTGAGGTAGGAATTTGAAGTAAGCAGTTAGTCTAGCTCAACATATTACTTACGATTTGAAAGTTCGTATTTTTATGCAAATTAGTTGAGGCTTCTGAATTAGATGAGAAATCTTACAAAAAAATAATATTACAACTAAAATTTTTTGGTTAACACACAAAAATTTCAAGAAAAATTTGATGGTAGTGTAATAAAATGTGACCCACCGCCCATTACAGATATCGTCTCAAAAAAAATGAACGTATATCGTATAAATGGTAAGTTAAGTAGTAATTAATACAAAAAAGGTCTTGCGTACTATGGATATATCGCAGCGTGTTTAATTCTCTTAAATAATATATTTATTTATGTTTGAGTTGCTACTATATTGTTGTAATGAAAAAAAAAAAAAAAAAAGTTACCATCACTCCATAACGACATTCACGAGCGTAGAAAGAAATTCCGAGCTCATCAAAGTCCAAAGTGTGATGTAAGCGCCATGTGATTGTTTAGTCAAGTTTAAATTTTAAATACCAAGTTTGATGCAATGATTGTAAAAATGGCACATTTTTTTTTGTTTTTATAAACGTAACATACTTTTAAATGCATACTCTTATCGAACAAAAAAAAAAGATGTGATCGAGAATTCAAACAGTACGGGCTTTTTACACGACAGAAAACATATGCAATTCATATATGTTAAATAATACAATAGAGTATTCGTACCGATAAAATGGTAATCCAAGATACATGTAAATAATCAATTGCTTGGAAAATTTTGTTTCCTCTTCCTACCGCGTGAAATAAGAAAAACGTATATCAGTGAAAGTTCTAAGACATCTAAAATAACACTCTAAACATAAAAAAAAAAATATATGCTTGCTGTCACGTTCAGAATATTACCGTGTCTCTAGATGAGCCTCAATCGAGTAGATCCGACCACCTCGATACCGGCCTTTTACGCTGGCCGGAGCATCTTGGTCACAGGCGGCACGGGATTCATGGGCAAAGTGCTGATCGAAAAGCTACTCTGGTCCTGTCCAGACATTCAAGAAATCTTCCTCCTCATGCGCCCGAAGAAGGACATGTCCATAGACGAGCGGCTCAAAAAAATGCTGGGCTTGCCGGTAAAGCAGCACTCACCCCACGCCCTGCCCAACCGACTATACTCCCCCATCTCCTGCGAGTGACAAGTCACCCACACCCATCCATCGTAACCAACGCATCATCAGACATCTCTGAGCAAAATCGTACATTCCTTGCCCCCGCAGTTGTTCGATAGGCTGCGCGAGAACCGTCCCAGGGCTTTCGAGAAGTTGATCCCCGTGACGGGCGACACGACCGAGGAGGGCCTGGGCTTGCCACCCATCGAGAGACAGTACCTCATAGACAGGGTCTCGATCGTCTTCCACGTGGCCGCCAGCGTAAGGTTCGACGACTCGCTGAAAAACGCCATTTTCATGAACACCCGGTCAACCAGAGACGTTTGCATCCTCGCCGCGAGCATGAAGCAACTGGTGGTGAGTCACTCATCGTGACACTTTTTTTTTTCCTCTGCAAATTAACAGCAGCGCCGACAACGCCACTCATACCGAGTGTTTTCTTTTCTCTTTCTGTCCATGCGCTCTCTTCTAGGCTCTCGTGCACGTGAGCTCCACCTACAGCCACACGGACAAGTACTGCGTGGAGGAGAAAATCTACCCCTTCGAGATGGACTGGAAGAAGGCCATCAGGATAGCCGAGACGGTGGACGACCACACCCTGAGAATCCTCACACCCAAGTGAGGCCTTTTGCGATGTCACTATTGTTACCAACCAAATAGAATTTATTTCGTATCATTTAAATTGATTCGTGTGCTCCAGGATTTTGGATTGTTTTCCAAACACGTACACGTTCACGAAGAGACTGGCCGAGGGGGTTGTCGCCGACTACGCCGGTGTACTGCCGATCGTCGTGTTCAGGCCGTCGATAGGTAAACCGATCGGGGGATGAAAATTCTCTGGAGACGATCTAACGTCAGCTTCGATATGTTCTGGTACAGTGATTTCTGCGATTTTGGAACCTCTTGGCGGATGGCTGGACAACTTCAACGGGCCCGTGGGATTGATGATCGGTGGTGGCAAGGGGGTCCTCCGGGTCACTTGGCTCGACGGGCACAAAACGGCCGACTTTATCCCCGTGGACGTGGCCATCAAGGCGATGATCACCGCTGCGTGGAAACGGGGCATTGTCACGTACCGCGCTCGTTCCCCATCAATTTTCATTCTTTTTTTTCTTTTCAATACTCTATTTATTTTTTATTTTTCACGCAATCGCTTCATCACAATGGCACTTAACTCTCCCGATTTTTATAAACGCAGGATCACCAAGGATCCAAACATTGCCGTGTATAATTGCTCGGCCTCGGATCGCAAGAGCATCAGCATGTCCGAGATCGTGGAAATGGGTCTCCTCCACACCAAGGACATACCACTAGAGGGTATCCTTTGGATCCCCAACATCACCATCTCGACCAACAAATTCGTCTACTACATCCTGACAATGCTGCTGCACATCCTGCCGGCTCTCATGATCGACTCGATTTTAAAGGTCTCGGGAAGGAAGCCCATGTATGAGCGATTATTTATCCTTTTGCTTTTACATCGATGCGTGACGAGGTTCGTATGATCGATCGGTGGGAATTCCAGGCTCCTGAAGTTGCAGCGAAAAGTGTATGTGGCGAACAACGCGCTGCACTATTTCCTGACCAACGAGTGGAAGTTCATGAACGCCAAGATGCACAACCTCCTGGTCGACACTCCACCTGCCGACCTCGACTCCTTTGGCTTCGAGTACGCCAGCTTCGACATATACAACTACTTCAAGTGAGTTTTTTTTTACAGCTTGGTGATTAAATCTTTTGGTCGATTTTCCACTCACGTTATCTGTATCGAGGACTGTTTTTTTTTTTTTTTTTTTTACATCTACAAATTATAATTATCTTTTCGTGAACCCTAAAAATCACCTACAAGCATCTGTGGAAATTTTATTTGTTTACCTCTCATAGCTTTGGGTCTCGGTATCGCGGTTAATTAATCGGCGGTTTTACTTCCCCAACTAATTTCGGTCTAATCGATCCGAAGGATCCATTCTCATCTCATCTAATCTCGTGAACCGCAGTTTTGGCCAAAGTTAGCGCGTCATACACCTACTACGAATTCTAATGAAATCACGAGAGGAAACCGTCTTGCACTGTCATGCTCATTAGTTTACAAGTAATTGGGCACTATTATTGACGTGGATCCAAATGGCAAAGTGTATACTCCAATAAAAAGTAAGACTTTACTGATACACAATGAGTTTCTTTTGTGTCGACAGGACGTGCATCGTCGGAGCGAAAAAGTACCTGCTCCACGAAAACATGAACCGACTGGACGATGCCAGAAAGCACTACAATAGGTGAGTCACTGTCTTTTCATTTTTCTCCGATATTCATCCCGTACACGGCATATTTATTTTCACCGCCTTCATTATTCCGCTCCCCCACGTAAAACCTCTCGTTGAATAGGTAAAGTTTAGCGAGGGGAAAAGAAGAGAATGAATAGAAAAATGATATCTTTTCGGAAGAATAGCGAGCGCCCTCGATTTTTTTTTTTTTTTTTTTTTTCATGAGCATATACGTATCATATTTTCCCTTGAGCCAAAGAGTGACTCTTCGTTGCGTATAACGCGGGAAAATGCCGCAACAGAGGGGAGAGTTTGAAAGAGACTTTGCGCGCACGGATGAGAGAGAGGAGGAAATGACTGAGTTCCCAAAGAGACGCGCGCGAGTTTAGAGGCGTGTGCTATATATATATATATATATATATATACACGTAGGGGGCGAAGGAAAGTGGAAGCATAGCGCACCAGCCCCCTGACCTGATTTCCCTCGTTTCCCTTCGTTACACCCGCTGCCCTGGATACAACTGGGTGAACTCGAGCTTCTCTCGTCCTGCATCCCTATCTTGTATTTATATACGCGTGTATGCCCACGTGTGCCATGTAAATAGGTGTACGTGCATTCGATATTTGATGCCTCGATCCGGGGAGTACTGCAACCATACGAGGGCTATAATGATCATACCGAGTGGGAATTCGCGGCAAAAGGGCTTGAGTTACGTGCCGAAAACTTGATACGTGCCCACAATTTTTTTTTCCCCCCTTCGAAATTATTCCCTTCAAAATAATTGAAAGTGTTTTTTTTTTTTTTAACAACAAAGTCAATATCGTCTGTATTTGGGCTATTCCGAGCAACCTTTGAAGTTTCGAGTTTTGGGAACAGCCAAATAATTTTACAATTAAATGCCACACGTAGAAAAAAAATCATCCGATAAACACGCGACTGGATAACTTAAAAATCCCCCACAAAAAAAAAAGTCGTCCATCGATGAAACCCTTTGAAAAACTGAAAAGCCCCCAAGAGAGGGACGGATGCTCACCTAAAGTACCAATGTCCGATTTACGATCCATACATCCTTTTGGACAAAGGCGAACTCCACAGTATATTATAGACATCCGACGGTAATCCGGCAATAAACACCGATCAGCCGTACCTTGAAAAGGGAGAGAGCACTGCCGCGCGCGGTGTACACGGGGTAGGTTAGTGAGCGCGCGGCGCAGGACAACTGTCAAGGCAGCATTACAGGGGGAGTTTCCTTTGTCGTACCCGCGTATTATACTCGTCGTCGTCGCGCGTTTGATCGATCGTCCCAACTGGGTCGCGGCGTTTCCTCTTTCTTCGGCCGCTCCCTTTCACCTTATTCTGGCCTTTGCGCTCGTTCTCGCTCGTAAAGAGAGAAATAAGACGGGGGGTGGGGGGGTGGTAGCTCCACACGGCACGCGACAACCGAGCGGGGAGTGTCCTCTGCCAGAGTCCCTGTGATTACTCAATGTTTCTCGTTGATTGTACAATTGGCCGCTGCCAGGGTGTCTCGTCGGTGCTGCTGACTCCCTCCTCCCCCAAAAGCCTTGACTCGCTTCTTTGATAAACACAATCAACGTTCTTGTCGATTGTCTTGAAGCCAACACCAATGGTCGATTACGATTTTTTTTTTATTTTCTTTTTCACACTCGACTACTCGGGTAGGCCGTGCGCAATGCATCGAGACAGGTTTTCTCCCTCTGGACTTTACTGTTGGGTCAACCCTGATGGGCTAATGTACGGATAAGTTACGGGTACATAGAGAAAAAAAAAAAAAAACTAATTCCAGTGCACCTCTCGTCTACTACAGGACGATAGGGTCAGGGAGGGCCGAGCCAATCAGCATGGGATGATTTACTCGCGAAGGATATATCTAAGTACTGGGGGGAACAAATATAGGGGTGGTTTCTACGCCACGTTGGCTAATTTCATGATGATAAAAAAAAGAACAAGACTAGTCAATCACTCGTGCTTGTCATTTGGCATCATAGCTTTGTGTCATCCCAGCTCGGCTGTTCTTCTTTATTCCTCCCTCCGTATTTTAACCCATCCCGTTTGGAGAGTGAGCGATAAAAAACGAGCAGAGCTTAATTCAACATATATGTACATACTTCGTTACTAAGTTCAACTGTATCGTTTTGTCGCGTATAGTTTTATAGTTTAATTTCTCCCAAAAAAAATATTACGCTAATTATCGTAATTAAAATAGCGCCTGTGTATGAGCACCCGATTCGAGGGGTCCGTCCGCGAGAGGTACAGTGAACAGACGCTCATTTGTTCTGTCAAGTGCAAATATATATTATATACATTGTTTCATCGCCCACTGCGCGCAGCCTCGCGACATATACACAGGGTTGCAAAACTCGAGAGACCCGCATTTCCGACTCCGGCCTCGTTAGTCATCATCGCACGCGAGCGCGTTCCAGCTGAAGAGAATAATCACTGCAGCTGTAATGGTTGCCTCTATTTACTCGCTAGTGCGCTTTTTAATGAGCAGCGCCGCCCGTTCTGATTTCATGCAAACATACTTTTTTTTTTCCTCCTCCTCTCTGTTACTTTATTTTGTTCATCATTATTTCTTTTTGTCGGTCCTCACCTCGACTTTCCACTGTAACGCACTGAAATCACTCCTTTCTCACAGTCGAACGGAACATCTCGAGTTCGACCTGCCATGTATACTTACAAAGCAGTGAAGCGCACACGCGCCTTATAGACACATCGTTTGGCAGCAAGCATTTCCCGCGTGCCTTGATTCGAAAAAAAAAAAAAAACTTTGGCCAACGGGAGCAGCGAGAGAGACAAATGAATCAGCCTACGGAGCTCTTGGCTCGAGCCTTTCCAGTGTTATCTCTTTGCGCGGAAAAAAAAAAAAAAAAAAAAAAAAAAAGAAAACAGGGTGTACGCGATTCATCGAAACGGACGATACGTGCCTCGAGTGCGCGTACAGCTGTCGTTAAAACTACTTTCATAGCCCGTGCCTGCTTCAAAGCGCGGTACACACGCTTCTAAAATGCTCAAGTTTTGCAGAAACACAATGTTTTTTCCCCCCATTTTTTCGATCGCATTTGTTTTTCCTGTAGGGAAACGGATGCTGGAGAATACCCACCGTTCGCCATAAGTTGCCGATTTCCGCGCTCAGCCACTGGAACATCCAAGGCTGAGAATGGCACCGATAGCCGATTGTACATAAATTAGCGCTCGCGAGTTTTCTCTCGAGCATAAGCGATGATCGAAACGATAATCTCGGAGTAGAGTAGAGATGGAGGAAAAAAACTCGCCGATCTTTCACAAATGCGCGGCCGATGTACTTGTTTGTTAGTCCGAGGGAGTCTCGCCAGGATGCATATTATAAATACACGAACGTGAAATCCTTGGAAGGTAACTGGGATGTATTATATATACGCGGAGGGGACCGATTTATCGATCGCGAGCGCTTTTCGTTCCGTGATCGAGTGATAACCCGGTAATTTTAGAATTTTCCTTCGCGTATCCCGTTTATGTTAATTCGATCGCGTCACGAGCGCGTCAATCGAATCGTCGAGTACATCGTTTCACGTAAACGCTGCGATCCTGCACACGATATTGGGCTCCTCTTGTGACGTATACGTGCACACACATACACATAAACTTGGTAAATCGATTCGTTGGAACGTGGTGTATTGCGCAATTTACATCAGACATTTCCATTCGAACGTCGAGAAAATACCAAAAGACCATAATATCGCGTATCCATTAAACCTGAAGCAGCTCTCGATTTGCGTATTTGGCCGATAGTCGTACACCTAATGTGCATTTTGTCTGTTTCAGAATGCACTTGATCGACAGATTTTTCAAGATATGGCTGGGAGCGATGCTGGCGTGGCTGCTGGTCCGCTGCGGTGTTCTCGGACTGCTCTTCAGCTCCTACCGATCGACCGTCGAAACGTTCACAGGATAAAAGGAAAAAAAAAAAAAAATAAATAAAATAAGGCCATACCTGCTCGGCGTGTGTACACGGGCGCCTTGTGCATCTCTCTTTTTCAGATGTGTGTCTACCGATCGGTAATAATAATTAGACGCCGTTGGAGCAGGAAAAGCAAGCCTGTGTCCTTACCAACCCACGGCACGACGTCAGTGGAGGTGTAATCGACGAGTTTTAATTTAATGGCTCCAAAGACGCAAGCTGTCCTGTAATAATATTGTTATTGTTGTTACCACACCAAAGGTGTAAAAATACAATCGTGTGATCGAGCGTAATAATAACGCTGAGGAGGAAGCTCAATCGCGGGAAACGTGCGCACGCGAGTGGCTGGTCTTTTTTTTTTGTTCCTTTTTTTTTTACGTAGATAATGGAAAATAGAAAAAAAAAATCATGGAATCCTGCGGCTTAAGTGAGTCGTGATGCCAATCGACACATTGTTTTGCGCATACGTTAGACAATTTTGTACCTATTTTCCGGATAGTCGCATAATAAAAGCATAAAGGTGTCACCAAAAGCTTTTGTTTCAATACTTAGCTGTTTTCGTTTACGTTGTATTACAACAGACAGGAGACCAAAATATTATTTAATTTTTTTGTTATTATTTGAAGAAAAAGTGTTTTTTCTTTTTTATTTCACACTAGTAGCTATTACCAACCGTTCGCTTGTTGGATATTTTAACATTGTAAGGCGTTCGTGGATTAAAGAATTTTTCTTAACTAAAAGGACATATACTTAAAATATTTTTGTAATGTATCTTAAACATCTTGCGACATATTGAAACAGATACTTGTACCAGACTATATTTTTTTTTAGTTATTCTAAAAACTCTCTTTTATGTATTTTAATCTATAAATAAAAAATAAAATTTCAAAAATTTTTTACTTAGTCAACAGTCGTTTGTTAATGTTTTACTATTTCCTGATGTCTTCTTTATAAGCACAATTAATTACCACAACTTTTCCCCTTACCTTCGAATCAATAATTTGATAAATTCATCATACTTACGTTAAAAAACGCTTGGACGTCATGTAACTATATTGTAGTCATGATGTATGTTATTTTAATAATTGTGGGATAAATTTCAATTTTTTCAGATTATTTCCTGACGATTTGCTAATCAATGTAGGATGTGCGTGGAAAATAATATTTTCTGTAATTAACATTCGTAATACAATACTCAATTTTTTTAAAGCAAAGTTTGTTTTATTTTTCAATTCGTTATATAATATAATTAACTGTCTAAAATGAAAAAAAAAGTTGCGACTTCTGCAAAAACTGAAAGTATTGTTTTAATTTTTACAATTTATATTTTAAGAAATTTTAAGTTTGTATCTGTTTGAAAAAATAATAAATTTTTTTAAAATTAAAATACAATGCATAAAAAAAAATTCTTTAGTAGAGAATTCATGAATGTCATGTTAATCTAGATTACAATCATGACAATTGTGTATTGTTTAAGCAACTTTGTAACTTTTCCTCATAACTACCTTAATGTACACATGAGAAATTCTGCACAAAACTTCAATTCGGAGTCCTACAAAATGAATTTTTTTTTTTACTAACTCATCGGATGAAAGTTTGTATCTTGCACATGGTTTCTCTACGTAACTTCTTTATTGCAATACTTTTTTTTTCAAATGTTTATAAGAATTCAAATTACTTCTTATTTAAATTACTTCATGCATGAATTTATTATTCTGTCGAAATCAAAAACTATTGTACTACAGAAGTGAGAAATTTTTTTTCAAAAAAGTATGTTTTCAAACGCAAGAATACCAAGACGCAACCCTCTTGAATAGAAATAAAAAATACCCCAGGGTCAGTATGGCGCGCGAGTGTTTCGCGGCAGCGTTATCTCAACCAGCGCATCACTACTGCTTACCTACTTCTTCTTACCACCGGTGGTACTCAATAGCTTATCAGTGTACTTGCTACCGCAATACATATAGGTATACTATATTAATCTTGGAGATCATTCATATGCGAGGTATTGCGCAATCGGGTCAATCCACCGAACTGCACGCCAACGGTCAACAAACGCGTTTCGTTCGGGATTTTTTACTTTCTCTCTCTCTCTCTTTTTCTCTATGCACGAAGACCCGTTTCGGGAGGACTTTATAAGTACGTGGATAATAAGCCAGCATGAGTCGCCTATCAAGACCTAACGCTTACTTTGATACCGCTTAGATTGGCCAACTCTTACTTCAATGGCCAATTATTGGCGGTACGTGATTGCGCGCCAGGAAGAACTCTAGTACTATACTCTATGGCAACTTAATTTCACGACATCTCACTGCTCGGTTTGAAATTGTATTACCGTTTTTTTATTTTATTTTTTTCGATTCATCTAGATAATTTTATCACGTTTTCTAAACAATAGTGTATGGGACTTAACGATGCGCACACAATTGTCCTCAAAAATGAAAAAATATTTTGAACAAAAAACAAACCTGTCAAATAAAAAGCTGAACTCGCTACGGGACTGGAGTACATTAATTGTTTTTTTTTTTTTTTTTTTTTTTTTTTTTTATGTAACCGGGACAAAGAAAAAAAGTATTTCGAGATTGTAAGTTTAACAAGCAAGAGAGGAAATATGCAAAAATATTCGAATTTTCCAATCTCATGCTACGAACGTGTCTCTCTGCACGCGCGACAGCATCGCTACGTGTGATTTGCATGCATTGTGAATGGTAAGGTTGCAGTGTCAGCTTGTGCTTTGATTTTTCCCTCCCCCCTTTTTTTTTTTTTTTTTTATAGAATCGTACTCTGCCAGAGAGGCAAATAAATCGGTAAAAAATTAATACATAAACTTTTTAAATAAATTATTTAACCACGGCATAGGATAACTTAGAAAACACCGCAATCGTTTGGCAAAAAATCGGTTCGTCAAACCAAGCGAAATAAAGTTTGAGTATAAATCGCGAGAGAAACCCAAAAAACACCAACACTATGCAACATAAGCGAGAAGAAAAAGCAGATGCAGCCGAGCGATAGTCGAGAGTAGGTATGAACTTTTTGTTTCTTTATCAGAGCAACTTCTCGCGCGCTCCCTCCCTCCTCTGGTCACCAGCCGTCCTTGACCGTCCTTACTCCGAAGACAACGCGACAGCATGCTTGCGCTGCTGCCGCTGCTACACGCGCATAATATATCCGTCCATGCAGTCAGCGGCTCGAGCTAATCGGCATCGCTACCAACAGCCGGTCGCCTGACGAGAGCCACATATAGCGACGAGAGGCTCCCTTGTGTACGCGTACTTATACACGTGCACGGGCTTATTTTCACTTATTTCGCGTAATTCTCCATCGTCCCCGCCGTTCTGGCTCTCGCATACGTTATACGCACACTCGCGCAGAGTCGTACGAGCAAACCGTGCACACAGAAACGTCGCAACAGAGGCCCCAAGAAGAGCGAGACTACTTTAATCAGTCACGGCGCACTTTAGTACTGGCCGAGCGGTCAGCGCGATCGGTACACCCGTACACAGCACATACAAGTGCATGCATTTTATTGGCTGTGCCCATACATATATTATATACACGTACATAAACTGCACTCAAAATCGTGCGCGATCGCAAAGTACCGACCGAGCTACGCTGTTACATCATCATAACGATACGATCGCGCCGATTGAGCTCGTGTACAACAGTGTGGTGCAACATTGATCGGCTGCTTGCAAGCTCGGAGATGAGAGCTTTTCCCGCCTCGGAGCGTAAAATCGTCTGGGACCGGTGAGATCGGTAAATACGCGATACCGATCGTAAGCTGTACGGTCCCCGTCAGTGCAGCTGTATACATATAAATATAAGTGCACGGTATAACACATATACATAATACAGTTTGCAGTAGATCGGCAGTTTTGGTATATAGAATGCGAACACGCGCGTTACGGTGCCGGTCTGTGCTGCAGTTGTGCGAAAGCAAGTGTTTTTGTGCGAACCGGTTTTTTTCCCCGAGCGACCGGTTGCCGTAATAGCAGCCTTATGCCGATGACGAGGATGTGTTGTGTTATTAGTGCCGCACAACGACTGCAGCTACCGTGACTGAGTCGTCACTGCCGTCCGTCCGTCCGTCGTTCTTCCCTCGTTTTGCCGGATTATCATTTCATATATACTTATACACACTTGCCTCGAGAGAGCATCAGATGAAGCATCTTACGAGCAGCGCAGCAGAGAAAACAGATCGCGAAGGAGAGCAACGAAACGATGAGAATCATATCGGGCGCATGCGCGCGGACTTGACGCGAGTCCCGGCTATGAGCTGCACGCGCGCACGCCGATATCGCCAAGTACGATACTTAACATATATACCTACACCGATGCAAGAGTATTTGTCCGCACATATCATATATGTGCATAACAATGTATGCAGAGTAGTTTGTTGCTTTCGAGACGAGTTAACTCTGCCTATCTGCCCGTCCGTCTGACTCTTGAGAAAACTCTTTTGACGATGCACACGGGCAAAGAGCTACCGTAGCAGTAACAAACCACGGCAACCGATCGATCGCGCCGCAGTGGTTTTCATGCCTCCAGCTGTGGAATATACCCGTGCTGACACGAGACGTGCCCCGTCCAACTGTTGGTCTTTCGCTCAACCGCGCGCTTTCATCCGGACGGAAAAGGAGGAATCGGTCATGATCGGCTTGTTTTGAAGGTGAGAGATCGCTCATCCACCCCACCTCCCTCTTACCCCTTTTTTCATCCGATCGTCCACGCTTTGGTATCTACTTTGTGTACTTGCCAATGGCACATCCAGGAAAATAACATAATGGACGAGCAGGTGGTATTCTCGCCCATTATCGTACCTTTGTACCATTTGCACGACGTGTTTGCTACTGATCGGTGTAGTTTTTACGTGGCCCCGATGGGGACCCAACATAAGAGACTCCCCGAACGGATTCGCCTGTAGTGGATGTCTACGTGCATTTTTTTCGGCTCGTGTTCGCACAGCTGAATTGAATTCGTTTTCGCTCGACTGGCATTGATTCACGCAAAAGTTAATTACGTAGTTAACAAGTCGGGAGCGATGATTTATTCGCAATGACCGTCGTTTTTACGCGAATGAACGTGACCAAGGATTTGACACACATATTTTTGCTCTACTCGAATTTTCCGGTCTTTCGTGATTTATTTTAAAAACTGAAGAATCAAAACAATGGAGAACGAGATGTTTTATCTTATCTGTCTTGATCGGTACGATTATCTGCAAGCGCCCTTCTGATCGCGGTGATTTGAGTAACACAACGAGCGACCAATAAATTGAAACAATTATTAACATTTACTTATTCTGCCCGTTTGACTGCTCAAACTTTTAATTGTCAAATAAGGGAACATTAATCGTCACCTGGCCAAACTTTGTTTCGATTCGCCAGCCACGGCTAAAGAGCTTACTTCGAAACTAACAGATAAAGCCAAAATGACGTATTCGCCATATCGAAAATATCGCATATATACGTATTTTTCAAACACGAATGTATAATGTTTTATACATTATAGTTTTATACGTATATGTATATTTTTCTTTGTTTTTTTTTTTTTTTTTTTTTTTTTTTTTTTTTTTTTTTTTTTTTTT
>NW_019379561.1:1784060-1840596 GCF_000648655.2 Copidosoma floridanum
CTCCCCCCCCCCCCCTCCAATACTTACCTCGTAGCTCCTCGAGGATATTCATACACCCAAATAGTTTTGTGTAGGTTTAGCAATGCGCAATAAATAAGTAGCATTAAGATAGTGTTAATCGAGTGATAACGTTACCCGCGTAATGGAGGTGAGTAGAATATGTTCAAAAGTATTCGTTTGTTGATAATTTCTGTTTCCATATTAGATAATCATGTAAACGACAATTTGCGTTTTTGATAATGCACAGGAAGTATAGTTTGGTTCTTTTGTTCGGTGGAATCATTGAAATTTGCACGCGTGTGTGTTTCGACTCTTTGACGCCACTAAAAAATTAACACGATCGAATAATTTATGGGTAGGAATAATTGATGTTTATACATCCGTAAACATTGTTTTCTTTTTATTATTTCCATCCAAGATATGGAAGAATTTTTATTACCCTGAAACGGTATATTATTGTATAAAAATATTTTTTCTACATCAACTTCAAACCAGCAGAGTATATATCAGAAAATTGCCTTTTTTCATGACTCAGCGATTATGTTAATTCAAAATTGTTTATCTTTTTGTTTCATTATACATATATATACAGTCGATGTTTATAAGCAATTTAATAACAAAGCAATAGTCTAGGATGTAGCGATTAAAATTTTTTTTACAATTGAAGTAGAAACACGTGTTCATTGCAATGTTGGAATATCGCGTCTTTGAATTTTAATGCAAAACTTAATGGAGTTCAGCTGAACGAAAAGAAACACGAACAATAATTGGTGCTCTTATGAAACAAGAATGGTATTTCGTGCGTATAATTCCTAAGTTTTTTATCATTAGCTTTTTATATTATGTCGGCAATACACTCTTGCAATAAAGTTTCTTACAACCATCAATGTACGTCTGTTAGTTGACTTTTTTATTTTCTAATAAATTCAACTCGTTTTATCGGCACTATAAACGATTTTCGTTGCGAAGAAAAATTTGGAATTTTTTTTTTCTCTCTAAAAGTACGTAAAAATTACAATATAAAATGAGGATCAAAGGCAAAAATCATAGTGTAAGGTCCCTAAGTAACGACTGGTTATATTGTTTCATAATGAAAATCCAAATTCATAGAATATTTTGTTATGTTTAAAAACTGATCGAACTCTCGGCAACATCTGTTGCACAAATCGTGTGAAAACGTTTTAACAAAGGTGCCGTTACTTAAAAAAATTCTTATCGATTCAAGACCGAGTAACCAAGTGTGATGATTGTCTGTTTCCAGTGCAATAGCTAGCGTGTCAATAATGGCAAAGTTACGGCCGCCAGAAAAGTTAGACCTGAAGTTACTGACCCTTCAGCTGGAAAACAGCATCGACTTGGCGTCGATCATCAAAAAGTCCGTGAGCCTGGATAGTCTGAGCACGTGCTTGTACTCCTCGAGTCCGGAGGACTCGGGCGTCTGTCCCTTGGTCAAGGAAAAGCTGATCAACGAGATTGAAAGCCTCATCGACACCGTTCACAACATCGACATCAAGGACAACGGGGACATTGACTCGTCCGACGATGAGAGTTTGGAAAAGCTCAGTGATGACGAGGATGACGATGATGATGAGGGTCTCATCGAGCGCGGACCCGTCCGGCCCCAGCTGTACCCGATGTACAGCAACAGGTCGAGACCATACGTCGACTGCGTCTTACCAAACGAGAGTTCCACAGACTACGACATCAGTGCCAAGGAGATCCTCATGGACCAAGGCAACCGGCGGAAGATACACTCCTGCCTGGACCAGCTCTCGAAAATGTCCCCGATTGTTAACTCGTCGTCCCCGGCTGACTCGACTTTTGGCAGCTCGTCCACGTATTCGGTGAGTCGATTGGTTCTATTACGATGCGCTTCCTATTCAATGTCTGACAAAGACTTGGTAAACTGGTTGGGCACGCGCTGATCGGTAGAACCAGATATCGCAGTGGTTTTTTCGAGCTAATTGACTGTGTCGTCTATCTATTTATGGAAATCTCTGTGTCGTTCCAATGCGGTCGTTGTCCTCCGATGTAACATCAGCGACGTCGACAACAAAATACTTGACAAGGGGTGGCTTAGGTTTCATTGGATCAATTTCTCGTTTATCGAAAGAGTTGGTTTTGCTTGTGGATGGCATTACCTGCAAGTACACAGTTTTTTCACCGTTCGGGCTTTATCAAGAGTATACGTGTGTCCGGTATCTACAGCGTTCTGAAACAATTATTTCTTATGCAGTGTCGGAAATAATTGCAACCAGACCTTAAAAGCACACGTTTTAAGAATGTCATACAGCCTGTGTTTGGGAAACTTTGTAACGTTTTAACAAAGGGTTTTAGTGAAGTTGTTAATACGTCGATCACTGCCTTTTTGTGACAAAAAATCACTTGGGGCTTCTTTATAAGTTTATGTGCATGCAGATGGTGATTAACATCTGGATGATAGTATCTGTAGTGGAGAACTAAGCTGTTTTGAGATGATTTTCAGCAATATTTATGTATTGTTTCCATTGACTTGATGTGATATGATCCACATAGTACGACAAGCAAATGCACGAATAAAGGGGTTTGGATATTGGACTTTTTAATTCAAAAATAGTAGCAGTAATTTTCGACGAGATCAACATTTTTGTACAACTTTATTAGAACCTATTTTTTGAAACGTTTCAAAGTTTTAAGGATAACAAATATTTTTAAGATTTTTATAACGTTGTGTGCTATTAGGGAAAGTACATAGAACAATACAACTCCGATAAAAGTCTGTGATAAAGTTATTAAAATTTAATTTTACAATGACAACTTTTTAAAATTTCATGCTAATCTGCGTTCTCTTATTTAAGTATTGAACCACCTCAAATATAAAAAAATGTATGGTACAATCATACTGTTAGATCAGAAACAAACTGTTGAAGAAATTACGCAATATATGGCCTTTTCATAATTATTATCAAGACACAGGTGTGAATAAACAGTTATTAATACTAGTATGGATCCTAACACAACCAATTACCAATACTACTATTGTTATTGATATTGTTATTGTTATTGTTATTGTTATTATTATTATTATTATTTTATATCATTATTATTATTATTCGCATACACATGAATTGGTAATCGAAGGATTATGTATTCCCAGGCGAATCATTTCTATTATATATGTACACTTATCGGCAGATGAGCAATTGTTACGGGATAAATAATTGATATATATTAATGGATGAATTGTGACGACAGACGCATACGATTTGTACAAAAATATGTGTATTTCCCAAAAAAATATATAACAACTATTTCAAAACTTTTATTATCCTCTATGGCTTCGATCGATGGCACTAATCTTTTTGGGTATAATTTTTAGTCTAAATTTGATAAAAGTATCCCTTCTCATTTAATATCTCGAAAAAGCTATTACGCCGGACCTAACGATTAAGATCACGTCTACGTCGGGAATTAGAGTAACCTCGTTTTTCTCGAGAAATTATTGTAAAACAACCCTTGCTCTGTGCATTTGATAGCAGGCCAGAGAGTTTAAGGCAAAATCCTCCAACAAGCGAACCAAGTCTATACCTAAGAAACAGATAAATAAATAAGTACATAAATATATTGTTTTATCAACAGCCACCTCAGCAGCAGCAGCAGCAGCCCCAGTGGCAGCAGTCGAATGGATCGCCCACAGGCGGGTCCTCCTCCTGCTTCGTGCCCTCGATCACAGTGAGCGAGTCCGAGTCCTCGTTACTCGAGATCCTGTCGCGGGGAGGTTTCCAGTCGGCCCAAACGCCCGAGCACACCAGCACCGGGAGCGTGGCCTGCATCCCCCTAGACACCTGCCCGGACTCGCCGGCCGGCAGTTACAATGCCTGTGCCGCCTCTAGACCCGGCAGTCAGGCCTCCAGCCCCGCGCAGAGCCCAGGGTCCATGAACGGCTCCGTCTACGGTGGGCCCTCTTTCCTCAACGTCGTAGGCAGCCCTATCGGATCGCCCCAGGTAATTTACGACTGGATAAATCTGTCCCATATTACATGCGCACCGCGTTTTCGTACTTTATACAATGCTTGCGAGCATAACAGACTCCACCTGTATGTGGCACGAAGACCAAAATTGCTGCTCAATCTTCATTTTTCTAGCGATGATTCGCACAACCGGTTACTATAATTGCAGCCGCGCTATGTGGAATCGGTTGGTTTTTTTATTCCCTCGCCAAGTGTGGAGTTCGATTGTCGGTGAGCTCGGAAAACTACATTAAAATCTCATTAAACTTTAATTTCTTGTCTTTGATGATTGTCGTGTACTTTTTTTTTTTCGAGCCGAGATCGAGTTTTGAACAACGCAACTGATAATAAGGTGTGCTCGCGTCAGTGAGAAGTGAAAAAAAAAAAATATACGACTCGCGCGAGTCTTTTATTAAGCAACAACAAACAAGTTTTGTTTAATAATACCTTATCTTCTGTAAAAACATGCAAACAATAAGTGGGGCAAATTCGTGCGCTAGGCATTATATACTACTGCCCGACCGTATAATATCATGTTGAATTGCCATGACAGACGCGACATCAACAACCGATCCATCGTCCAGATTTGCAAGCTTAAGACAAATTTTTCAGCGAAGGTTATCCGAAATTGTTTTTGCAACGAACTCTATATTTGAAAGATTACGTTACGCCTACTCTTAAAAGTATCCTTCAAGTATTTAAAGACACCAAAAATCTTGCTGTTTTACCCACACCACTAAGTGTTCGTCCTGTATATTTGACGGTCTTTGAGTTTGTAGACAACGCGTCGCGGGTAGGGAATGAAAAAAGTTACAAAACATAAAACTTTGTTAAAAATCTCAAGTATGGGTGTCACCACGCTTATTTGCCCCAATTTTTTTTAATCCGCAATAAGAAATAATACCAAAACAATTGACGCAAAGTTTGCACGATCCTTTTTTTTTTTTTTTTTTTTTTTTTTGTAATGTGTGACAAGATCAATTGCATATTTGTTGTTGAAAATTATTATCACAGCCAACGTCAAAATAAAGCAGAAAAAAAAAAAAAAAAAAAAAAAAAACATTCGTCAATCTTGGGTCAACAGAGCGGGAAAAATATTGCCCGCGATCGAAGCAATCCGTGAAACAACACGACCAAAGATGCTTATCGGCCCCGCGCGAGACAACTTCTTTGTTCCTCAGACGCTCCTTAACATCATCGCGTCACCGGAATCCCCGATTCTCAATGATATACACACCTACCCTTGAGAAAAAAAAAAAAAAAAAAAAAAAAAAAGAAAAGACTCATCCTGACCGAGGTATTCCCCTACGGAGAAACAGGGCTTCCTCCGGCGCGTTACTCTCGCGAGCACTTACGTAATAAACACACTATATAGGTACACGCGTAACGAGCGTTCTTATCCGAGCCGAGCAAGCGCGAGACGATCGGAGAGAGAAGCACGTGCTCTCGCTGCAGCAGCCCCGTATGTATATATGTTCTTTTATCGAGTTGATAGAATGTTACGTTGTAGCGCTGGAGCCGGGGCAACCATCGGTAAAGCGCATACATGTATATCCAGGGACCCGAGTCGCGTATACATTATTGTACGGGCGATATACTCGTTAATTCGATTTTGACACGGTTTACTTGCTTGCATTGACTTTTTGCACGAGCGCGCAGATAACGCACACGCGAGGCCTTGAACGGCAACGACCGCGGCGTTATCTGTCGAGAGAGAGAGAGATTTTTCGCGCTAGAATCTCGGTCGCGGTGGAAACACGCTCTCGTGAGAGATGACGCGCGTGTGGATGCAGACCCTCAAAAAAAAAAGTGCTCGTCTTAGGTGTCACCGCTGGCCAACAACGGCTTCCGCTGCTACCCCCGGCCCTCGTCCTCCTCCTCGTCCGGGCAGTCGTACTGCGAGACCCCGAGCCCGGCCAACTACCATAGCCCCCTCGACCACCACTTGGAGGAGCAGCTGGGCGAGCACATGATGACGCAGATGCCGGCCTGGCACGAGGTCTTCGAGTCCTCGGAGACCCTCGTCAACACCACCGTCGGTCTGATCAGCAGCGAGTTACAGCTTCAGATCGTCGACGAGGTCATCCGGGGTGACCTGAGGACTCCCAACCAGATACCAGCGGTGACGAGTGGTTATCACCACCACCAGCAGCAGGTGGTGTCGCCGGCCGCCTCGTGTTTGGACGGGGTGGACGACGGGGACGAGTTGTCGCTGGTGCGCTTCACCGGTGGTTGCGGCGAACTGGCTTTGGGGTCGCGGGATAGGCCAGAGCCGAGCCAGAACTCGACCTCCGGCTACAGCAGCAGCAGCAGCACCGGTAGCGAGGCCAGGAGGGTTTGCGACGCCGGCTGTGGCCAACCGGATCTGCGGGCGGGGCTCGAATTCTCCTCGAGGATGCAGGCGCAGGTACTCCATATTTCGATGAACTTTCAAGTTAGTGGCGGGGTCGTTGTCAAGTCTCCTAATCAAAGTATTCGTGGCTGTCATGTACAGAAAAAAGCATCGATTTCGGGTGATGATTATTTCTGATAAATACACCTTGTATCTCTACCTTCCTCCTCAACCAATTTTTACTGAAATCTGAACATAACTTGCATCCAAGTGTGATTTTCCATCAACTCACGAGTTGCAATTTTTTTTTTCCTTTCTTTCCTCCTTTTCTTCTAATACACTGCGTAGGCTCGTCTTTTTTTTTTTTTTAATGTCTACCTACAAATTAGCCAAATTTAAGCACCAGAGCAGCGATATAACAATGCTTTAAAGAGCTCTTTTGGATTGTAGGTGTTCCCCCAGTCTAGCTCAGTTTTGGGTAACAACCACATCGAGTTCCAGTTACCAAAATCAGTGCCAATTTACAGCTCTCAACGATCTGACGGGTGAGTGCGTTTATTTTTTCTTTCTTTCTTTTTTTTCTTTGGTGAGGTTCGCAATATGGAAGGGGAGCTAGCTCGGACACTTTATAGATGTATATACTTACGTTCAAACTCCTTATTAAATTTTTTCGATAAGTAAGACTTTCAAACAATTTTCATTAATTTCACCGTGAGGATTTTTCGAGAAAGTCTACCCGAGTATCTATTGTTATTATTATTTGTCGATTTGTTGACCCAAAGAATAGAGAAAAACTATTTTTCTTTTCCACCACTATGTCTCTACGGATGAATCACTGTAGGTCCAAACTATAGTTGATGTGACAAGGGTTGAGACGCTTCATGGAAAATAAAAGTAAAAATAATTTTTGCATCACGCGCGCATACGAACGTAATGGGTATAATTGACAATAGTGGTGAAACCCATAGAACGCAAGCACGCCAGACGGTGAGAATTGAATTTATGTGGTAGCTCCAGTAAAGGGAGTGGCAGACTCAATTGCACCCCGAGGACCGGGAAAACAGGGGAGGAAGGAGGAAGTCCCGGTGAACGTGTCCTCGCGCCGTGGCCGTTCTTGAATCTACCCTCGACGCAGGCAAGCGAGCGGCTGAAGGAAGCGACCGATTCGCGCGAGGTCGCGAGGGCCATGAAGAGCCTCTTGAAGAGGTCGCTCGACCAGCTGGCCAAGGGGGACGAGGACGGAGACACGTGAGTATACGTGTATTCCTAGTTGTACAAGTGCACCGTATGCCTAATGGCTCATATCGACTCTTTCTTTCTTTCTTCCCTTTCATCACTTTTGCATTTCTTTTCTCGTCGATTCTGCTGGTACTTAGGATAAAATTAGTTCTTTGCTTTGGAGATTGACTCCATAGGTATCTTCATTCAAACCCTCCTTACACCCCATCGGTTCTCGTTCACTTTACTGTCCTGGCCATCCCAGAAGTATGAGTTTCATGCCGAATCGGTGACGTAAAGTTCAACAGGAGTAATTTTTTTTTTCATCTTACAAAAAAAAAGCGTTATTTAACGGCTTTCGAACGAACCTTCCTTTTTGTGATTGGAGCTCAAGAAAATTCATCATACCCAATCATTTAGTTAAAAACATCAAATTAATCCTTTCCGACTCATTTGACATTTGATCCCTGCTCTAGGACAATAAAACCCTGCATGGCCATCCCTATACCATTGGGCAACTCGAAAAAACAAACAAAATGACTTGTGAAAAAAAAAAAAAAGAAAAATTCATCAACTTTTGCTCAGAATCCTAATGTGCCTGGTGGGAAATCCTACGGAGCTAAAGAAGAAGCTGGCGTACCTGGCACCTTTGGTGGAGCGGCTAGGCACGATAGACGGGGCTCTATCGATGCTCAACTGCCGAGGCGAGGACGCGCTCTACCTCGCTGCCATGAATTGTCCTGAAATGGCCTTCGTAACCGGTTACCTCGCGGCCGCCTTTCTGCAGAATAATATCGACATCGGACAGAGACTGTATCGATCCAGGGTTAGTTACGTCGAGTTATAATTTTCAAATATTTGCCACGTCTGGTTATGCCACGGAAACATTGCGTGGGTGATATTACGCGACAATTGCAAATCATTAGGATTCACCCATGATTTTACAAAAAATTTTGTCAGCAACTGTTGAAAATAATACAAGCATCAAATTCGCGAGATTTCAGCTTTTGCGCGTAGTTTTATAATATAAACCTACAAATTACGACAGACGAACGAATTTTCTGTAAAACTTTTGCGGGATTCATTGGGATATTATATTAAAAACATAAATGCAGCTCTCTACACCTGCTCTCATTTTTATACGAAATATATCCTTAAATAAAATTGGTTCGATTTGATAAACTCGTATTTTTTCAGTAATCATACCAATTGAAAATAAAAAACTTATTTGAACTTGCTGAAAATTTTGTGTATTTTTTTTGATTATTGAACAAAATATCGCCGATTAAGGGACTGGAAAATTATACAGGAAATAAGTAATGTGAGTAAATATGCTAAAGTTTTACGATTATTAATAAAGATTAAAAATGAAGTGAAAAACAAGTGCGTAGTGAGTCCTGTTTATTTGTAAGTATTTTATAACTTGTTGCTTGTGCAGGGAGATACACTGATCCACGCGCTGGCAGCAAAAGGCGACAATCACGGTGGAGTTCTTGCGGAGCTACTTTCACTCAAGACACCGCAACAAAATGCAGTCTTCGACCTTTCAAAGCGTAATTACGATGGTGAGTCGCTGAGCCATTACCAATAAAGTGTGCTTAAAAACCCAAAGTTAAGACAAAAATCTGCCTCGTTTACCAAACAACATGATGTCTGAGACAACACTGAAATGTGTATATACTTTTATACAAGTATCCCGTTAAAACCACTCTAACAATATGATTGCCAACTTTATGTTTTTACAACCTCTTCGCTTTTTTTTTTGTTTCATTGCGGCCAAAAGGTAGGACATCTCTCCACGTGGCAGCCGAGGCCCACGAGTCACGGGGAAGGAATTCCAAGACAATATCGATAGCTACGGTGAGGCTGTTGCTGGAAAGCGGCGCCGATTCAACATTGCGTGAAGACAGATCCGGCGACACTGCGCTACACATAGCCGTATCCTTGAGTTGTGATCCCTCCCTCGTCAAGGTAAAAAACCAGCTCCAACTTGTTCATTTTTCAAACACTAAATTCAAAATTTGCGGATTAAAATGGTTTTGCTGAAAATCTCCTTGAGGATTTTTGAATCTAATGTAAAGCAAATGTGTATCTACGTAAAAGTAGGACTGCTGCAGTTTTTTTAACAAATTTTGTAAAACTTTATGTTCGTACAGTCGCTACTGACTGGTGGAGGCCACGCGGCCGTGAACATTGCCAACTACAACGGGAACACGCCTCTACACTTGGCCGCGTCGATTTCAGATCGCACGAGCCTGGAACGACAGTCCGAAATTTGCGGGCATCTGGTGAGCGCGGGCGCGAGGTCGAACATTACCAATCGACAAGGTAAAACTCCGCTGGCGCTCGTCTCGGCCGATAGGAAGGAGCATCTCCGACGGGTTTTCTACAAAATTACGTAGTTGCTCGTCCACCGCAGCATATATATAGTGCTGTCAACGCGTTTGTTCCATAATTCTTTTCATTCATATTAATTTTTGTACATAATTTTGTAATATAATTGCGGTGGATATTTATAAATAACTATCGATGTGATATAATTAATAAAAAAATAAAAAAATCAACATTGATTTAAATACAGCCAGTATGAACAGTGAAATGTTGGAATGTCGGTTAGTGATGAGCTCGTGAGCTTTAAAATTTTTATCTTAGATATTATTATGATAAATATGTGTATACTAGGAATCTGTCATGTTTGACGATGGTATATAGTGGCTGATAATAATTATAAATAGTTTTACCCACTCTGTTTCTCCGATATTTTAGACTTTTCGTACTGTTACACACAGCAGCGGACTTATCAAAAAAGTAAATCAATTTTACTTGCCTGCAAACAGTGGATGAAAATGATACATTTTACTACTGAGTAGTAAAGAAAACACTTATCATTACATTCGTACTCAAATGCGTAATATTCTATTTGTAATTGTGTTTTTTTTTCATTGATATGATTTACAGGAACATAATAGGTGTTTAGAGCAAAATACATTTGGGCATTGTATTATAGAATATTACTCTAAATGAATCTGGATGTTATAGCAACATACAGGCTTTATTTCTATTAATAATCCAAAATAAAGCATAGGTTGTGACTATGTTTTTACTTTTCCATACATATTTTTAAGTAGTCGTACGATACGTTTTTGTCTCAAAATCTTAGATACTATCCATACATATATTTTTACGTATATGTACATGTCAACTAAAGTGGTCAAATTCATCGTAATGTATTTTATTACTATTACTAGTATCACCTTTTTGTTATAGCTGATGAACATAATTATTACAAATAATTAGATTTTGTGTAGAACATAAGAAAAAACAGTCTTCCACATAATGTCATACCAAACAAAATTGTTTTTTATCTTATATAAAAAAATTTTTATAATTGCATATAACTGTAAATAGAGTTAACGATAATGCACAGAAAGTTGTTATAGCATATAAAATCATTTCAACGAAATATAGAAAATAATTTTTTTTAACTTACAAACATCTTATACGCGTAAAATAGTCTTTGTTTCTTAATTTCTAAAAACTAGAGCACTTATTAATACATCACATAAACCAAATCTTACAATTATAATATATAAGCAGAACAATGATTTTAAAACGACAAAGGAAGAAGGGATGAATCAAATGTTGTGATAACGTACTTGCCTACTGTTTTCAGACAAATTGTCAGTAAACATATACATATACCGAATATAATGTACGTATTTTTTCAACTGTGCAAGCAATGTTCATTGTAATTTTTTGTACAAGCGAATGATACAAAGTATGTTAAAAATGATGTCTTATAGAAGTTGTAAAAAAAAAAAAATTAACTCAATAAAAAGTCGGCCATTTGTTACGAACATTTATGGTTATATAATTTTATTTTCACTATCAATATTCAACTGCATCATACAAAATATACAAGACTAGAAAATCTTTGGAAGTATTTCCGATCTCATAGATGAGCTTTTCAATCGATCAGAGTCCAAGAAAAACGCATTAATATTGGGAGACCTAACACTGTGAAAAAAAAAAAAAAAAAAAATAGAGTAGAAAAGCGAGCAATGATAATTGAAGATAGTTGAATATAAGTTGAAATCCAAATATATACCCAGCACAAAGCCACATATTTCAAATTGATAAAATACGTAGGTACACATTGTTGGTATTTTTCTACTCCACAGACATGAGTCTTTGATCCACTAAAAGCCTCAAGCAAACTCAACTCATTAATATGGCCAAAAAAAAATCTATCCTCAAATGGCACATCACATGATCGGCCAGCAAAGGAACCAGTCACCAACGGAGCACCCACGAAATGTCGATTAAGGGCGTCACCATCGAATGCGATAGCAGGTGATGCACTCGCACTCGACGATGCTCCAATATCACAAAGACATTTCCACATGTCCGCAAGACGCCTACAGGACAAAAGCCTATCTCTATTATAAGCGTAAAACGCATTTCTGGAAAGCACTTGCACCCTGTTACGCAGACAGCGAAAAGCTACCCCATGTATATCACGCCTGGTTCTCTTATACAACCTCCACTCCCTATTACGCTCTCGAATGAGAGAATGAATCTCATCCGTCATCCACGGGCAAGGGCGGCGTCGAGGAATAAAAGCACGGAAAGGAGCATGGATGTTAAAAAGGTTTGTAAGAGCAGTCGTAAAAAATTCAACTTTCTCGTCAACATGATACATACGAGCAATAGAATGCCAGTCAACCGATATAAGGTCACGCTTAAAATCATCCAGAACAAGGCCCCTGAATGAACGGGATACAATGGGCTGAGATTCAAAGGCCGGAAGAGGACAACGGATCTCTAATAATACAACATCATGCCTCGAGATACCAGGAGCGCTGAATTGGACCCTCCTCTCAACCATGCTCGGGTCGCTAATGCAGATATAATCTATGGTACTATCCGAGGTGGTAGTATGATATGTCGGATCAAATACCGTAGCCGAGAGGCCCAAAGCTGCAAATGACTCACGAAGTATTCTGCAAGGAGTAGTGTTGACTGTCCAATCAATATTGAGATCACCCAAAAGCAATGAGCAATCGAAAGCAGTCGAACAATTCATGACAGCGTCCTCAACGTCCGACCAATAGCCACACTTAGGTGGATTATACACAATAGTGCAGAGAAACTTGAGTTGCAGTATAGATAATTCGAGTGATAAAAAATCAGGTCGGAGAGAGTAGGCATCAGTACGAGCCGAACGAGAAACATCACGAAATTTAATAGAATCATGAATGTAAGCTGCAACGCCACCACCACCCTTACAGAGCCTATCATGACGAACGAGGGTATAACCCGGAATATCAAATTGGCCAAAATGTTTAGTCGGCTTCAGCAAGAACATGCAAACCATTGTCAAGAATGATCGATCTAATTTCCTGAAAATGCGGTTCAATAGATTGTGCGTTACAATGTGCCACTTTTAGTAAATTGGAATTACGTGACATAGTTTGTCGAAGAAATTTTACGATCGATGAATCTCAACAACAGCGGGCAGGCTGCCCTATCCGAAGTAGCATGAACGACAGATTTCAGCTTTGAATTCACACAATTTACGCAACGATATTTCTGTTTATCAGCGACCGTGCACTCACAACCAGGATGCTGCCCACTACAACGCTCACAAGATAACCGACCCGTGCAATTTACGGCAATGTGTCCCAATCCCCAACATTTAAAGCATTGAGGAATCGATACGTGATCCTGAACACGACAGCGGCTCCACCCAATCGTCACACGACCAAGTTCAAGTAGACGAACACGACTGACAGGAATGACCTCCACAACGCAAGATCTATGCTTTGAGAGTCTCTTGAGAGTTATCTAGCCACAGTATGACAACCTCTTTCTATTAGTTCTTGTCATTGTCAAATAATGTTTGCCTACCTTGGGGAAAAATTTTATTATCATTCAATCTGAAAGGTAGGGGATTTAAAAAAAAACTATTTTCGATTCCTCATTCCGAAGTAAAGCCGAGATGTGTTTGGAGCAGTTTGCAAGTCGTATGGGTGTTTATTGTTAAAATGCTATATTCCAAAGTTAAAACTAGTTTTCCCAAACAATAAAATAAACGTCTGCAGAAGAGTCCACATCCTCGAGCTTATGATAGAGTTAAAGCCCGTGGACCAGAGATACTCTGGCATCTCCTTTAAGCTGGATTGTAGGTATAGAGGAGTACGGAACACGCCCTGACAAGAAGTCAGAAGGAAGAAAGGAGTGGCTTTTGTAGGTGATGGTATAGCGGCGTTGTAGTTGCGGGCTGCAGACTCTCTACTGATGGTGGTGGCGTTGATACATCCCTACAGCTTCTCTGCTACTGCCGCTCAAAATCAATGATGCGAAATTGAAACAATACACCGGTAGCTTCTCTTCTACGTTATATCTCAGCTGTTGCAACGCCCGAGGTTTTAAGACCTATTATTTAATGCTTTAAGAGTTGCTCCGTAGGAATCATGGCAATATAATTATTTACTTATTGGTAATTGATATTTTTTAAAAAGGCTATGCAAGATATCGACGGTAGCAACAAAAGGTTTGGACGTGGAATTGTTTCTGTAAGTACGATAACAAACTACGACAGTGACAATGATGACAAGTTTGAAGACGATAACGATGACATGACAAAGACAACAACTAACTAAGAATCAGAGAAGTAGCGCGTATAGCAAGTGCTGTGATAACTGTGCTTACCGAGTGATTGCAGCTAAGCATGTCCCTGTTATTTTCTAGACGGCACTTTTTTTTGCCGTTGCATCGATGGTTTTTGTAAAAACAAGGGTGTGTTTTTTATTGTTATTATTCATCCTGAACTAAGGTATTTAACAGAAAACAGTCGGTTTTACATATGTTTAAAACAAAGGTTCTTTAACAAAAATTAGGATGGTTGTAAATTTCAGGATATCTTTTGCTTATAAATGTTATACTTATGTACGAGCAAAAACAGGTTTTTTTCCCTAATAAATAAGCGGAAATATTTTTTGGAAGCTAAAAACAGGAGTGTTTTTTGTTTACGGCGATAAGCACCGCCTACCACCTACAGAGAAAAGAAGTCCTGTTAGACTATTATTTGCTTTATTAATCAAATGCTGCTATAATTTATTTTTCTATTTTTTTGTGAGAACATTCATAAGAAATTGACATCTGTAAATCTATTTTATTATCAAGCTTTGATGGTAAGTTTGCATTCCCGACCTGATGAACGGGAGGGAAGAAGTGCATTTCCTCCCGCTCGTGGTGCGCACTAACGTACTCGGTAGGGAAGTAGTACATCTTCGTCCGCGTATTAGCATTGCACATGAGCAATCTACGCATATACGAGAATGTGCCACTTCTCTTCCTCGTGACGTAATTTACTATTTTAGCTTAACTTTTTTTTTTTAATTTGGCCACAACAAAAAATAAACTTCTATTATTTAAAAAAATCGTAAGTTGAAAAAAAAAATTTCAATAATCATTTATGCTTATAAAATATTTTTAAAAACCAGTAACAATAGTATGATATTATTTTTTGCCTTTTTTAAAAAAATGTTATATAATTGTTAACAAAAATTTACCAAGATATCAAACGGAACTTTGATGAACTATAAATTTACCTCTTGAAATGGTGCCGAAAACAGAAATTCTCTATGTATTCTTGAGAAACAGTTTACCGGAAAGTTTACGTATAATCACATTGTGTACTTTTACGAACAATAAAAAGTAGAGGATCCAGAGGTAAAAGAGGTCTAGAGAATAAACACTAAAATTTTATGAACCAATTCAGGAATTAAAAAAATGACGTATTTATATATATGCCAAATGTTACCTAATAAAATCGTGTGGAATATTTCGCCTCATGTAAACATAAAAAAAATCTAGCAGTGAAAAATCTCAAAAAACCATGGGAGATAGTTTTATTGTTCGATCAATACAACTGGATAAACATTCCCTTCCTCGCGCGTATATAAAATTTCCAATAAATCCGTGTATATATATTTGTCTCCGTGGAGAGCAATTATTACCAAGCAAAGCCAATAATCCCAACTAATAATAAGACAGTATTCCGGTTAACCAAAATAATTAGATCTGTTTATCTTTTGCCGGTCCCCCTTCTTCACGCGGGGAGTACTGCACAGGCCAACCCCGCGGCACGTCACAATTTCCTGTAAGATCCTTTTCTTACCGCCCATCTGCAGGTCTTTAGAATATTCGCGATAATGAGTAGCAGCGAGAGCCTATTTCCGTCAAACAAGAGCAGATTGTAATCGCGGCGTTGCGCCGTATCTCCGCAGCTGACGCCAAGAGCTCCTGAAAGAGGGCGGATTGTACTCGAAGCCGCGAGGGATTGCTGTTGCCAAAACCGAGAAAGTGTCTTACTGGAAGACAGCCTTTGAACTCGGTGGCTCTCGATGCTTTCTCGATCCTGGAATAGTGGATAATTCGAGGTTGTTTTCCCATGCCCCGCTTAATTTTACCGCTTCATTCAACAGAGCTGGTAAAATGTTTGTCGAATCGTGTGACTAAATGTAAAAATTTTAGTGTAAACACATATATGAACATTTTTTCAGTTTTCTACATACAAACCGATATTTTTACATTAGTCAATATGCCAATGTGCAAAGTTAACATTTTTTTTTTTTTTTTCATAGAATATCTCGATTTTGTTGTAGATTTAGGTCCAGAAACTGAAGGATAGGATTCACGTGTATTAATACACACATTATAATTATTTTCGTATCTCGAAAAAAGTCTGGTCACGCAATATGTATCCAAACCATCGATGAACTTAAAAACTCAACGTACCTTAGTCTTGTACAGATTTGTATCATTTATGAATAAAAAAATTCTCATTTCGACGAGTTTAAAGAGATTCACTCAACAACAAAAAACGTCCAACTCCGATGAATTTAAAATTAAAAATCCACATAAGTTCGAAAACCCATCTATTCTCGTCCGGGTAAAAGGCCAAAAAAATATTCGAGGAGCCCCCGAGAGAGTCCAATATTTACGGGTGAGGGGGAGAGGAGAAAATAAAAGCGAGAGAGAAAAGACGCGATCCTCCATGTACACTTTGAAATCGTCCGGGGAATTAGCCTAAAGCGTTAGACGTACCCGAGAGCGGGAGGGGGGAGAATGAGATGCGTCCCCCGCTGAGCAGCTAGAGCAAGTAGCTCGTAAAATCTCGACGCCGGAAAATGAGGGGCACGTGAGCGAGAAAACCAGGGCTGATTAGAGCCCACGCCATGCCTTTCCTCCGCACATTGTTTACTTACTACGTCATGCCTTCTGTCATCAACCACCGTATAGCCGACATCCACATCCTTTCGCTCCTTTGGGATGTGTACTTTGATTTTTATTACTTTGCACTTTCAATCCAATCTTACGAAATTCACATTCCAAGTTTATTTACTGCAATTGGATCTACTTATCGACCAGGTCCATCGAATACGAGACACAAGACCTCTCGACTGCTTATCTGAAATTATAATATATATATTTCGTACTCCATGTAAAGCTCTTCCGTGTCAATAATCCTTTCACAAAACATATACCTACCTTTTAGAGGCGCATGTCCATTGTAAGCACAGCTTTCAACCCCTTTCACGGCGAATTGACGAGCCAGCGAAAGTCACCTATAACGAGACTGGCTCCTCTACGTACGGGGCAACACGAGAGTGTATATTATGCTCGCTCGAGAGCTTTCGAGTACTCGGCTTCGGGGCGTGACGAGCTGTAATTCATCAGTGGGCGTCCCTCGTCGATGGACTGAGCAACAAGGACTCGGGGGACCGGCGCACGGAGCCACTCGATCGCAAATCGAGAGTATCGGGTCTTCGGACCCTGCGATGCCTTTGACTGTACACCCATACGAAACAAGGGACGCCTTTGCGCGTCTAATCTTCCGAATTTCCGGGGCTCGGCTAATGGGGTATTACGAGCTCGAGCGACGCTACTTCCAGCGCTTACCCCGGTAATTGGAATGTCTATGCACGACGTTGAGATTTCCTCGCTGTACGTTTGCTCAGACTCTCTCTCTCTCTCTCTCTCTCTCTCTCTTCGCCGGAGTGATTAAACATTAATTTCTGTTTGAATCGCAAGTACTTACCCGTTGCTACATGGCGCACTGGTGTGTTATTTATCTTTGCTCCGCAGGGGTGGAGGGGCAAAAAACGTTTCCAACGGCTTAAGTTGTAAACCGAAGTAACTGTTGTCTTGGAAAAAAGCGGGGAGAAAGTAAAAAGTTTCTCGTTGAATCGTTTTAGCCCCCACCCCTTGAACGAAAAGTCGGACCGCGGGTCAATTTTGCTACTTTGCGGAGTTGGGAAACTCGAGGCGTCGTCGTTCATCTTACCGTGTTTTGAGACCGGAAACAAACCAGTTGGTATTAGGGAAGCTCGAGCGTGGAATCAACTCGGCGGGGAAGTCAAACTTCTGTTACGAACTCAATATGTATATCCCCGAATCTAGTGGGGATTGGGGGTAGTGGCTAGTGCACTCGAGATATTGGATAATGTACCTACTTATTGAGCTGAGATAACTAATGAAAGTCGGGGTATGTGAATCAGAAATTTCAAGATCTGATGGTGCAGGAGCTGTTTAAAAAAAACTGCGATAAAGAGTTACGGTGTGAAGTTGAACGCGAAGAGTGTCCAACTTTTTTTAAACCTTTTTGGGTATCGGTGTATCTTTTTTTTCCAACCCGAATAAACTTTTCAATTTTTTTTTTATCGTAATTGGCGATACTAGAATTGTTTTTAAAGAGAGAAAAGATCCCTTGTCACTTTTCTATTGACCAATCCGTTTTTTAATAATATTTCGTAGTCATACATACCACATATCCATTTGATCTGAAAATACTGTTTGAACTAATTTATTAACTAATAATATTTGAATTGAGATCAGTGAAAAAGATTTAAAAAATTTTTGAAACTGACGCAGGGCAGGCAACCATAACGCTTTTTTTCCAAATAAAGTCAATGAGCTCAGCTTTAAACTCCAAACTGAAAAAATCTTTGGCATTTACGCTTTTTTTCTCCAGTAAGAGTAGCCCCGAACAGAAAAAAAGCTTTTTTCAGTTTGGAATCGAAAGAGGAACTCATCGACTTTGCACTTACGGCTTTTTTACGAGAAAAAGTTTGCGAGATCGGCATTTTTCACACTCCCCGTTTCGAAAGATCGCGCCTTGTTTTACCTTAAAACTATTTATTTACAGTTAAAAAATGTCAACACATGCAAGCATTTTCTTAACAAAAACCCTCTTCCCCTTTCGAACCCAAGATGAGTTTCGACTGAAAACTCAATAACCTTATTCCACATTTCAGAATTTTTTCTTATACTTTGGGAGATTCGTTCTATATTAAAAGCTGTTGAAAAAATGCCCACGATAGCATTAGATGTAAAAATCCGCATCCTGTTTTCCAAGGCGCGTATAAATAAAAATAAAGCCCCAATTTTCGTTACCTTTCAAACTATCGACTCCAATAAATACCCGGCCACTCGAAAGACCCCACCATGAAGTGTTACACACGCAAACACTTTGAAACAACAGGGCGCCCGCCCTCCCCACGGAGACACCATACACGTAAAAACACTCGGAAGCCCCGATCGTGACGGTATCCGGCACACAAGTATAGGCATACCCACTCCGTAGCGAGCAAAGACAGGGAATTTGAAAAGTCTCACGTCCAAACGGCCGATCGGTATCGCCCCTACACGCACGCTGGCCGGAAGAGAGCGTTTAGCTCGACAACTCAGACACACGCCTTACGGGCCTCCTCCGCGGTCTCTCCTGATCGATGGCCACAGATGCCATCCCCGCCCCCCCCCCTCTTCTCTCCTTCCGTGTATATATACACTCCTCCTCGCTTACACGGCAGTCCTTACATTTTTCACGTACCTACACCCCCGCGTCCTTGCTCCTTGTCCCTTATTGTTGTTTCAGTTTACGATTTCTCCCTACTTGCCCACCGGGCAATAACAAATTTAATCCGGACAGCTCCGGGCGAGTTGTATCTTGTTCCGCGCTTTCGATACTTTTTTTATTCCGTGATGTTGCGAGAGGATCGCGATGACCACGGCCCTGCCCTTATGTGCACTGTGCAGGTGGTGCAGGTACAATGCAGACAAGCTCCTACAGCATCTGCCAAGGTTCTGGTAAACATGTACCAAAATCGATATTGGCTCGGATAGATGAGCGTTTTCGGAGCGATACATTATTCATCGCCTCGATGTATCGGCACTTCCATGGACTCGGTATAGCCCATCGTGTTTTTCATTTAGCTCTAATGGACTGAGGGTGATTTTTACAAACTCCTAAAGTCAGGCAGTGAAATCGCGCTCAGGGAGGGGAGAGAGAAACGGTGCGCGTGTACGGCTAAAAGTTTTGCCGAGCCCTTCCCCTCCCCCTTTGTTATTCGAATCGAGTGGCTCAAGGGCTCGGGTTTCGAAAATTTAATTTTCCACCGCCTGCCTTTCAGTCAACGCTCTTGTGCGAGTAGGATAAATTTCTTATTTTTTTTTTATCGTTGCGAACTTGGTTTTGTTGTCGCATATATATACCTACGTGCAGGACGTACATCCAAATGAGCTGCGCTGCGAGAAATTTAATTAAACCGAGTAGTTTGCGTACACATATATACACGTACACGGAAAGTTTGGTTGTTACTTCCCGTACAGTGCCTGTATCTGTATGATAAATGCCGACGTGAGTGCGCCCACGGACCCCAACTTTTGGTATTAACGCTTTGCGATGCACATGTGCGCGCGACAGAGGATTCGTTCGGTTGTGGGTTTTTCGCGATTGTGTGTATGGGAAACAACAACAACAAAAATAACGAGTCCGCTTCTCCCCTCCGTCGTGATATTGTGTGTTGTATATTGACATATTCTGGTAACAAAAGTGTTGCCGGTGACACTTTCGAAATGCAGGGAATTGATTTGTATAAAAGTGTCAAACAATCCTCTTATCCATACATTTCGGCTTTAATGGAAATGGTACATTATTTTCACCTCCATTATCGTTGGATGTAGCAGCTTAAAAATACAATAGATAAAATATTGCACACACGTAATCCCCTGGGATTTATATACATATACACGTTTAAGCAGGAACTTTGTATCTGCGTAGTGCCATCAATGTCACATTTGTGTTAATGTGACGTTGACACGAGACGAAGTGTATCCATTTCAAAAATAAAAAAAAGGAGGACTACACTAGCAGTTCAAGCGGATCAAGTTACGACTAGGGCGGGGTCACAAATGGATTTTTTTTTTCTTCCAGCGCGTCGCTTCTCTCTTCTCTCCAAGTGATCCTCTTGTTTTTACTAAGTGGATGCATTTTGTTTCCTCACTCTCTGGGTATCAGTTTTTTTTTTTTTTTCTTTTTTTTCTTCGGTGCTACCATCACCCGCTTACTTATATATATTTTGATTTACTTCCTCTTTTTCCACACTGCCTTAGCTTGAAAAATCCATCTCTTTGTCTCCCAAGACTTTATCCGCGGATAAAAAAAGGCAATCTCATCATTATCACCATCATCAAACAGCTAGCAATGGTGCAGGTCTCTGATTTTGTTAGCTTTGGAAGCACCACTCGGCAAAAGCGCATCGACTCTGAAAAATCGACTTTCCGCGAGAGAAAACAAAAAAAAGTGTGTCAAGGATAGCATTTTATCCACGAAATGCGCAAGTGAATCGAGTGCACGTGTGCGGAATACGTTCCCCGGGTGTTAAGTAAAAAGGAGGAGAAAGGGGTGAAGAAAAAGGATGTATATAAAAAATGACCTTGTACCCCAGTTTAAACAGCGTCGCGTTCGCGATCGATAATTTCGGAATTTCATTTCAAGCTCACCTCGTTTCGCCCGCTATATGCATGAACGTTCATCATAATACCAGCGAAAAAGTGATGATCAACCGGAGAGTGAACTCTCACAATCTCCTCGTGGTAATTGCATCCTCCAACAACAGGATCGAATCAACGAAGAACATTTTTTTTTCCCCTCCCCGAGTTTGCTTGTGACGCGCAAATCTCGCTCAACTCGAGGTACATGCGTCCATCGCTCGGGAAAATAACTTTACATCAAGCGCGACACGAGAGCTGTTTACATTACAAACACCCATCGGCCCCTTTTGCCCCGCGCGGCAGCTCCCGGGCCAAAATTACGACTCGCGAGCCTGTCCAAACAGCTGAAGGTAATTTTCGGCGCGAGGCGGAAAGGTGCGGGCGACGAGTAGGTGTCCGCTTGAAACGTCATCCCAAGAGCTTTAATATCCCCGGTGATGCGACGACGGCGACTTTGGTGCCGAGGAGGAAGTCCACGGGGGAGCGGACGGATCTCGGTGCTCATCCTTTCATCGCTGGAAATAGACGCGAAAATTTGGCGAAACCCGACACCTCGCGAGAGCGTGTGATGAATGTCGATGGCGAGTGTCGCGATGCTCTCGTTTGTTCCGTCACGTTTGCACGCACGTTTTGGGGATTGTGCAATACCGATGGTTCGCTGAGCCATTTTCCCCTGGGATGCTGGGGTGTTTGGGGTTAAAACAAGTCAACACTTGTGGGGTAAATTTTGTACTTTGAAATTTTTATTTAATACTTTCCATCTAATTATATGATATTATTGTTTAACCTATTGTGTACATTCTAAGCGGTTGCATAACCAAATCTTATGTACTAGCGATAAAAAATACTTTCAATATGAATTTGTCGAGAAACACGCTCGTAAGGCACATTATACTTTTTTTTTTTTTTTTTCATTTTCAAAACTAACTCTTGATTCAGTTTGTCTAACATTAATTTGAAAATCACCTATTCAAACATACATTTACAGTATTTAGAAAATACGATAGTATATAACACATCTGTATAGATACTTGTACATACAGCTAATGATTCGCTCGATACTCGTCACGAAATTTTTTTAGGCACTACTGCTTTGTACTTAAAGACAAGCAAATGTGTTATTAAAAAAAATTTTTAGGTACGAAACTTGTACACTCGAGAAAACAATTTTTTGGTATAAAAAAATTTGCAACATATGCACACTTTTTGCCCCAGTAATCGACGCATCAGTCGTGTCTCCCGTGCAAAATTATAGTCTTATTTTTTATTATCATTATTATTTTAGAATCTCGTTCTTTTTTGGTGTCAATCGTATATTATTATTATTACAATATGGCAACGTGTTAACGTTTTTTGGTACAAAAATAGGAAAATAGCCTTCAATGTTGGACGGAATAGTGATTTCTGTTCACCGGCGTCGTCGTCGCGGCCGTTGTCTCGCTGATGCTCTGAACTATCAAATTGAGACAGTCCAAACTGCTACTCGAGTTCTGATCGGCCGGCGACTCCACGCTCTGATCGTATCCTGAAACAAAACGCAGTCCATCAAAATAATAATAATTTTTTTAGTTCAAAAACGGTGTTTGCAGAGCGAAATTGTGATTTTTTTTTCAACCATAGGGATCTCGCTACTGCTACTCCATAATTTAACTAAAAATTTGTCGACTGTAAACTTGTAAAACATATACGTATATATGGTAAGAAATCTATATAATTACAAATCGTAATCACTTTTTCGATTAAACTAATGAAAAGAAAAAAAAAATTCTGCGCCAATTTTACCCATCACTGCGCGTCCCGCGGTAAAATCGTGCAATTAGTCAAGCTTCATCTACCTTCGCGCGTTCAACAATCGTTCCAGGAATCAGCGATAATTTCCCTTTTTCTGCTCCCCCGCCCCTACCGTAACCCGCCAAGCATCATCCAACACTATATGTATGTACCTCGAAGAGTGGATGCCATGTATTTCAATACACACAAGGGTGCGAATGAAAAATCGCCCCCCCCCCCTAAATTCTACCGCGATCGCATGCATATATGTATGCATGTATCCCAAAAGTAAAAAAAAATTGCGAGTCCGGCGCGGTAAAACTCTCTGGAGAGCCCTAGTTTGTGATTTACGACCGCACACCCACCCACTGGTAAATCCCGGCAACGAGAGATAGGGATTTGCGTTTGATTTCACCCGATGAGCGATAAAACGCGTACACGCACACCCGTCCGTGGATAGAAAATCGGCCGGTGCGAGTGGAGCGATCTTTCAGTACGCAGGTCTCTTGCCGATTTTTTAAGCCGATCGTCCACAGAAACGATCATTCGCAAGATCAAGTGGGTCGAAGAGTATGGGTGCATGTAGGGCTCAGGAACCGCGTCGCCGGGCGCGTCCATTACAATAAAAGTAAAAAAGCCCGCGGGCCGAGAGAAGAAGGAGAAGACACAAGGGGGTATGGTGTATAGGAGCAGACGGTGGTGGGACATCTAATCGGCTCGATAAATCGTCCGTCCCGGTCGTCGCAACATATCACGCGGAGCCTGAGAGCGGCGAAAATAACTGGTCAACCAAGTATAGGTACCCACTTTGGGTACACGGAGTTGAACAAGGGCTGCGGCGAGAGAAACGCAGCCGCCGAGAGCGCAGGCACGTATCGGGGAAAGAGATATATTTATAAATGAAAGCGCCCGAGAGTGCGCGATGAGGAAGATGGAGAGCCGAGACACACACGTCGATGATCCCGAGGCTCTTACGTCCCCTCTCTTCTTCTTCTTCTTCTTCTTCCTCCTCTTGGTTGCGCTCGAGTGCACAAAAAAAAGGGCCCTGTAAACACGAGGGAGATCCACACACAGTTTCCGAGAAGCCTCCACGCGGACGTGCTTAAAAATGATTTCCTGCAGCTATAAGCTCCGCCCTACGATGAAATCCGTCGCGTGTTTTGGATACACCGTGTATATAAGTATAAGCGATGTCCTTACCCCCCCGCCACCCCCTTGGATCGGCGACTTTGGGTAAACAGTGGATTAAAAGTCAAAGCAGATATGGATAGAGCTTCTCGGAAGCTTTGACGAAAATTTATGTGCAATCAAGAATTGTGCGCGTGTGCAGCTATAGCAGGGATGCCACTAGGGGGTGGAGCTTAAATCGTATGTGTCACTGTGAACCGTAACAAAAACTGTAAATTGCTGGCGTTCGAGGGTATTTTTTTCCAAGTGCGAAACAGTAATTTTGATATTTCTCACTATCTGCGTGCTATACGTGTGCCCATGGTGGTTTTATCGCGCCTCGGAATAGACCCGACGGGGGCCCGATGCATTGTCCCCCGGCTGCAATGATGTCACGAGTCGTTAAATTAGAATGTCCGTAAGTATGCGTTTGCGCGTCGGATCGTGGACATAAAGCCGGACAAGAGACAGCGGTTGAGGGTAAAAAAAAAAAAAAAAAAAAGCTCGACAGAGCGCGTCGGACGCAAACGTGGCGCCGCTCGTACCATCGCTCAAAACGGCCGACGCTCCACTGGCGTTGCCCATCAGTTATTGTAACGTTTTAGCCTAAGAGAGTCGAAATAAGCAAAAAAAAAAAAAAAAAAAAAAAAAACACATACACGCCGCGCGTGACGTCACTTGTGACAGATAGGCGGGGAACAAGCGAGGAATAAAATGAAAAAACACCGCACAAGAGAAACCCCGAGAGTTACGTGTGGCATGTGTGTAGGTATATACACACACTCGGCTGTCGGGGGGCGCGTTACAAATCGCGAGCGATCCCGTCCGTCGCGCGTTAGTCTCGGCCGCGCCGCTATGTACGTTCGCGCGCATCTATAACTCAGTGCTCCGATTTTCGCATATATATCCGCATAATTAGTGGTACACGAAAATAAAACTGGACCCATATGTACCTGCAATGTGCCAAATGGGATACACTTTACACCCCCCCCCCTTGGAAAAATCGAGGATTCGATCTGCTCGCAAAAATACTGTATAAATACACGTGCAGGGGAAGGAAGGACAAAAGGCCTTGATTTAATTGTCAAGTAGGCTTGGCTGACGCGTAACAAGTTAATAACGCACAAAGGCTATTAATTAAGCCCCCTCCCCCCTAGGGCGTGGGGAGGGGTACCGCGAAAACGCAATTCGTTCCGCTAATTTCCGTGAAGGCCGTCTCGTCTGGTGTACGTGCACCAGCTTGGGGCTCGTCGGCGGAGACTCGAGATAGAGTTTTCGGAAATTTCCGAGTGACAAACTGCGGATTTGCCTATTAAGCGAGTAGGTATATAACACGATGTGTCCCTCGTCTTTTCCCACGCAGGTGTATATTTATATATATATATGTATAGTCAAGTTTCGGGTTGACGTGGAGCGACCGAAACAGACTCTATTCGACTACACTCGAGCCGAAAGTTTTGCAGGCTTTCCAAGGGACGGAGAGCCACTACTCCTGTGATATAGTAAATATGTATACATGGGGGAGGCTTTCGAACAAAGGGGCACTTGGTAGACGCTGAAAAAGTCGCTTAAATCAAGAAAACCCACTTGTACACACCAACAGAGGAAAGTGCGTACACGAAAATAAACTCTCTCTAAGTGAGTCTCTCTCGGATAAAACTCCACGTCGGCGAGATGCATAAATCATTCCCGGTCGGAGTAGAGAGAGAGAGACGGAACACGCCGCTGGCGGATAATAAACGGGAACAAGCAGCGGAGCTGCTTTTTTACACCCCCCCGTTCCCCCCATTTTATGCCCGTATATACAAATTCAACGTAATTTCTGCTCGTTAATCGGACTGATGATAAAAGTGTACACGAGTTGGGAGCTTACCTGTATCGAATGGGCATAGGAGGCGAGTGGCGTAAGTCAAAAGCGCGAGTCCCGAGGAAGCGTCCCCTATACGCTCTTTGGAAGCAGTCCCGGGGGCCACCAGTGGTTGGGGATGGCTACATAGGTATACGAGGAAAAGGCCGCGAGGCGGATTGATTTTCTCTCGGGGCTCATCTCCGTGGGTGCCGGTGGAAGCCCGAATGGAGAGAGAGACAGCCCTAAATTCCCGTATTTCCGGGGCAGCGCGTTAAATATGCACGTCTCGGTTAGACGAGTGCCTTTCAGCGAGACTCGTCGCTGCGGCCCCACTCCGATGCTTGAAGCGGAGAGGAGAAAAACCAAGGGGGTAGAGGCTGGGCTGGTGTTGATACGTGTGCACTGAAGATGGGATTTTTCTTTTCCGCCTTTCGGGGAAACGGGGTTGCGGGGCCGGCCCGTGTTATCTTTTTGCAATTTAGATTAGGCTTGTTGACGGCTATCTCTTGTCCGCGTTGCTGATGGCGCCCCTGGGACTAAGTGTAATAGTCGAGCGTCCGAGTTTTAGTTGGAGAATCACATGCTTTGGTTTTTTTTTTTTTTTTTTTCTTTTATAATACAAATCACGTAAATGTCAATGTTTCAAAGTGAATTCAATTTTTTATTTCCATTGAACAAGTCCGTATCAAGCAGCTACGAAAAATTGTTTCCTTGGAATACTTAACATCGATTGTTTTAACGTCTCTTTTGAAGTTTTTTTTTTTCCAAGATCTCGTGTATTACATACAATTGGTTCTATGTAAGATTTTACGGAAACTCTATAAATACTTGAGATGGAAAGTAAAGTAATTTGTTTTTTTTGTTCAAAATAGTATTAACACACTGAATTTCGGATTTTTTCAAACGTTAGTGTATAATTTTTGTGCAAGGCCTTTCATAAAAACTTTATAAATGTACTTCTACGCGGGTAATTACATAAAATTGTTTTCCGGCAGACATGGCGTTTTATCATTTTCTGAGTTTACTGTAATTGAAGTAAGGAAGAAAAAAAAGAGTCGTATCTTGATACAGCGACTGAAAAGGTGGCTCCTTGCGAAACACGATCAAAAAGAAAATGATAAAAAATTGAGGGAAAAAGATTACATCCGACGGTGGATTCGCTGGCGAAAAAAGAGAGTCTTGTAACGAAAAGGGGAGCCATTTAGGTATACCTACACTCGAAACTGGAGCTGATCTTGGTTAATTTAAAGTAAGAACAAAGAACAGCGGTATGGACTAACAAAATGAAATGTTTAAAAAAGCCAAGCTCCGTGTAATGCTAACATTTTAGACTGTACGGTACATTTCGTATGTTGTCACCAGAATAGTTGGTTGCAAGATCTTCGGGGACGGGGAAGTAAAAAAAAAAAAAAAAAAAAAAAAAAAAAATCGAATCAAAATTAAAGAGAATCCTTGCAAGTAAAAAGCATCAAAGTACCAATGGGCGGACTCGTTGTGTACAGGTTTCAGTGCTTCAAAGAGCAAAGTCCGAGGTGTCGGTCGAACCGCGCGGCAAAGAAAACACACGTCCCGCGAAGAGGCAGCGTATCAGCATCGCCGGTGGCTTTCCCTCCTCAAAGTCACAGCGCCCCTTGGAATCGGCGAGAGTGCCGGAGCTCCGGTACACGCTACATTAGCATGACGCATTGCCTCCACGCCCGAGAGCCGTGAATCGAAGTGCGGATACGTATGCCGCGCGCCCGCCTCGGCCAAAATACACAAGCGTGTGTTTGTGTGCGCGTCGGGTAAACTTTGATCATAATAAATCCTCCGGCGGGGCGATTAAGGTTAATTAAAGCCGATTCGAGCGCCTTGCCTGTCCGAGGAGCGCGCACAAAGGGGCACGGAGGGCGGGGCGCGATGTCAACTTTCTCTGCGCGGAATTTCGGGTGCCCCTGCACAGTCGTGTTTTATTTACCCGGCGTTTCCTAGTTTTGCCATCGACGGAGTTGAATGGGGCTTTCAGTTTGTTGGGAGTTGAATTTCCTTTTTTCGAGATTTATGTGGCTACGCTGCTTCCATTGAAATCCATTGAATCGAGCGCTGTGAGGGGCACTTCTGGGTTTGCGCTTTCAAAATTAATCGGTTTTTATTTTTACAGAGTACAGGTATATGAATTTTTTGGAAAAATCTAATGCTTTGACCTGCAATGTTTGTGTATGTATTATCAGGGTGGTTTGTGATTTTTTGAATATCAATTTATAAAAAAAAATTGATTTTCTCCAAATCTTCGTATCCTCTAAGAACACTTTTATACGACAGATGAATACAAATGACGACAGTGCATCTTATACATTAAACCTTATAAAGTATAAAAAACAAAAAATGTAACAATAAGCTATTTTCAAGCTGAATATAAAATTATTAAAGTTTTACCTCGTGAAATTTCGAGGAAGGGAAAAAATATCGAACCACCCCGACGCGCGCTTCCACACGGAGTTAATTTAATTACTCTACTTTTTAAACTTTATTAAAAGCCTCACTTGAGCCGTACCGCCGCAGCAAGCCCGTTCCAATACGCTATAGCTGGTAATTTCCATCGCATCAATAAAATAATACACTTTTCCGGAGGGTAAAAAAGGTTTCGATAAATAATAATAATAATAATGGGAGCTCTTCCGTATAAAACATCTTTGCGCGAAAGAGACATCGATCAACTCCGTGTTACTCCGGTGTATGGTGTGCATGGCGAGTAGGAGCCTCTCGATTCCCACCGACTCATCGGTCGGCCGAGATTAATCATACCAGCGGCCAAAGCGCGAGGTCCCCGGAAGAAAAATGACGAACCCAGCCCCCTCGTCCCGCAATGAATTATACTCGGCCCGTTTGGTCCAAAGGCCGCGACGAATCTTCGCCATCGCGATATGGGAAACCCGTGTGCACAGCTCGGCGAAGGCAAACGGATTCATTTCCGTTTTTTCGCGCTTCAGGTTGTCGCTTGGAGGGGGATGAAAATAAAAGTAAAAAATTAAGCCCCCACCCCCCCACTACCCTAATCACGCTCACCAAGCACGTAATTAAGTTTCCAGCGGGGAGGGGACGTCAAAAGCACTTTTTTCCCCTGCCGCGAAAACGAAAGTTGGTCCCAAGCGACCCGCAGGTGCTTCACAGTACAAAAGCGCGCGTGTACGCAAAATAAAGCTACATACACACTCTGACGATGCAAAAAGCTCCCTAAACCGCGACCCCCCGGAAGGGAGCACTCGGGTGAAATTCCGGGGCGTCCGTGGCGTAACGTACTCGCCGCGCGCAAAAGTTTCGAGCGCATTCCCGACCACCAGCAACGCGGACCATCGGGGGGACGAGAAAGGGAGGCGAGGAGATCGGCACCAGCGGGCTCTGCCAATATCTGGTCGCGCGTAGCGCTTCAGGTATTCATTAACGCTAATTAATACGCGCGCGCTCGGCTATTTATACATATAGGTGCTCGTGGCCGTCGTCGTTGTTGTCAGCGCGCATTGGTCTTTGCGCCAAAACAAAACGACGCGGCCGCCATCGGTGGAGAGAACAGCCGTGTTCTACACGCCGGAATCGTAAAAGCTCCGTTGGGGGGGGGGGTAGGGGTGATTTATTAATAGACAGGAGGGAGGGCGCGTGTCGGCCCCGCTGCGACCGCGGTGCGTGATGTATCAGCGGATTTCGGGATAGGGAGCGCAGTTGATGCCCTCGCGAGTGCGAGCCGCGTTTTTCGCGGAAACGCTGATTTGGATTTGTGTCCGGCTGTCGGCGCGCACGCGGCTTACACGCGCATTAGAGGCGAGCTGTCTCCGTGAATGGAGACACGGGCTTTAAAGGAGCTACACGATTTGAGGGGGGCGAGGAACGGAACTTTTAACTGCGAGCCGTGCTTCTTGTGCTCAGGGATGATGATTTTGTTATTTCCCGTCATTGTGACAAGTACAGCTCAGGCATTGGACGCATCGGTGCAATATTATACACTCGGGTTAAAACTTTTTGCCAAAGTGTAAGGTCGAGATGTGTAATTGACCCCACGATTATGTTTCCCCATCCGCTCGGTGCCAAACAACCCCCCACCCAATTAAATAACTGTACATCCCGGTCGTGGCGAGACAAAAAAAAGTATACATATTCGACGCAGGCGAAGCAAAGCGTGCACAGCGAGTGTTACACGCTAATTAGGAGACACAAGGATTCCGCACTTGGTGAGAGAGCACGCGAGTGCGGAAAGCAGCGACCGGATGATCTCCATTGGGCCGCCCGTGATCGGCCGTGACGACTAATTTGTAGAATTGAGTGGCGCACTCGACTTAATTAGCACTTGGGAGGGGGTGAAGCCACTCTTTTGTGCCTCTGACGCACACACAAACGCGTCGAGAGAGGAAGAAAAAAGAAAAAAATCCTTCAAAGCGTTGCTCTTTAAAAAGGCACACGTGCGCGAGCGGGAATGGGTGAATTTTATGCAAAATCACGCCGAGCGCTAAACGCGGGAATTTATGGGGTCGACCCAGTTTCGTTTTGTTAAATGATAATAATAATTCATATTTTCCCCCCCGCGGTGCTTTTCTCTCCCTATATATACCCGCGGAAAATGATGTACATCCTAATTAATTCATTGATTTATTAATTTGTACGCGTACACGCACGTCGCTTGCAGTCGCCCCGTTTTCCATCATCATGTACTGCTGTTGTACCAGTGATGAATAATTTTACACTAATTATGCCACGCAACGCTAACGCCCACCCGCAAACAAAGACAGTCAGAAAAAAGTAGCCCCAAGTGATGAAATTTTTAAGAGCCAGCGGTAACAACATTTTCTCCCAACGAAATCAGTTATACGTGAACGCTATTTCCACGCGCTCCCTTGTCATCGTCGCTTCAGCGTCGGCAGCTGCCGGCCCTTCGACGTCAATTGCAAGGCGTCCCCGCACGAAATCTCTCACACGCTGGAAAACGTGTCCAAACGCGAGACTCGGGAAAGAAAAAAAACAGTCCCCCGCAAAATTACCCATACTTTGAGTATCTGACGAGTGGAGTTGAAAACAATCCGGCAGCTGCGTATTCCGGGACGAGAGGCGGTATATGTTCATATGTTCCCCCGCGCATGTATGGTCATTTTTCGGCTCCCATCGATCCTGCCGCACCGGTTTTCTCAACCTCGAGCTAGCGAGGAGCATTGCGTGGTGAAAAAGCACATATCAACAATCACAGAGGTACTTGCCCGAAAAGTCGTACTGGAACGGGAATCGAACCACGGTCTCCCCCGCATGCCAATCTACGACCTAGCCGACTGAGCCACCGCGCGCTCAAGGGGAGTATAAATATTCCGTAACAATCACAAGAGCGCTCGGGTGTTACGGAAATCCATAAACAGCCAGCAGCGATTCGTCTTCGCGTGTATACATCTCCCTTAAAACGTAGACGAGCCGAGACTAACAACGAGTACGTGGAAATCACGGCAAAGGTAATTAACGTCAAATCATATTATGTGTGTGTAATCGTACAAGTTGGGGACGCGTTGTATAACATCCGCGAAAGGATTATACATGTATATAGTGCGTGGAGCGATAGCAGCTTCGTGTAAGTGGTTCAACAGCGTCGTGGTTTTGTCATGCGCCCCAACATACCCTCGACTGGCCCGATTCCGCGCAAACTTCTTGCAAAGTGAATGCCACGTACCTATTCGTACGCGTTAGCGCGAGCATGTAAGTTTCTTGCCTCGATGGTTCTTTGGCGCACAATTAATTGGGAAGAAACTTCTTGCGAATGGGCAATTAAAGTGGGACGGGGGGGGGATGTACATCCGTTATTATGTAATACGGAGCTCCGGGGTCTCGAGACTGTAAAGGTACATTAGACGCTTTTTTGATCGAGCAGCTCCCAATCCTCCGGAGCAAAGATTACAACTGTCGCAAGTCAGGGTTGACGTCTCGAAATTTCACCCCCGGAAGGCCGAGGGTGCGCGTTAAAAAATATTTCATACGGTAGTGCAGTACAAGGGGGGGGGGCAACTACGGTACTCTTTGTTAAGCGGCAATGAGGTATGGGTATCGGTGAAGGAGAACACAATTGAAATAACCATGGGGGTCTTACGTCGTGCTCGTGCATGATTCACCGGGCGAAATGAGTGTGCGCGAGAGAAGCAGCATCCTTTCGCGCGGTGCGCTGTATATTCGCCGAGAGGCGCGATCGATTTCCCCCCCCCCACCCCCGGGGCTCGAGGATGACCCCGCCCGAACAAAACCGGAGCGCCGCCGCGAGGGAAAACTCGGCTGATACACCCCACCCCTTGCTACTCTCTTGCCCTCCTCGTTGCACTTGTGAACGCCGCGCCGATGGTATACCCATCACGTACCCATATGTGCGCTTGTTTGTCGACACGGAGGACAGAGGGAAAATTGCGCGTACGGCCGTCTGTGTATTTATGGCCCGGAGGTGACATTTCGGAGATTGCGCAGGACGATTCGATTACCATACGGGGGCTATTCGTCGAAAGTGCGCTTCGGAGATTTTTTTAATCGGGGGTACTCCCTTGGATCGGAGCGTCGGTGGGAAAATTAATTTTTTTTTTTTTCCAAGCTTATCTTTCACTCTTTCTAGCTACCGATTCACGTGGCGACCCAATTTCGGTATTTTCAATCAGCATCATTTTATTTGCAATCGCCGCGTAATATCACGTGAACCACCGGCGTAAGGCCCTCATTTCGAGTATATTTTTACCAAATTGAGCGGAAGATCTTGATAGAGCAGAGCAGGTGAAGTTTTATGTTAAAAAAAAAAAAAAAAAAACAGGAAAAGTAGAGATGAAGCAGGACCACACGGCACTCCGTTCCGGGCGACGAGGAGCTCGGGCGCGGACGTTTTATCTGGGTCATCGGGTCGACCGGTGCGAGGTATATATTCTTTTGCGGTTTGATTGTTTCGCGGCTCCGCTCGGTTTTTCTTTCATTACAGGATTACAAAAATAGGTATTGGCGCTACCCCCCCGCGCTCTTTCGTGCAAAACCAAGTTTCGATGTGTGCATAGGTACGGCTCACGGGCCGTTACAATTCGTGATTAACGGCCAGAGGGATGAGGGGGCTGCTTGTAAATCAGGGCTCCGGTCGAGTGTGAACGGCCGGACGATTTGATTCGTGAAATCGTATTACTCGCGTTTTGATGATTACCCTTTACGTCACTACTGCTGTTACTCGCATGAATTGTTTGTCCACATATATTTTATGATTTCAATGGAGCATGTATATAATGCGCCGCTCTGTTAAACACGCGCTTGTACGTGTACAAAGTTGGATGGTCGTAAAAGTCGTGATATAAATTCGTATACGCGTGCTCGAGAATGATATAAAACGAGGGTGTGCGAAAGAACAAAACAAAAAAAGCTGGGAAAAGTTCGCGAGTTGACGTATACGTATATATGCGTCCTCTACAGTTAGGGGGGGGGAGGAGTTTAAAAAGAGAAAACAATGTCGGGTGGAGAAAAAGTCTCCCGGCATCGAAAACAACATTTCGAGAATTAGGTGATGGCTGCGTCACAATCTCTTCTTGTGAATAACCACGTCGTATCGTACAACTGTCACGGGATCGTTTTGTTATTTTATGCGATAAAAAAAAAAGTTGGTGTACTATCTTTCGAGCTTGAAAACTTGGAAAAGTGCGGGTGGTCCAACCAAGTGACGTTATTGGCCAAAAAATCTACGTAATATGCCTACAAGGGTGGAATTTATCCATATTAATTTTTACATTCCTGATTAGTCCTATACACCCGGAGTGAGGCATGATTGGCACGGTACCTATATTATTTTTTAAAGAAAGTTGTGGTGGCGGTCGTGCCCCATCCTCCCATCATATAAGTGCACTTATGAGAAAACGAAAGAGAAGCTCGAGGCGCGCGCCGTGTGTGGGCTATGTATAGAAAGAGGAGTATGGGTTAGTTACACGAGGTGGACGAGTGGATGAGTAATATATAAAGCCGAGAGGGGGGCACTCTCATACGTATGCATGCGGCCAAAGAAGAGCGAGAATTCGTGCCACGCGTCGCTCGAGCTTGACAAAGCTCATTAATACCGATCTTCCTAATGTGTCCCGCATCGCTCTCGCGCGCCCATCTATATACACCTACACGTAGCGGTCACATTACCTACCGGCAAGCCGGGATTACGGGACTTGTGGGCTCCACGGGAATCTCTAATCCGCGTGTATACGTACGGTATCACCCCCATCCTCCAAAGCATCGGGAATATAAGCTATTTTGGTGGAAAAAGTTGATAAACTCGGCCCGAGTGGGATTTCACGGGGATTTGTGCCCACGTACGCTGAGAGCATCGCTTCGATCACGAGTGAAATGATTTGGATTAGTATACATACACACATGCATACGTATCATGGCGACAGACGAGAGAAAGACTGCGGGGTTTTTTCTTCACGATCTACGTGAGTTATCCGACCAAATCGGGGTTTTCTTCATTTGAGATTCATTGGGTTGCCAGAGTCTTGTTGTTTCAATATGCAATATCGAGATTCCATCACAAATACCAGTTTCTTTTTTTTGGTAGAATCTCCTGTTTATCTTTTGCGTGCCCTCGTTTCCCGTTATCCCGTGTATGGAGCATCTTTGTAGAAGACGAGTATGAAAAATGGACTACAGGAAGGTAAAAACCGAAAAGATGTTGCCGAAAAAAAGGGAGCGAACGAAAGAAAAAAAAATGGGGGGGGGAAAGCACTCTCTGTTTCACTTTGGTTTTTTGTCAGCTCAAGGTATCTCTCCATGGGGTGGGGGGGTTTTTTCGTCGGCAGCGCTGGGCTGACGTTTACAAGGATTTATAACCGAGCTCGTTAATCGGCGTTACAGGCGAGGTCGTTTAGCCGCTGAAAGCTCCGTCGCGGACGAGCGCATAATATGAGCTTACGCGCGTGGAAGCACCGGAGGGTGGGGGGGGGGGCAAGTTTGACTGACGCGAAGGGGGACCGGAGAGAAGGAGAAACTCGAGTGTATACGTGCCACGAAGCAGGTTTTTTTTTTAGCAAAGATTTTTCGAGTATGGTAAAGTTGAGCTCTTTTAGTTTTTCATGTAATAAAATAAGTCCACAAAGTTATTTGTCCCTTTGGTGTCCGACGCGACCATAAAAACCTCGGGGGCGTTGGGATGGACTGTTTTTCATAACCCACAAAATTAAAATAAAAACACGGAAACGAGGGAGGAGGTGGCAGTGGAGAGTAGGTGCGGAATGGGTCAATTGAGTGACGAAGCCAGGAAGTGACCCAGAAAAGACTTTTTTTTTTTTCTCCTTGCGCACTAAGTTGTATTGGCAACGACTCGGTCGAGCTAATGGAGTTGCCCCGCAACTCTCTTTCGATAACTCCTTTCCCTCGCGCACATTTCCTCTTTGCTTTTGAAATTTTCAAAACTGCCCCATATCCCGTGGTCTTGCGGATACGGATGAGGCCACTTCGCAGAAAGATTTATCCGCTCCGCGGTGAAAAATAAGCTCGTGGAGGAGATCGGGAAGAGGCGCTTTTATGCTCCGGCCGTCGATGAAACATGCGGTGGGCTCGATCTCCGCACGAAGGAGACTCGAGGTATAGGTATTGTGCGGAGGGGAAAATCGATATCGCTCCGGGCGGTGGCCAATAATATTTCGAAAATTCACAAACTCCGTTTGACCGGCACAACTTTCGGACCAGTTTGATAACGTCCGAACAACAACAACTACATCGGCTCGGAAGCTATGAATTTTCCGACTCAAACTCCCTCCCGAGGCATAAATAATGGACGTGCGGTCATTTTTACTTTGATACTATACGCGGCAATGCTTGGACACTGTGCAAATATACAGTTAAACTGTGGTAAACGAAATACGAGTGAAAATATTGTGGTGTCTCGCTTGACGTCGCGGCGTAGCTTCACATTAAAAGTTACCCCAGTTTTTTTCTCCGTGTACATAAAAGGAAGATGAAAAAAAAAAAAAAAAAAAAAATCCAATAAGGCCTTTGCAACATCTCCTTTCCTCACAGAAATATGAAAAATTAGATAAGGTACTCAAGAAAAATGAAACTCCGGTATGTATACTCACCACCGATAGGTTGAAACCTCGCCAGTGGGTCAGAGAATTGCCGTAGCCTTTCCGTCACGTACTGCGGGGAACCGGCACTCTGTAACATATTACACATAAATCGCGTATATTTGTACACGTGTACAGGGAGTGAAATTCATTTAGATTGCGCTAAGGCGTGCTCGGCATTGCAATTGTTGGAGATGGTGAAAAGTCATTTGTTTCAATCATACTTTTACCTTTGCACACGAGTTGGGATGTTATTTTTACTTTTGGAGCCATCTCGTGTGCGAGCAAAGCCCAGATAAACAGTTCAAACATGACTTTCTATACCTTTGTTTCGTCCTGAAACGCATAGAATTGAAAAAAGAGTTTCAAATTTTTATTTACGTATTTCATTTGTGAGTTAATTTAGCCCAACGCCTCTTGTACGAGAGGAAAAAAGCTCAATAAATGAGTTTAATTCGAGGTTTTATTGCATTCATTGGTAGAGGTGTGCATGAAATGTCTATTGGTTCTTTATTTCAAATCAGTCGAATTTTCGATAAATACCCATTTATGTGTGAAAACAAGGCTTATATTTTAGCTGATCTCTTGACCGTAAAGCATTAAAACACGACTCACTTTGCTCTTCCTAAACCTGTAAGGTAAATAAGGTATCTTTCTGTCCACCAATAAAATCGGTACTAATGAAAATGTATAAAAAATCGATTTCAACTAAAATTCCGATCGAAAGCCCAACTATAACGATCAGCATATAATACTCAACCCCGATAATAGCCAAATACGCCAGAAAACGACTCGAGCAGTAGTCGACCGCGATTATTCCAATCGGTCGACCTCGATATCAGCTTTAGAGACCAAAAGCACGAATGCGAGCGAAAAATCGAGAGCGCACTGGTATATATATATATAGCGTGTAAGTCATAATGTGCCACACCGCGGCACGTATATATAGGTAATGCGTGGCGGTATACCTGCAGTATATCCCTATATAGACGTAATCACCTAAAATTTATGCTATCGATTACACTTTGTTAAAGAAAGAAAGAAAGAAAGAAAGAAAGGAAGTGCACGGTATACGAGTGACACGCGATACGAACCTTATTACCCCGGGATTTGTAACGCGGTGTTTGACGGTCAAAGGTCAAGAATTCGGGTCACTGCCTCTGCTTTTCATGATGTGCTCAGCCGCGCGCATCACCAACATCATCATACAACACAAATGCAGTAAGTAGTGCACTTTATGCACGTGTTGGATTGTACACACCTACATAATTATGTAAGTATATGCTACAAGAGTGCTTGCACCAACAAGTACACGCGGAGGCGCTAGTCAGCTCATTACGTATACCCAAAGCGTTGCCGCCGTCTCTCGAGCTGCGCGCTGATTTTAACGGCGTTTTGTGTGCGCTTGCAGGGCAAGTAAGTTGCTGTCGCTTGTTAAGCACAGACGTCGAATCTCGCAGGAGTCACCGCTTTGGACGTTTTTAGCAATTATAACGCGAGAAACGACCAACCCGAATAATTGCACATCGGTGTGGGATGCTTTTATCTCGGTACACGACATCCCAACAACTGTAGTTTTAATCTGCGTAGGCTTGGAACTCGCGAAATTCCCCGTGGACGCGGAAAGTTAAAAATTCAACCATTAAACCGCGCGAGCAATCAGCGTTATAGAGATGCACCAGACTATTAATCCGATGGCATCGCGTGAATGTAACATTAGCCCCAATCAAGCCCCGATCGTCCAGCTCGACGTTTACCGATGAGTAAATACATGTACACGTTGTGCTATTCCATGATATGAATATATTACATACACCAAGGGAGCTCTATTCTCGTCGAAACTCTGATGTACATTGTGTCGGGGGGGACGCGTAATAATACCCCCTTCCGCTTCTCTTTGCCTTATACATTTCCCTTCTACCATGATACATCTCTGACTCCGGCAAAACCCGAGCACTTGGATTGTCTGGATGCGCACACACTCTTGTAAGTATAACAGCTGCACATTAATTTATACATCATGTGCAGGTATGTATACCCGAATGCAATTGCCGCGGGAGTACTTGGAAAATGGTCACGGTGTATACGAATGTGGGCGTGGGTTGCCTCTTTTTCGCTTTGCAAGTATAATAAGTATGTACACCTCACACTCACCGATGTGCCGCCTCCTCCTTTTGTATATACAGCTCTCGTATACGACCATCGCGGGACTCCTTGTATCATCCCTCCTTCCTCCCCCCGCCTTCGCACACTCGACTCGTTTATTGCATTTGCATATACTTATTGCCCTGCCTTTATATTGTTATTGTTACTTCGGCTGGTTACAGTATACTTTTGCAGCTTCGTTAATTGCCCCATGTCCCTATACGTGATGATGCTATACACTGCTCTTGGCTTCGAGCAATTGCTAACATCAAGTTGCCCTACATGGTTTTATCGAGGGGACAAAGAAACAAACTAGTTTTTTTACTGGTACAAATGTCTTGGAATACAAGAGAACCGAGAACTTTCCCTTATTGGAGATTATTACACTATCCTTGTTCTCCGTTGGGCTGATAATATATGGGTCAACTGCATACATACACATAATTAAATGTATTCGTCTGACGGGGGAGGTTTTCGATTTATTATTTCCTTATCGATTCGAGGCTTCGTAATTGAGTATCTCTGAGCCACGGATCAGGAGCGAATTAATCCCTCGACAGGCTGTCTTTGGGGAGATTATAATCAGTTAGAAAAAAAAAAAAATAGGTCCAACAGCAAGGCCTAAGACACTAGTATATAGTCGCCTATACTCTCGAACCAACGCCGAGCAACGACGTGTTTTGATTGTGAAAGAATGAGAAGGGCTACATCGTTTCCGTATGCAGTGCGCACACAATGACAACATATAGCTACCCATAGTGGGGTAAGGCTCGTGACCTTGCCTCCGCGTGAAAACGAAGCGAGAAAAATAAAAGCGCGGTAGAGGGGCGAAAATGAGTATAGCCAAGGAGGAAAGAAAGAAGAAAAAAGAGCCGGGACGGAGCACGTGTTTAGCACGTGCGCTGCATCATTTTCGCGCTACGAGGAAGCGGCTGGAGGAGGGGGGGGGGGTGAGAATCGAGACAAGAGGCATTAGCGGAGCTCGGAAAGAGGGTGCTAAGTGGCTACCGTTTGACTGCTAAACAGTTTACGAGTAATTTTTTTTTTTTTTTTTATTCAACCCCCCACGGGCGAATTGCATCTCCGATTGAAGCGTGCCGTCAAAAAAAAAAACAATTGCTTTTCTGCCGAATTCCTTAGCACGAAACGTCATTTGTTTCGAGCCCGCGAGAGAATATTGCCCTCCCAAACTCATGGTCATAAAACGCACCGGATATCGAGGGGGTAAAGTGCTCGGAGGTATATACCGTAAAAGTAAGAAAAAAATGAGGGGGATGGGGTGTATAGGCCGGCAGATGACGTATTGTCGATTTTCTCCGAACGTGGGGCACAAAGGACCTGCAGCCAGGACGGACGCGCGAAAATAGGTCAAACATGCGTGTTCAAACGGATGAGAGGTACACGTACTAAATACACCGAGCCAAAGGAGGGAGGTATAAAACTTTCGACCCGCTCGTGCGGAATTTAATCACGGAATATCGTTGTATGTGTATACATGTATACGTATATGAATAACCCTTGTTCGTTCGATGTTCGACGCGATAGGTGGTAAAGCACATGTTGTGTGTCCAGGGATACACGTATATATATATATATATATATATACCATGAAGCGGACGAGCGAGGAATTATTGAAACGAGAGCCGTAAAGTTATACCCCCCGCCGATGTATGGAGGCGTTTGCGTTTCGATCGATTGGCATACCTGTACGCCCCGCCAAGGCATATTTTTAATTTTCCCCCGAGGGGGTAAGGGGTTATTGATGGCGCTCATTTTTAACGACCGCTCGCCGAGTGGGCGCCAAAGCATAAACTAGGTCGGATTTGCGGATTATTAAACTCGAATTCAAGCGGTGGTTTTGATCACTCACTCAATGGGGACGCTTACCATGCCGTGGAGGGCGATCCGTTTTTGGGACGAGCCAGTCGAGGCGGAGGCGCCAGGCTCGCAGTTGTCCTGCAACAGTGCCTCGAGACTCTCGATGTAATCGATCGCGTTGCGCAGGATCTCGACCTTCGGAAGCCGCTGGTTCGGGTTGTCGCTCGTCCGCCTCTTCAGCACCTCGAACGCCTCGTTCACCTTCGAGCATTACCAACCAATGAACCTTTTATTTTTATTTTGCCCCCCTCCATCGAGAAGCCGTCGTGCCCCCACCTTGCGCAGCCGGCGTCTCTCCCTGAGGGTGGCGGCTTTCCTCCGGTCGACGGTGACGGTCTTTTTCTTGCAAGCCTTGCACGCCCAGAGGAGACAGGGCCTCTGGCCGCACTCGGCCGTGGAGCCGCTGTCCGGGGCATGGAGGGCCGGGTGGGGCACGTGGCGCTCCTCCGCAGCTCCGGTGCACGGGGACTCGAGGCCGCTGCTCGTCGTCGTTGCCGCCGAGACCACCGAGTCGCCGTCGTCGTCCTCCTCTCCATCCTCCTCGTCCGTGTCAGTCTGGTAATGCGGCTGACGCGCCCTACGGACAAAGCCGATTAATTTCGGTCAACGGGAAAATGTACGTATATGGAAGCAGGAGAGGCAAAGAGGGTGTACACGAGTCCAATTGTCTCGTTTCAATGGCCGAGCATTCGGGTCTCGTCCCTTGATCTCTACGGATTACCGATGCATTCGCCCCACCCCCGGATCGCGGTTTGCGGCGGGCACTAGATGGTCGCTCGATGCCGTTTGATCCATTTGTCGGGCGATGGGGGAAAGAACTCGGAAGCTGTCTCCTCTCTTTCTCAAAAGTGTCGAGTTGGCCGAGGACGTCGTTTCGCGTCAAGGTGGACACCCTCTCTGCCTCTGAGTATGAGGGGGGGAGGGGGGTGTGAGCGACGCTAACCCAAAGTGATCGGTCCGATAGTGGGCCGCGGCCTCGGGCGCGTTACCCCTGCCCGGCGAGCCAAGGTAGTCGAGCTCCGGGGCTCGGTGGTGCTGTCCTTCCCGATCGTGATGGCCTATTGGACGGGGCGCTTCCCGGGGTGACTCCTGGTGAGGGTAGTACGGCTGCTGGTAGTGGCGCGGTCGCTGCGACAGATTTTACAAATTCGATTTCGTCGCCTTCGGAATTCGTTATGTACCTACGTGCCACTGTAGCTCTTTGACGGCTGATCGAGTTGGTTTGCCTTTCGGCTTGTAAAATCTTGGTTGATTGGACAGGATGGGTCAGGGAAATCAGTGTGAATAAAGTGTCAAAGAGCTACCTTGTGGTACCCCAAACGAGGATAGATACTAACGACCACGTGCTGCTGAGGTAGGTGGTGTTGGTCGTGTTGCCGGGGGATGTTGTCCCCCTGGTACACCGAGACATCCTGGGGCAGGTGGTGGCTGGGGTAAGCGCAAGCAGAGCCACGCTGGCCGAGGCTGTCGTACTGCTGCAGGTAAGTCCCGACCTCCGACATCAGAGTCATCATTTCCGTGCTCGGGACTGCGCCGCTGGTGGTTGTCGCGGTCTCAGCATCAGTCGGGACGTCCCTCTCACCGCATCGGGGGCATCCGCGGTAACGGCACAACAACTGGAAGCTGCACTCAACAACAACAAGAACAAACCAACCAACCAACGGAGCACCACTAAAACTATGCAACTGTACCCGATGGGATCGACGGGTCACGATTGCCGGTCACGCGCTCGTCCGACTCTCATCCTCCGAGTTTGAGGTCAGAGTGTCGAGTGAGCCCACATGTGCCCGCGTCTCTCGCCTCGGCTGGCTTGCCTTCTCTCGTTTTCTTTATTAGCCTTTTTATTTATTTTTTTCTTCTTTTGACAAGAGCGAGAGATGGAGATCGTGGTGTGGTAGGGGGGGGGGACGCGGTCCTGCCAAACGCGTGTTATAGGTGGGGTGGGGGGAGACGGAGCGCGTGACAGTGACAGAAATACCGATTCAGAGGCGACCCCTACCAGCTCCGGCCCGCTGGGTAACTCCTCCTCTTTCTTCACGCCTCGGTTCGCTCGTCTCCTCTCTCCGCCTCGTTCTACTCTCTTTTCCCCCTCGCGCCATAATTCTCGATGTTTCACCCCGAGACGAGATAAATCGCGAGCCCGAATTAATTTTGGTATCGCCCCGACGTTATGCAATTGCTTATTTCCATCCATACGTACACGTACAACTCGTCAAGTATTGCTCTCGAGAGCCTATTTTTTTTTTTTTTTTTTTTTTTTTTTTTTACACTTTGTTCGCGCGATTGAGTTACTTTCTATAAATAAAAGCGAATGGCCGCGGAAAGAATTTTAATTGATATGGCGCGAGACGACCGAAAATTTATCTCCCCCCCTACCCCACCCCCCGCGATTATAAAGCACGACGCGCGCTTGACCACTGGAGCTTTAAATAGCCGATCCGGGCGCGAGTTGATGGATGGCCGCCATGCATCAACCCCCTCCCCCCCGGTATTTTATCGCATCGCTAATCAAACGGTGCAAATATGATACGGGGGGCGCGGGGTAAATGTGTCTCAAAGTTCGCTTTGGATAGGAGGGGGGGGGGGGCAAAATAACAGATTCCACATTTGGAAGGTAAAGGAGCCGACTCTTACGGCGGCATCCGGTAGCAGCTGAATAGTGAAAAACGTCGTCCCGTGTGAAGTGTATTCATTGGATGCGCGGCACGGAAAAACCTCTTACTCCTATCCGCATATCTCTCAAGAGTGCCTCCCCCCTACTGCAGAGCGGCGCGTGCACTCGATCGCGTATACACACTGCACGCGGGAATATCCGATGGAAATCCGAGACTATGGTGTATAAGTACACCCGAGCGGGGGAGTATGTAGGAAAATACGATCGGACACGTCCTCGCCCACTTGAGAGCGATAAAATAATGGCCATGGGGGGAAAGGGAGGGAACGTGCCCCGGGTGTATAGGGCTTGAAAATCAACTGCTTCTCGAGGAGCCAATTGACGCGTCGGTCCCGGAAGTAGCGTGAGCGATGGATGGGGCGTGGATGCCGATGCGTAACTCGTGTATTGGAACAGGAGGGGAGGAAACGTGAGAAATGAAAAAAAAGTGCCAAAAAAGTGCCGATTCTCGGAGACGAGAAGGAATATTTTGATGCTATATGAGCTGCTTGCAAAAGTTTCGGATTTTTTCGAATCGAGAGGATTTTCTTTGGGATATTTGTAATTGGGGATTCGTAGGTGTACCTTAACGAATGTGTGATTTGAAAACGTCGGTTTTATTGGCATTCGCTGAAAAAATAAAAATCCCATCATTGGTACGTATCATAGTGGGTTGACTGTCGGAGCTCGACGTTCGTCTTTCAAAGGCAACGACGGCTCCTCGGTGACTTTAATTCCAACGCGCAGCTCCAGTCCAATTTCACGTAGCTTTGAATAAAATTCGCGTCTACAAGAGAAAACCAGTGGTAGGTAATAAGAACCAAGTAATAATGGCACCTTGTACTGCTGTTGCATAAAAGTGCTCTTTGCTGGTGTGGGTAAAAGTACCCTTTGCTACCTTGGGCGCGGAATAAAAAAAAAAATGTTTGTTCCTGCGAATCGAAAGTAAGGCAATAGCGCCACATTTGACTTTTAACAGCCAACGGAGCCAAAGTAGTTTCTGTATATTTATCACCGGGCGTCGACTTTAGAAATCCATATCCGGTGCAGGGACAATATGGGGTCGCCGACGGAGAGAAAGAGAGAGGAAGGAAGAAGAGCACAAAGAGAAAACCAATCGAACCGACCGCGGCACTTTGAGCTTTATATACGTCGTGCACTCGATTAGAAGCGTCTCTTTTTCTCAGCGCGGGTCTGTTGGTATAAGAGCCCATTTCCATCTTGCTACCAGGGTAGCCCGGTCCTGTACTTTTTTCATTTAACGGTGAAACTTTTGTCTCAAAAAAACGCGCAAAGGAACACTTTGAGGCTCATTTCAGTTGAGATGCTCATGCACTGGATTTAATATCGGTAATCGCGCGTGACTTGTGAAACTATCATCGGAACTGCTTCCGAAGACGCGATTTTGTACCTCCGTTATACGTCACGTGCATCAACTATTCCTGTACAATATCGAAAATTGTTGAAAGTTTATCGGTCAAATTGGTTGGCAGTTAATTTTCCGTGAGGTAATTCGAGTTTTATATTACCTCTCCTCCAAACTCAATAAGAGCATCTAACGGATACAGGTCTATTTTGAGCGAGAAAAATCTCTCAAGTGCAGTCGACGATGATGAAAAACACTCATCTACTTCTACGTGCATCCACGTTTTTTGTCACTTTATCGGCGTGGAGTGTCGTAACGAGGGGAATGAAATGAATACTCGCTGGCTCGTGGAAACGACAGAAATCCGAAAAGTGATTAAATGATAATACCCCCAAGCGCGCCAATGCGCTCCCGAGCGAGCTATTTTTCCCGATCGGGTGTCGTCGCTCGACGGAAAGCCATTTTCATTGCCCCCTTTCATTCTCTTCTTCTTTTTTTTTATCGGATCGCTGTTTTTCGCTCGACGGAAACAATGCACGACAATGGCACTTTTTGTCCATACAATACGAATTATCGTCATTCGCAACGAATTGGAATCCCAGGACACATGTCCACATCGAGTGCTCGACAACATCGATGGCACAAATGTGGAAAATGCGTACACCAACATTCACAGGTGGTGCTTGAAATTAATAAAAATAAATAAAAATTTGATGCAATGATTCGTCACGGATTCTGTCCCGCTGATAAATTAAAACACATTTAGGCTCGACGACGGCAAGTCCGCGTATACACAGCAAATCCGTCGGTGCAGCGTCGACGAACGAAAGCCCGAGGAAAAAGAGCAACTCGCCCAAAGCCGCTCGACGAAATCGCGTGAAAAAAGGGGGGGGAGGTGGAAATTACTCCGAGTTTGCGCGCGCGTACAAACAAACGCGATAAACAGGACTCTCTCGCCCATAAGAGCTGGCTATGAAAAGGAAAAAGAGAGTCTCTCGGGTACAAACAACTTTTGCGGAGCAGGTTGTCCTCGAGGCACAGCGATGTTTGCCCCATCACCTAACCGGAGAAAAAAAAGTGTGCACACAGCTGCGAGCGAACGGTACTTGGGCACGTGTGGATACAGCAAAGAGTTGCGCAAAATCATCCTATAAAGAAGCTCTACGAGCTCTCCCGGCTCCTTTTGCGACACGCTCGTATACATGTACAATACACATGTATCCACTGAAACACAATTAACTTTTCAACAAACCAGTATACTCGAATCGCGTGGGTATGGGGGACAGTGAAAGGAGACCCGTGTGTTATTTCACGAAAAGTGGGGGAAGGGGAAAAACGGCCCAATCGTGATATTGAATATTCTCGGCGCGAAAAGAGCTGCACCAGAAGAGAAGAAGCTCTGGCTCCCGGTGCACCGAGGAGGACGAGGAACCGAGTCGAAGAGATAAGCCGGTGAAAGAAAAAATGAGCGGGCGATAAGGCGATGCTCGCGGGATAAAGGAAGACGCACGTGGGAGGGGGCTGCGGAAACTTGAAAAGAAAGTACTGCATTATGCAGGCAGCGTGTGTAGGGGCACGCCTTTAAGAATAGAGAGAGAAAAAAAGGCGTGGGCCGGGGAGATGGCGAGAGAATTAGAGGGCGCGTTAAAAGATTGATGGGAGGCCGGTCGGGGGGGGGGATAAAGAGTGAGAGTATACGAGGGGGAGAAGCGGATACACATGTACGTGTACAGCACGGGAGAAAGTGAGAGACTTTTGGGGGTAGGGAGGCGCGCGTGTGTTGTACAACAGTAGAGAGAGAGAGAGAGAGAGCAGGTCGACGCGCAAGAGAAACCAGGTCATCCTCTGCTCCGCATCCGCGCGCAGTACACCACCAGTGTACCCGCTAAACACCAGCATCAGCCCTCTCTCTCGCCCCGGGACGCCGCGTCTCGGATCAGCCCCGAAAGAACGGGTGTGTCTCCTCCCACCTCCCTTACTTCTAGGATGTCTCTGTAATTCCTCTCGGTTCGTTCTAGCTGCTTTTGTTTTCGTTCGGGCACATCCCTTTGACTTTTCACCTTGTTTTCATACCGTGGTGTGCCCTTTCGAGCTCCACTTTTCTCATTTTTTTCTTTGCTCTCCCCAGGACTTGTTATGCAAATGTCGTACACGGTAGCTGATGTGCTCTTGTATATATGCTCATGAATATTCACGAGCCTCTATCCCCCTTTGGAGGGGCACGTGTCGGCATTTAATTATTTTTGATGCCGCTAAATCCGAGGCTTACTTGGACGCAGGTGCGAATAATTAGCCCGTGCGGGGATTGCTCGTCTCTTGTCCCCGAAAGGGGCTGACAAATTTGTTTCGCACCCATGACTTTTGGCTGGGTTTCACAGCTCCCTCCGTACTTTGTAATAATGATCGTATAGAGTTCCGGGGCACCACCGTCAATTTTAATTGGCACTCGTTTTGGCAGCCCCAATTTTCTCAACGCCAACTCCAGAGCAATTTGAACCTCTCGAGGAGTCAATTTAACACGGACTTTGTCCACCTCTCTCTTTTCCCGTATAAATACTTTTTTTTTTTTTTCACATCGCTTATCGATTTGCCGCGTTTATCAAGCCCAGCGACCCGACGAGCCAAGCTTTACTCGAGATTTTCCGAAATCCCGGTACTCGGTCAGAAATCCAGCTCGTACCCCCCCCCCCCTGGCTGCTGGTTCATTTTTAATTGAAATGTCAACCAGAGCGCGCGTGAAAAGTCCTCCGATCGCGACACCCATTGGGGGAGAGGGAAAAAGAAAATCCCGATAAAAAACAATTCCGAAAGTAATTTCAGGGAAAACGAACAAAAGATGAGGGAAGAAAGGGGTGCCCGGAGGAAAATGAGTCTGGGGGGGTACGACAAAGGGGAGCCCCCAAATGTGGGGCAATAAAGTGTCACGCGCTCGGTTTGCCCGTTAGGCCATGTGCACCGATGAAAAACAAGGATCCGATTTATGCGCAGGCCGCGGAAATTTCCACTCCACGGAGCGCCGTCCCTCAAATCCAGCCCCCCCCCCTTCTCTCTTTCAAAGTGAAAAATTCACCAGAGGAGGAGAGCCGTCGGCTTGGCGCCAGTTGCACTCGCGTCCGATAAACATTTCCGACTCGCGTCCACGACTTTTTTTCCTACCCCCCCCCCCCACGCAACATCCGCGTGTATCGAGCGGGAGAAAGACGGATGGCTCATTACAGCCCTCCTCCATCATATTTCTCTCCTCGAGGTGGCGTTTGTGGGACGATTAATCTTTGGATGCCGAATTTCTCGGGGCTTTTCCTTTTTTGTCCCTGTCAGCGAGAGGTGGGGGATATCCCCATGTCGCCCCCTAACAGCCCAATGAAACGTATACACGAGCCGCGAAATATTCCCTCACTTCTTTCTCGTGAAAAACGAGTGAATTACACATATACGAGAGAGCGCGTGGTCTTCACCTGTCGCTGGACGTTTCCCTCGGCCGTTCTTTATCCCCATCTCGGGACAGGCAAATGCAACCGTAAGGAGGTTCGGGGGAGTGCGGCGAAGCTGGGGATTAAAACAAAGTAGACAGGGGAAGAAGATCGATCGAGACTTCCTTACTCCTACCCGTCACAGCTAAAAGAAAGACGGGAGGTGTAAGGGGATGATCGGTAAAGCAAAAACGGACATAAGCGAGGTATGCTTTTCGAATTGTTCAGATGCGGTATCCGGAGAGCAACCCCCAAGACCGTCGCTCCGTTGCTGTTTTTTTAATCACAACTAATTCTTCGGAGCGAGAGAGGGTGGGTCCCTCCTGCCCCTCGTCTCGAACGATAAATAAAAAACGCGCGAAGGAGGGTGGGTGGGGGCAAAAGTGACGGGAGAAGAGAGAGAGAGAACACGGTATCGTACGTATACTCGGCGGAGGATGGGCGCGAGAGCCGAGAGAAAGAGCTCTCTCCTGCGCACTCTCCCTCGTGCGGGGGGCGGCAGGAGCCTTCCGTATAGGGTCGCGTGCCGCAGGCTCCGCTGCGGCTCGGGCGCGACAGTAGTTCTGACCCGACTAGCGCCGGTAGCGCTTTCGCGGCTGTGCATCGCGCTCACGAGTCTCCTGCTGGATAAGCCCCCCCCCTCCCTACCTATCGCTACTTACCCGCGCTCGGCCGAGTGACAGGTGAATATTGCCACTGTATATAATACACACTTATATATCATCGGGCTGTATGGTGCACGTATACATATATGTATATTTGCCGTTGTCGTCCTTCGCGTCGTATGCCGTTGTTTTACAGCTTCGATTTCGAGTTGATTGTCTAAATGGTACAATAAAATGAAACAGTAGCTGGTTCCGGTCGTATACGCGAGACAACTCCGCGGCGTGTCCACTGATTTTCGAGCAAACAACTATCATATACACGAACCAACGCGATCAGCTGCGAGTGCTTGTCGGTACACATCCCGAAGGACCAATCTCGCGAGCAAACGCAGCTGATTCGGTCGAGGAAGAAATCGATGCACGTACATGTATAGATATACATATATCCATTCGGGGGGGAATTGCGCGCAATCAACGACAACGGCTGCAGAGAAATTATTCCCCTTCCGCCCGTCTGCCCGATCACTGACTCGTTCTACTTTGAATCGCTCCCCTCCTCCACCCGCGGGAGGAATACTCCTGTGCTGTGCGAGGCAAGGAGCGAAGGTCGAGCGCGTCAGCTGGCGATACCTACCTGCGGTGTATTTTTCTCTCTCTTTCTTTTTGTTTCCCCGAGGTATATGCGCAAGGGGCGCAGCTGTTGTGGTCCCAGTGTCAAGTACAGTGCCCATCAGTGCGGTGTACCCTATGTTTGTGTGTTTGTGCGCGTGTTTACCAATCGTAGCAATAGGTGCGGAGGCTCTTTTGTCTTGAGCGGGACACGCACGGCGTACAGGTAGTCAAGGTCTGTGGCGACCCCTCCTTCGTTATCGCCCTTCCCTTTCACCTTGGCTCCTTAAACTTGAGCTTTCTCCGACTTGGCTGCTGCTGGGAATTTCGATCGGATTTCCTTCGACAGGAGTGGGTTTTTTTGTACTCCGGTCAAAGTGTCGTGTATTTTAGATTATTTTGCGCATGTGGCGAGGGATGATCACGGGAGTGTGAAAATGTCGCTGCGATGCGAGCCGAGAGGTTGAGGAAAAGGAGTGAAAAAAAAAAAAATTGTATTTTTAGCTAAAGCCTAGAGAAGAGAAGGCGTTTCGAGTGCAGTTTGTTTGCTCGCAAACTTTGCTCCGCGCGTATTAACTTGGGCACAAAAGAAGATTAGGTGAGCTTTGTCGGGGGGGTACGTTTTGTTTCTTACGTACACGCGCGCTCGAGTTTGCGAGAGTGCTTCTTTTTTTTTTTCTTTTTTTTTTTTTGTGTAAACATCTTTTTGAAATACTCTGTGTTTGAAATACGTATAAAAAAATTGTTATCAGAAAAGTTTTTTTTTCTTCTCGTTTCTCCTGGAAAAACATACATTTCAACAAAAAAAGTAAAGTAAAGTTATAGAAAGTAATTGAAATGAAACTTTTGTTTTTTATTAAAATTGAATGAAATGATGTTCATATAGCAGGGAAGAGTTGGTTTATTTTTTTATCATTTTGCACAGCACAACATTTTCTGCGATTTTCGTTACGTGAAGTTTTTGAAATTTGTTGCGTGGTATGTAATTTTTCGTTAAATTTTTTAAATCAATATAAAAACAGGTGATATGTGCTTTAGATAGAATTTATTTCGCGATAAATCAAATGTTAAGATGATACGAAAAAATTGCGTGTTACTAACTTGTTAACTTTTTTTTTTTTGTACGAAAAAAATAATTTTTGCAGTCCTATTAAATATTTAACTCTATAAAAAGCGATGTTACAGAATGTCGTGATAAAACCTACTAAAGGAATTTCTACTTGCTCTTCTCTTAAATTTTCTTTTATTTATTATATTTTAACTAAATATTTATTTCAATGGAATTCTCATTTCGCTTAGTGAAATACGTAAATTTAGCTTTTTTTTCTTTGCATCTTGCAGCTGGTTTATGAAAAGTTTTATAGTAATTACTGTTTAAATTTTTATTTTTATTTTCCCGTTATGAAATCAAAGTCATCATGTGCATACATTTTTTCGTACTGTTGCCCTATTTAACTGAAATGTCTAGAAACGCTTACTTCCATTTTGTTTTTTTAATTTCCGGATCTAATTAATCGTTAATTCTTCATGTACCCCAAGGTAAACTTCGTATTCTTTTTGATCCCACCACTAAAAATAAACATCACGAGTATTCTTCACATAAATAAATGACGTAAATAACATACCTATCCAAAAACAAACAAATATTCTTCTTGATAAAAAAAAATTGTGTGAGCATCGTTTCACGTAATTTTAGATAAAAAGTTGTGAAACCCAAACAGTTTCTACTTTGTTGGTCTTCATTGCTTAGTATTAATAGATATTACGTGGTCTCAAGTAATACATGACACGTCAATATCTTTTCATGTATACACAGAATAAGAATCAATTTTGTGTTCTTTGTATAGTACTACGTATGTCCTGACATGGATGAGTTGATAGAACGGAAGAAATCCGAAAATCCCTCAATAAGGTAAAGCACGAGGTTAGAATGATATGTGTCGTATAGGACTACTCAATGTCCCATAAAATGAACCCAATATATCAATACCGAAAAACTTGAAATACTGAAATTCGTATCTTCGAATAATCAATTGTTTTTTTTTTATTTCATCATTCTACCATCATAACGCACACGGCCCATCAAAAATATACAATCGATCCTTCCAAATGGAATCACATCACCCGTTTGAAGGTACAAACTCGAGATAAAAGTAAAAAAAGGCCAGAGATAGGGAGGGAAAAAAGCGCAAACGCAGCAAACCAAATCAAGCCAGCCTCTCTCGGTTCGGGTCAAGTGCAAGTAAGTGTGAGGCATATGCCGTTCGAACGACCCAAGCGGCTAAATATCAGCCAAATGAGCGCGCCGTCGCTGTGTATACACACACGCGTGGCGAGTAATGACGGTGTCAATGAGCCCGCGAATAACGGCCCCCGAGCTATGTCCCGCCCGTCCCCGCCACCTCTGCCGAAAAGAGCCTCTTTCTTCTCCTTTCGACCACCTATACTCCCTTCGGGCGGCGCTTTCCTCCGGAACGGCTTATTCCACCCGGAGGGAAAACTTGCGCCATTCATGCCCCGTCAACGACTCTTTCCGAATCTGTCGCTAAGAGCTTTCCGCACAGCGCCGTCCGTTCGAGGAAAAACTCCTCGTACCTTTCACTTTTTGTGAAAATAGACAAAAAAAAGGGAGCGATTTTTATTGTAAGTAACAATTTATACGGTAAGTGACGCGTCGCGATGGAAAACAGCCGCAAGGGAGAAACGTTTTTCATTTGTATTTCCCACACGAATGCACCCGATCGAACTGAAAGTGACATAATATTCCGCGCGGATGAAGCGTATTACGCGCTCCCTCTAATTACGACTCGGCGAATAAGTTGGTGCTTCCAATCGCGAGTCGGAGACGCTTGTTGGATTATGCAAGAACAGCGTCCGATGACCGAGCCGATCCCACATATACTTACCTCCAGACTCCGATAATTGGGGTACTAAAATACACTCCGCGGATCGAACTAATGGAGCTCGTTATTATATGTACTTCGGAAAGGGAAGTATATATTTTTGACAGTAAAAGGAAATGGGCTAAATGTGCGTTGAATAATTCGTGTTTGAAAATAAACTTTATTGCATGCAGATGATTTATTTGGAAACAGCACTCTGAAATACATTGTTTATGAATATACACAGTAGTCTGTAGATTCAAAGACATATGTGTGGAAGAAATCAGTTGATGCTCGTGTTGAAAAAAATGCCGTATTTTCAAATACAGTGTCTAAGTACCATAGCGACTGGTCAATAGTATTTAAATATTAAACACGTGCCCATCCTCGTGCTGTCAGTGTCGCATATCACTACCACAAAAACCGTGGAAAATTTCTCTCAAAAGCCCTTTCAGCTGAATGGTATTATTTTTACCCCGCGCGCGATTTAACTCGCAAAGGACATGTATTCATCTTTGGATCCTGAAAGAAATTTAATTACTCGGTACATGTTCTCTCTGCGCTTCGAATTTCCATTTATACGCACGAGTGGACCTCGTTTCGCTTAACACGCGTGAAAAGTACCGAAGGACTGGTGTTTTGGTGCAATGATTTTTTCGTGGCCCTCTGGTGTGTACGCGAGGATACGTAAAATCGTGTCAGGGCCTCCTTCCTCCTTTGCTCCGGCTCGGAATGACTTTTAAGGCGTTGCTAACGTTTTTCTGGAAGTCTTTTGCGGAAAAGTGTCGTTTGCTCAACTAACTCAAGGTTTTCGAAGGCCATTTCCTGGATTCATGGTGTCATACTTTTATTGGCTTTCAATCTCACTGTTTGATCACTTTGCGACACGTGCGAGATTTGTTTTTTTTTTTTTTTTTTTTTTTCTTTCGAGCACTAGTATGTGGCACAACGAGAACTTTACTCTTCCCCATGTGCTTTCATTGCATCTGCGTTTAATGTTACAACTTATACTGGAAATACACGAGTTATACAAATATAAACCACAGCAATTATTCAAATTGGTGGAAATAGCGGAGTAGGTGACGAATCATAAATTTGGTTATTCACATACCACCCATAGAGCGATTGATTGAATGAAAACAGAAATTTCAACTACGCGCTTTGAACGTATTATCTTGACGAAATTAAATTCATATTGTATATACCCATTGCGGGCTATACGAATATGGGACACGGGTAAAAGTGCGAAACAACATGAAAAATAAAAAACCTCTGCGTAATCGTCCTATGGTTTATTTATCCATTAGAAGAAGTTATGATCGTCGTGATCGACGTGAGATTTTTTCGTCCCAAACTCGTATTCTCCGATTTGAACGGGATTTTTTCCTCTCTGAGGTTTTATGCGTATAGTCATCATGACCATTGTCACATCTTTTTCGTCACCGGACGTACCTAAACTTATTGAAATAACTTGATTTTCATGCACATTTTTAGGTTGTATTTTTCGGACCAATCTTATATCCGCATACCATGCAGTTATGGTTACGATAGTTCAATTTTTCAATTTGCGTTGAACTTGGTCGTTTAAGAGTCTCAATTAGATAAAAAAAAAAAAAAAAAAAAAAAAATTGTAGATACGTATAAGTAACGCTCAAACACTTGAGCCCGCAGAAGCCGGTGCGCAGGAGTGGGTCCGAGGAGCAAAAGCAGAGGAAGAAAAAAAGGAAGAATGAGCCTGATGTACCGGGAGCGGGAGAGCGTGTCGTTCGCGTCGCAGGTGCCGAGCGACGAGGAGGATGTGCGGGGCTCGAGGTGAAGCGTCGCCAGCCGGCGGAGAAGCGGCGGCATCCCGACGCCGCCGCCAGCAGCAGTCAGCCTGGAGCACCGGGGGGCTGATCTTCTGTTCTCGACGCCGGCCAAGGCCATCGGCGGCCCGGCCAAGGTCGCCTCGGTCACCGAGGCCTTCGAGCAACAACAGCAGAGGCCGGCCAGCTGCCACGACCGCTCCCACCATGACAAGTTCGCCAGCCTGTCCAACACCGCCATGTCCTGGGACTCCATCAGCTCCAAGGACTACATCGGGTGAGTCCGTCTGACCCAACGTTTACTCGTACTACTTGCATCCGTGACACACCCCACCCCTCGCTTCCGGAACACGCGTTAACCATAGAGCACGTGAAATGAATTCATCCGAGACGCGTTTGAAAAAACAAAATGGATTATTTCTCGATCGAAAGAGACTACACAGCCATTTGATTTGCAGCAATAACGCAATTGGTCGAACAAGTGGACCCCCACGTAGTATAGTCTGCATTTCGCTCGAAAAGCTCAAAGCGCGCTGTGTTGCGTTTGGATAACATCGGCAAACGAGCGCGAGCCCCACCCTATAGATCGACGGAAAATAGCGCGCGAAATGTCATTATTGAAGTAAAATGTATGGTTGGCGGGAAAAGAGTGGCTCATTGTTGATGGTCCTCAGGCACCAGCTGTCGGCGACCGCGCTGCTGGGCAGCCCGGACGGCTCGAGGCACCCGATCGACGTGTACGAGTTCTCGGAGGAGGACTACCGCAGGCAGTTCGACCACGGCTACGACAACGGGGGCAGCTTCAGCCTCGGGGTCTGGGAGTGCCTCAAGGGCTGCCGGCACCGGATAGACCAGCACCTCGCCAGGCGGAAGGTGAGCTCTAATGAAAACAAACGGGGCACAGCTCCAATTAGCGGAGCAATTAGCACCGATCGCGTATTTGTGGAAATATCGACGCGCGTTATTGCCCCGAGGAATCTCTTCGAACCACAGCTTGAGTGCGGGCGTGATTTCTTGGGTCACGAGAGGGGGAAAAAAGCACACGTCTTCCGCAAGAGCAGCGGAGCGCGAGAGGCTGTCCGGAGCAGGGGGGAGCTCTCTCATTGAGCGCAACAAACGGCTTTGCCGTTTTTCAGCCCCGCCTCTTCCAGCCGGAGAAATTGATCCGTCCGCCGCTGGAATTCGGTCAAACGTGGAAAAGCTAACGCGCGCGAAAGGTGGCAAATCGAGCGCGAGAAAATGGAACAAATCGAGCAGAATCGCTGCCGAAGCTCGGCGAAAACTACTCGAGTCTTTCCCACTCGAGAAGCTATACGCTTCTTTTTTTTTTTTTCTCCCTCGCTCGCGCGCACTTTGTTTTCTCCGACAATAGAGCTGTGATTACTTCTCACCCTCCTTATCTGTGACAATATTTTGCCTTTCCTACGTGACATCGCACACATGTACATTTTCCTCTCAATATCGCACGTAAGAGCACCGAGTTTGACATTCAATTTTTCCCTCCGTATATGCGTGTTCCCTCGTTAACGCGCGTGGCATTGTAAATTACCGATCAATTAACCAACCCAACGAAACTAGCGTATACATACACATTTGAGCCGAGCTCTCGCGATAATGAGCTGTTGTATATGTACACACTGCATTCGATTACCCGTCCGTCCAAACGATCGTTGTGTAAATTAACCCAGCCCTTTGCCCGCAGGGCGTTCGCATGACGAGTGTCGTTTGCTCTCCCGCTGGAGTGGATAAAAGGGCCCCGTTGAGATAGGCCGACAACGCCCATCCCCCGATCAAACGTCAGCCGTTTCCCGGATGTATATTGTATGTACGTAAATATACATATATACGTGCATACGGTAACAACTTTGCGCCCATACGAGCATTCCGTGACGTGCAACACTCGGGGAGTGATATACACCTAAAAGGTAAAAGCTCGGACAAAACCGCACGCGCGCCGCAGGAGCGAGGAGGAGTTCAGGGCCGAATCGATACGGCCTTGTCTGCCTCGTATGTTCCTCCACCTCCCCCCCCCCTCTACACGATCGAGGGTGTGTGTGTGTGTGGTACAGTCACCATGGCCAATACCGTGACCCCCTTGCAAAACCCGAGGCCGAATATAATATATATGCTCTGGCGGTATAAGAGGCTTTTTGGAATGGAAAAGCGGGTGGGAGGTATATATATATACACAGTCGTTGCTCGCTCTAATTTGCGCTTGTCTCTAATTGTTTTGAACGGTGCTCTCTGCCCCCTCCGCGCTCGTTGTACGAAATTGCCTGCTTGACTTTTCTTTTTTTTTTCTCTCGGGGCCAGCGTCAATTAGGGCTCTGCCTTTGCTTCCTACTCCCCCCCCCTCGCGCGTTTTATTGTAAGTATACTGTTTTCGGTTTAAAGTTACTTGACAAAGGTACTTTGGGTTCAGCTTTTTTTTTTTTTTTTTCATAATTTCCTTGCAAGTCTACGTAGATGCGCAACAATTGCAAGGTTCAATCGGTGATTACACGAGAAGGCGAGTGCCAACGGCGAGTCATATTTTTCCACGACTTTTCCTCCCGATCGCGGAGGGAACTTCTGTAAACTTGGCGCCGAGTAATCAGTCGATCGGGACGTTCAAATATTGGCTTCCTCCCTGTACTTCCGAGAGCAACACATCCTCGTGCAGCGCGCATGTGGGTGTAGGGGAGTCGGGCTCCGTTTGCCCCGGGGGCGTGTATACCTATACGTCCCGAGATTCTATCTGTCGATTTTGCTCCTCCTCTCACAGGTGAGCGGAGTAAAAAGCGTCCGGCCGGAGGGTCTCGAGTGAATCGATAGTGGTTGTTGTCGGGAAAGTTGAGTTTGTTGCACCGATGAGTCGTTGTGTGGTGGTGGGGGGGTTAACACGCGTGAAAAGTACCG
>NW_019379561.1:1850967-1876888 GCF_000648655.2 Copidosoma floridanum
TAATAGTAGTAGTAATAATAATAATATTAAAAATAGTAAAATTTAGTAATTTAACGCTATATTCAGTTATTAAACACATCATTAGAGGCTTTTTACGAAGTCGACAGAAATTAGTAACAAAATCGTACACTCTCAAAAATTATCGATGCGATGTTGAGCGTATTTTCATGTAAATGATTTTTATATATAAACGAGCCGCTTGCGATTCTATACATAATCACGACTTTTTTCTATTTATTTTCGTATAAATACAACAATCTCGTATTATCTTTATTTCGTATTTTTAAATTATTATTTTGTTTTCTTTTATTAACATTAGAGCGTTTCAAGTCACAAAAAAAAATAAATAAAAAGTTGAGAAATATTGCTGTTGCAATAAGTGGGGATAGAGGATAAAAATTGCAACAATAATATAAGTAGCAGTGGTAGTCATAGCAGTAGAAGTAGTACAATAATTACGAAAAATATAATTAAACGCCATACAAACGATAACTCTTATTCAAAGAACTCTTTTCTCTGTTTCAATCTTTGTTCACTCACCGTTGATACATGCAAATTTTACGCGTAACTATATACACGCTGGACATACTTACATAGGTACATAAACTTTTTTTTTTTTTTTTTTTTTTTTTTTTTTTTTTTTTTTAATGTTTACATTACAACTGTTTACAGCAGCTCATCGTAAAAGCTGTTACTTTCTATACAGATGTAAAAAAAAGTTGAGAAAGCAGCAAACATTCAATTTAATTGTTGAAAATTTTGCGTTTATCATCGAAGTACCCAGCTTCACAATTTTGTCGATTCTACACGTTGTGACAATAAATTATGCGCACGATTCAATGATACGATAATTTCTTTGATGGAAACTCACGTAGGTATAGTTTATATGCATATACTCAAGAGATAAAGATTTATCAATATACACGTATATTTATATTCACAGATACGATATAAAATTTCCTGTTTTTTTATTTTTATTTTTTTTTTAGATCAGTCATACGCTTACTTCTCCCTACTTTTTCCTATTCTCACTATTATATTCTTTTTTCATGTCTGCATATTGATCAGTCGCGTGCTCACGGGGCAATAGTGAAATAACAAATTGCAAAAATTTGTTTATATCTTATTTTCCTTTTATAATTGCAACGATGTAGACTAACATCAAAGTCTCTCAACTCGTGCTCAAAGACGTATTAGATTTGCAAATTTTTTTTTTCATTTTTTTTTTTTAATAATTTACAGTCATTTCTGACAACTGTGCCCAATAGGCTCTGCAATACTGTGTTACTATGCATATATGTATGCTATCGTCATTGGCATAGCGACAAATCGCCTCAGATTTAATTGTGATATCAATCAGTTACGACAGCAAAGGGGACCTTTTTTTTATCATGACATTAAAATGTAAGCGATAAATCTAAGTAAAGTTTTAATGATTTCATTCTTTAAACGAGAGAATTTTTTCTGTGGGACATACAAATCGACGATTGACTTGAAAACAAGCGTCTAAAGTAAAAATTTAGAAATGTTTGTTATTGTAGTTATTCTTTATTTTTTGTTTTTAATATTCAGAATAATATAGGGTAAGTATCTTTCCTGTATTCCCGAGACACTGCTCGTACTTAGTTGTTTCTTAAAGAGTCTCTCAAATATTCAGACAGCCAACGTGTCTCATAATCCGTAAGTATGCTGTGACAGGTTACAATATTTTACGCTTGCATGACGTGTGTGACATGATAACGAGGCCTATGTGCTTGCTTTGTNCTCGTATTATCTTTATTTCGTATTTTTAAATTATTATTTTGTTTTCTTTTATTAACATTAGAGCGTTTCAAGTCACAAAAAAAAATAAATAAAAAGTTGAGAAATATTGCTGTTGCAATAAGTGGGGATAGAGGATAAAAATTGCAACAATAATATAAGTAGCAGTGGTAGTCATAGCAGTAGAAGTAGTACAATAATTACGAAAAATATAATTAAACGCCATACAAACGATAACTCTTATTCAAAGAACTCTTTTCTCTGTTTCAATCTTTGTTCACTCACCGTTGATACATGCAAATTTTACGCGTAACTATATACACGCTGGACATACTTACATAGGTACATAAACTTTTTTTTTTTTTTTTTTCAACTTTTTTCTTAGTTTGATCGGTTTGGTTAGTTTTCATTAATATTTTTTTTTTCTAGCTCGAAAAAAAAATTAAAATTTAATTCCAAAAGTCTATACGCTGTGTAGGTTTGCTGCACTGGCACTATATATTATATTCAATGCATTAAGAAAATGGAAATTATGATCAATGTCCTATTTTACACATGGATTTTTATACAAATTTATTTTTGGAAAGGCTTTGTTCAACTTAATTGCATAGTACACTCAAACTTAGTTTAATGGCGTTTGTAAGATTTTAAACAAATGTTCTTCAAACGTTATTTATGATTTTGATAACAATGCATGCTTGAAAAATTAAAAAAAGTACATGTTACTTTTTTTGTCAGTCAAAATGATGTAGAAAAAAAAATAACATGTGTATACTTTTTATTGAAAGTCCAGAAATTATAGTATAATCTACTTCGTTCCGTATTTTTACGATACGAATTATCACAATTATAGTGAAAACATCAAGTTCAAGTCGATTAATAAGCTTCTTGCAAGAGAGATTTCATAATCTCATTCATACCGAAGGTTACTCACGGGTTAGTAACAAACTTAAAAGATTTGTTTGAACGTATTGTTCGGATAAATGCATATACAGCACGCGAATTTACGATAAGCAATTTTAATTTCAAAAACAGCAAATCCATTACCTTTTACCCATTTTCTGAGCATCGATCTATAATTACAAAATATTCTTACGTACTACTGCTTTCTTTAAGGCTTTGAACATTTTTTATAAATCAGACCCACGATTATTGAAATTAGAAATATTTTTTTTATCATAAACTGATATAGAATAAACATTGCGGTCGTTTTATTTCAAGAATAGTATACTATGTGACAGTAATATCGTTCGTTTGCGATAAATAAATTTTTGCATTCACATGTTTGCTTGCAGCTGTGATAAATTATTTTACTAATAAGGAAATGTTTTTTTCTTCTTCTTCAAAAAGTTTCGTATTGTAAGAAAGTACGAAAAAAGCCATAGATGTACTGCATTAATTTTAATGAAAACGTTACTTTTATGCTATTCAACAAGTGCTATTTTTTTTACCACGTTTGCAAAACGCATCAACATTTTTTAGTTCCAGACAAATTTTTCACTTTAATAAATGATGTAAGCATATCTTACAATTTAATGTTATTTATATTACATGTATTACTCAGCACTTTCAATTAACTCAAAATAAAAATCATAGCTCAATTATTTACAAACGTGATAAAATTAAGCGTGGCCCATGTTAATTCTGTAAATACCAAAGAATTTACTGCGTAAACTTATGGAGTATTGTTGAGAATTATCAAGTAATTATATTGTTATCCTTTATAAGTGTCACTGACTGGAAGCAAAAAAGAAAGGCAGAGCAAGCCGTGAGTTATTAAATGAATAATCAAGGGAGCAAAAAAAAAAAAAAATTATCACCTAACCTACGCTATGCACGGCAATGTCTGTGTTTCACTTTTACAAGTTCCTGGCAACGTGAACGAGGAGGAAAAAACCCGACAGAGTTACTCATCTGGCTTTTTACCGCACGGGATTGGCCTCGGTAAAGTACAGCTCAAATATCGTCAAATGAGACTGCGACTCGATACCGTGGCGCTTCAGATGACTCCTGAGATTCTCGACTTTCAGGTAGTCCCAGGGCGCGACGACAGGCGTCGAGGTCGCGCAATCGAAGATGGCTTGCAGAAATTTCGGCCACTGCTCAGCAAACGATTCGGGTACGTCGTTTTCATGCGAGGATATGTCTTCGGCGTACATAAGTATCATTGATATTACCGATAGTCCGAACTTAAAAAAACGGTAACGAAATGTTAAATTATAAAAAGTACTCGTACAAATTGGAATTTTGAGAAAATTAACTTACCTTGTTCGTAAGGACAGCAGCAAGGTTATTACTTTTGGATGGCTGATTTGTAGATTCGATCAGTTCTTTGGACAGATTCATCAGTAGAGAATCGTTCATGCATTTAATAAATTCGACATAAAAATTAAACAACAATTGAGAATCTTTTCGGCCAATTAATGTTAAGCCTTTGATGACAGCAACCCACAGCTTGTTTAAATTTTCTTCATGCTTTTTTACATTGATGCAGGATAAGAAACGAAGAAACATCATCTGGATGCACAAAATCAATTGATAAATATTTGCTTACAAACCTAATTGGCTTATTCATAAATTATTTACCTTTCCTTTGCGTATGCTAAAAAGACTGGTCAATTTATCTTCTTGCACAAATTGCAAAAGAGAGGTCATTATAGATGAGACGAGCTCTTCTTTTTCCTTTACTGGGTCCTTTTTTTCGGGTACAGGAACTGGTTCAGCACCATCTTGATGTGCCTGTTGCTGTTGTTCTTTCAGCAGCTGTTCACGTTGCTGATCAGCTAATATAGCTATAGGGTTTCCTATATCTTCAAGTTTCAGCAACAACACGTACATCTGAAAGTATAAAAGTTCTTGAATGTTTTAAAAAATTTAAGCATTAAAAATCATGCTGGAAAAAATAATCACCCTCTCAATTTCGAGCAACAGTTGGCGAGTTTTTTTCGTATCTTTTTGCTGAACAGTTGGAGTTTGATGTGGATCGCTGTTAGGAACAACATCCATATCGATAATTTTTCTGGGAGCAGTAACGCTGCTGTACTGCAGTTTTCCTAAAGAATTCTCAAATTGCATTGGAGTGGTTGGTTTGGGTATCGTGGGTTGTTGCTGTTGATCTCTGTCCCTAAAATATGACTTGGTTGTTATTTATCATTTCCTTAATAAAAAAAGCTTAAAAAATTCGTACCTTGAATCTCTGTAGCCATTACTGTTGTTGTTGTTACTGTTTCGTCCACCTTTCATGTTATCACATTTCTTGATGCTGCTATTGTTGTTAATTTTATTGCCATTATGATTTTCATTTTTCTTATTCATCCTGTAGCAAAACACTGTATAGTAATAATCATCAACATATGGCTGAGTCGTATTCAATTGCAATAGCTGGATGCTGTGCAACCACTGCTTTTCTCTGTGATTCATGAGGCCAGCATATTCGTCTAGTTCTCCAGACGGACCTATACCATTACTAGGTGGATTGTTCTGATGGTAATGATGGTTCATGTTCTGGTAATACCCATGGTGACCCTGATTGTGATACCTCATGTTATTGTGATTTTGATGATAATATTGGTTGTTGCGGAAGAATGGCTGATGATGATTATCTTGGCGATCATGGCAAAATTTGTTATTTTGATTGCGTTGGTTTCCCATGTGCATGTTATGATGCTGCATCGATTGATGATGATTATTGTGAGGGCCCATCATAGGATGATCTGGTCTTATAAACGGAAAAGGTCCAAGTCTTGAGTTATGATGCTGCAATTAACACAAGTCATTTAGTATACTGGCTTTTTGCGTTTTAAATATCTTCAAAAGTGGCTGATAGTTTGAGTACTCACAGGAAAGTTGTTTAGTGGAAAGTTTCCAGGTAAGGGTGGTTGCCTTTGATTGCCAGCTTGCATCAACAAATGAGGTGGAAGTTGATACCTCAAAAGGTTTCCTGTTTGATCTGAAGTGATGACAATAAATTACGGCAAATATGCAGACAATGCCAAAAATAATAATTTTGATTAGTTAATTGAAACTCACTGAGTAGTTGCCCAACATTAGGAAGAGATAACGAAGGTGGATGTCCTAATCTGACATTGGGTGGAAGTACCAAAGGATACTGATTTCCTTGATGTGGACCAATACCATTGATGGGTGGTAACTTATCTCCTGATGTTATCGAATTAAGAAGCAAATTTTGAGCATTGGTATTTGATGATTGAGAGATTGGTGGTTTTGTAAGCCCAGGGGGTGGTCTGTTGGAAATGAGACCCCTCTCTAGCTCTTCTACTGTGCAAGCATTTTTGAGTGTTGCCGATAATAATGGCTTTGGCAAAATTGGCGTTGGTGCAATGGAAAAATTCGTTGGACTGTCCCAAACACCTGGCTTTGGAATAGTAAGGTCTCTCTCATCGAGAACCAGATGTGAAAGGCTCTTTTCCACATCTATTTCCGATTCACTCTGAAAATCGTATAATTTTTAACATGCCGACATTACTTGAAATATAAAAGTATTTTTCATGCATATTACCTTGCTTGAATCATTCTTGAGTCGAGATCTATTCGACTCAGTGATCTGGGCTAACTTTTCGTGATCTTCCTCCCAATCTCCAGGTCCTGCATCAGATCCAAAGGTCTCATCGTTCAGGGCATCGTAATTTTCTTCTTGAAAGTCTTCGTCATCTGGATAATCTAACCCGTCGTCCAGTCCAGCCTAAATTGGTAAAGCAAAAAACACTATTACAAACACAAATAAAAACTCTTGAGAAAATTGTGCCTCTAACTGTTGAATTAAAAATTGCATCGTCAAATCGGGCTTACAGTTATTAAAACACTCTACACTACTAGAGGTTAACAAAGTTCAGGGAACATAAGAAGTTTTTGCCAACTATACAACTTAGATAAGCACCACACAATGTAATACGAGAGTTAAACTGATACTCCAAAGCTACCGTTTCCTCAGAAACCGCCGATAAGCAACTGAGCTGTCTTATGATATACCCCAAGCAGCACAAGCACTCTCTTTTCTGTAACACTGATGCAGGATCCAACCCGACTATGAACCAATAGCCATGTAAACACTCGAGGTCAAAGTACACACAAATTTACCAAACAAAAAACAAAAAAAAAACAAAGGGACGAGAAAAGGGAAATATAATATTTATTATTTATGCCTGTGCGTGATGTTCTGGAAGTATACTTGGAGAAATGCACGTTCTTTTGAATTCCAGGGAATGATCTGGAAACGCACAGAAAGTAGGTAGGCAAGTAAGTAAGTATACCGAGTGAAGCATAAACGTTGCCGGCAACATGTGGCATGCACAGGTAAGCTCTTGAACCAAAGGGCTTCAGAGGTCTGTACGAAAACAACGTGCGTTTGGACCTCGTGCTCCAAAAACACACAGACTAGGCATTCAAGACGTGCCTAACGCAGCTAATGGAACAACAGAGGTATAGGCAGTCCTGAGCGAGCGGAGGCCATGCACGGGTATGTATTAGCGTAGAGAGTCAACAGCAGTGGGTAAGTAGGGGTGAGTGCACCAGGAGGCCGTGGTACTTACACCGTGGGACGTGTCAAAGCCGAAGAAGCTGTCTGCCATTTGTCGTGGCTGCATTCACAAACTGTCATGTTCCGAACGAGGAAGTGCGATCGAGCTCTGCTGCGTCCGGAAGGTCTCCAGAGTATCTCCTCGAGGGGAGCAGCACTAAACCGCACGAGGTAAAAGACGAGAAAATACGAGGAGAACGTCAAGCGCCGACGACGATGAGAATGCGATCAGCTGTCATGGCGGCACCCCACTAGCTGATGCACGGATTGCCCTCGCACTCTCTCTCTCTCTCTCTCTCGGATCTCCGGGGACAACGGGGACTTTTTTCTCGCTTTCTCTCCTCTTTTATCCTTCGTTCTTTGATGCGTTTAAATTACTCTCTCTCTCTCTCTTTTTTCCTTTCTTCTTTACTTATGTATATTTTTGCTTGCGTTTTCTTGCGCTTTTATTGTCTTTGCTTTTGGACTGTGTGAAATTTGCTGCGAGAACAGCGATCCTGAAAATGGCGCATACCTGGTGCAGCGCCCCCTCGAACAACAACCCCCGAGTCCCGCTGTTTACGTTTTTGATTGCTCGTCTGCAGGGTCTGTTTTTTCACCCTCTTTATATTCGTCTGGGCTAAATTTTTAAGAGCTTGAATTTATGAATTTGTCATTGAATCAAAAATTCTTAGTCCTGCATAGGATTTATCAATAGTTAATTCATTTTGATGAGTTATGATATTGTATTTTGACATATTTGATAAAAAATAAAATTGCAATACTCATATAAAATCAACGCATGTAAATGCTATGAAAAAATAGCAAGTGCGCGAAAAAATTCAAAGTATCGACGTCGACTCTCAATCTTTCAAAGTCGATTTTAATGTTGTATTACACGTACACAGGTATATGATACCTATGTGTGATAAATGTATACGAGTAGTAAGTATTATCGATGCAGAATAAAAAAGGAAAAAATATATATTTTCAAAAGTCAGTGTCAGTAGTGTCAGTACGGTCAGTCTGCGGTCAGTACAGTCTGGTACAGTTGTCGATTGTCCCCTACCTGGGGGAACTTGTCGCAAGACAATACGTTAACATCAACGTTTTAATTTCATTATGTGGCTTTACTGCTGAAAATTGTGAGTTTTCCACAAAAACCCGTGGTGCAGAGCCTCTTTTTGTGCAGTTAACTCTGCAATCTGGTCTTGTTTACACATTTTGAAGCGGAGTTTTGTCAAATACTAACCTCCTGTGTTTTGTGTTACTTTTTACTTGCAGATGTTTGGTATACGTAATATTCAGAGAGTTTGCGTCTCAGCTTCTTCCGTCAGAGTCATCTCCAAGGCGAAATACTCGCGGCGAAGCGACAGAAACACCAGTAGTTACAAACTTGTCAAATCTAACAACGATGCCCTTAATGGTTAGTGCATACATTATTGACAATAAAACTTTTTTCCCCACCATTTTTTTTTTCATCATAATATAAATCAACTCCAGATGGATGTGATTTTTTGTTGTTTGTTTATTTATGCCTTATTACGCATCACTTGGATGACAAAAATAAACGTTGCATTGGGCAACTTGTCAATTTATGATACAGTTTATCATATGATTGCTAACTTACATCATTAGCTGTATCTTATCATCGTTATCCTCTAACGAGCAGCTAATATTAGTTTTTGTGTTTTTCATGACAGAAGTTGATAACCACATTTTTGGAGCAAACTCCAACTGGGAACTTTTAACGCCACATGGTTTTCGTTTCTACCTGCCTGGAGGTATTGGCCCTGGTTGGCTAGATTCATCGACCACAGCTCAAGTCGAAGTTTACTCTGCGCTAGTGCCAAATGTTAATGATAGACCAGGAAGTGAGCAAAAACAGAACATTGTCAGCCGCAAAGAAACTTTTTCTATTCTACATTGCACTGCCCAAGAGTGCCCAACATTACTAAGGAAAGATATTTTAGAGCTGTTTCCCAACTGCCTAGAGGTCGCGTCTCCACAGTTAACCATAATTACCATTAGTCAAAAATCTAATAAAAAAAAGACGAAATGGAATAAAGAAAATGAAACAGAACGATTGGCACAACATGTGAGTTTTTTTTCACTTTGCTAAATATTTATTGTAAAAAAAAAAAAAAATATTTTAGTTCCATTTCTTGTGATGTTCGTTTTCTTGTAGTTTGTTCTGGCTGCATCGGATATATGTAAAAAATTGAAAATGTGTGGTTACTGGGCAGACTTTATCAATCCCTTCAGTGGTCAGCCTTATTCAAATCCTCACAAGAGCAGCACACTTTATACGACAGACCAACGTTTTCGCTGTGTGGGATTTACTGTGGACAGGCAGAGAAATTGTAAAATCATATCACATGTTACAGATTCAAAGAACTTTATTGGTATGTACATAATCATGTAAAATCATATTATATTCATTCGTACGTGATATCACGGAATGACGTTTTGTTTCAGGAAATCTTTATACCAATGCCACGCAGGTAGATTTTCTCAAAGATATAATGAGTGATATTATTGATGACTCGCATTGAGACGTGACTGTAAAGATGGTCATAAAATTTTGTGTACCAGTCATTGAATGATAAGGCGCACTTACATCTATAGCAAAATCGCTAAAGATAAATTTTCAAGTGAGTTGTACAAAATGCAAAAGGTGAAGTGAAAATTAAATTTTTTTGTTTTTTTGTTTTTTAATAGCTACTACTTTGACTCATGATTAACCAATCAAATGTACACTGATAAAGTAAAACCGATGATATTGAAGAATATTTTAAATTATAATTATTGTTGAAAAATGTTGAAATAAATTTGCATGATTGGCTGCAAAAGTTACTTGCAACCAACTATGTGATATGAAAACTAAATTGTACCGTTTTTCAAATACGACAACTACAAACATCTCACGTAACATACCAATTGTCGGTTTTCTCGTAACATTTGGTATCTAATAAAATATTTTAATCACAGAAAAGAGCGCGGCTCTAAAACTAAGCCACGGGCATGCGTCGGCGTTACATCAGCGGCAAGTTCAAAAGAGAAATAATGCTCGAAAAGCTGCAGCTTAATTACGGTGCTCATCGCAAACGCCAGCAGGAGTACATAGGTATATAGGTACACCCAAGCACGTAATATATATTGCATACATTTCCGCACGGGGTATGAGAATATATAGGCACGCAACGCCACTTTCTGCTCGGCTATCTTAAACGTCTTTTTTAATCTCCTCTGAAACGCGAGGGACGCTCAGTGCACCATTTTCTCCTGAACTTGTATTTATTCATCCCTCGAGTGCAGTGTTGTTCGCACCGGCCAAGACGCATTTTTTGGAGAGATGAATGTGTTTGGACAGCCCTTATCCTGCAGACTCGTTCAAAGGCAAATTTCATTCAAATTCGTATCGTAATCGTTAACCATTTGAATGAAACGGAACGCAAAGCTAATCGTCATCAAGGAAGAGGGCAATTAGCAAGCAGGGCGCCACGACGACCGCTTAATTTAATTACAAGGTATCTCCTTTTGCAGTCCTCGGGTGCTGATAAAAATTGGAGGAAAAAAAAAAAAATTAATTGACCCATTAAGATCTCTTAGCTCGCTGGTGAAATAGTTGTTCACTTCCTCAAGTATAATTTCCAGCTGGCCACCGTCGTCCCGGCGCATTAGCTAATCAAATGTACCAACGCCGTGAACCGATAGTATTAGGTTGCACCATGATTATCCTCTTTTCCTATATTTTTCAACAAAAATAAAAGGTCCAACCGTTGGAGATGGCCAATCGGAACACGAGGAACAAAAACGGGGGAGGGAAGTGATACAAGGCAATTGAAATTCTAAACTCACGCGCGTGCCGCACCGGTCTTTTTTTTTTTTTTTTTGAATGATTCATGTCGGTGCGACAGCTGCCGGGGAAAAATCAGCGCGAGCGTCCGAGTCAAAAGCACGTACATTAGTTCCGATGTAGGTCGCCTCGTGCGATGATCGTCCACGAGATGCCCTTTGGAAAAAGACCCTCTCCTCCCCTTCTCGTACAAACATATATATATACGCGAGTATAATAAGCTCGTAAAATCTACATACACGTATACGCAAGCGGCACTCTTCTCTCGCTCACGCGCATATATATGTTTGCTTACATCACGTGGGTCGTTCATCTCTGAGCGATTATACGAGCAAATTTGAGTCGCCGACGTCGACGCAGTGACAGATACCCGTTAGAGATTATAGCGATGGAATAATAATAATAAAAAAAAAAAAAATCATCATAAACAGAGTAACGTTTTATTGGTATTCGAGATTCGTCTTGGTGAATTCTAATTTTTACCGTTAGATCTTGAGTAGGTATGTAATACCGGCTGTAGGATGATCGAATAATATTATTCGTCAGAGATCTTGCACAATCGGTGATACACTGCAGTGTACCGATACAAACGTAGCGAGGAAAAAAAAAAAGNAGGCATTCAAGACGTGCCTAACGCAGCTAATGGAACAACAGAGGTATAGGCAGTCCTGAGCGAGCGGAGGCCATGCACGGGTATGTATTAGCGTAGAGAGTCAACAGCAGTGGGTAAGTAGGGGTGAGTGCACCAGGAGGCCGTGGTACTTACACCGTGGGACGTGTCAAAGCCGAAGAAGCTGTCTGCCATTTGTCGTGGCTGCATTCACAAACTGTCATGTTCCGAACGAGGAAGTGCGATCGAGCTCTGCTGCGTCCGGAAGGTCTCCAGAGTATCTCCTCGAGGGGAGCAGCACTAAACCGCACGAGGTAAAAGACGAGAAAATACGAGGAGAACGTCAAGCGCCGACGACGATGAGAATGCGATCAGCTGTCATGGCGGCACCCCACTAGCTGATGCACGGATTGCCCTCGCACTCTCTCTCTCTCTCTCTCTGATGGAAACCTTATATTACACGTCGCGTCGGGGCTCTCCTCCTCCTCGCCTGCATATACCTGGGCTACACGTGTGTACCGTTGCAGGGCAAAGCAGAAATAAAAAAAAAAAAAAAAACAAGAAAAGCACCCACCTAGTCGAGGAGTAAAAGTCTGATTCGGACGGAGAACGCGTCGGGGAAGAAGAAGGGGGGCAAGCTCCGGGAGGGATGTGTTGTCTTATGCACAAAGGAACGCGCGTCAAAATGCTCACCGGTGGGATATGTATAGGTGCGAGAACAAAGAGCGCATCTCACCGGAGGAAAATCATTTAACCGCCGGGGGGGGGGGAGAAAAGCTCCTCTCCAGTTTTCCGGGGCGTTTTCTCTTGCTCGTACCTGTGCGTGCCCTGCCGTTGTTCCAACTGTATTTCGCAGGAATTGTTCTCGTTATACACCCACTTTCGTATATTACACATTGAATTCCCTGATATATGTATGACAGAGGGAGAGCTTTTTTGCGATCTTGAGAAAATCGATGGACAAACCCAAGGAGGGATTATTTGCCACGGTGGCATCACGTATACGCCGTGTCTGTGTATTATATACGTCGTTTGATTATACACCCATACTCTCTCTCTCGTGCGTGCAAAACATAAATTATACGTGTAATACCTATATGTATATGTAATGAGCTTGCGGCCGTGTAACGTGCATGCGAGGCACGTTTAATTAAACCAAAAGACCCCGGCGGATGGGAAAAAAAGACGAGCCGACCGGGACACGTCATGTATATCATATTGCGAGAGAGTTTCCCGAGAGAAATTTAAATCACGTATGGGAAACGCGCGCGTGCGATGGAAAAAAAAAAAAAAAAACTTTCCGATGTGCGGTTCCTGATGAAGCGATGGCTCGCATCGGGCGTTTAGCAAAAACACACCCCCACGGCTTTTCGGCAAAGCAGCGCAAGAACGATTCATCACAGGGGCCATGCTGCCGTCGCCGACAATGTGCGGATTAAAAAAATGTTAAAGTCACCCACAAAATACGTGATGACGCAAGCGCGCTAATCCTACCGTTGTACGTACGCGGAAAAGTGTATTTACGAGTTCTCGAGCACCGGCCTGTGAAGTTGAGGGAAAAAAAAGGGGCTCGTGTACGCGCGTATAACATCACGTGAGCTCTTATTTCTTTTTAATTAATGCGCATCTGATGTGCTCCGTTTTTTTTTGTTTGTTTTTTTTTTTTTTTTCACACGGCGATGCAGCGGTGAAAATTCTGTATTCGCGTTGATATCTGGATGTGTGCGAGGGTACCCCACGCGCGTCGGTGAATGAGACCCGAGGAGTTCACGGTGCAAGTCGCAAATACACACGTTCCGGGGCGTTTAATTAAAAAATACTTACTTTCCAGCTACGGCCTGGCTCTGATGCTTATATATAACGCTCTTCCTTTCTTATTTACTTACTATCTGGTTCGTTTTTTTTTTTTTTTTTTTTTTCCACCCAACATTTTTAAGCACAACCAATACGTCGCGGTGACTCGTATAATCACCTTTCCGTCAGAGAAATGTAAATGCAAGCCCCATGTTTTGCGTGTAATAATTAATGATTTCCAACGGCAAACGAGGGTGGCCCCCGTTATTGTGCATATACATAATCCAATACTTTGTTGATTACTTTATCTTATAATACTTTGGCTGTACTCATCCATCGAAAAAAAAAAAAAAAAAAATCACGGACTACTCCAGGTATACCAATGTGTTTACAATTTAAAAATTGGCCTAAGCCGTGATGGCACCGGTTGATATAAATCAAAACAACTACCTACATTCGTAATTGATAAATAACATTTGTCTCTGTATAGACGCAAACGTTTAACACAAATCCAGCTGCTCAATTGCCTCTTGCTTGGTAAAAACAAAAAAAAAAAAATCAAGCATCGGCGTTCAACAACATCCATGTGTGCAATTTGGAGACGCTTTGCGTAAGTTGCACCTCCAAAGAATATAATGGCTTTTGGCTTGTATTGTATACTGCAACGACAAAAACGCGTGCCGCTAAAAGCGTAATGTTAACAATGAGACAAAAGCGTACAGGCATCATCACTTGGACAAACAAAAACTGATAAGAGACAGCTATACACTTGCTTCCATTGTATATATATATATATATATATATACACTTGCTTCCATTGTATATATATATATATATATATATATATATAATAGAGGCGGCACAAACACGACTCTGTGTGTACCCCGATGGCACTTCTCATTCAGGATTTATCTGGCGTTTGAATTCACTGCGAACAAATGCCCGGAAGATTCGCAAACAAAGTATTCGCATAATAATACCATCATTTATATAATATACATACCTAAGTTGTACAAAGCATTATGGCAGACAAGTAAGTATCTATATATATATATATATATACATCATGCTCGTTTCACTTGGGCCGTTTCTTCCTTTACTTATTTGTAACTGCGGTGTACAAGGTATCATTATTATTGTTATCATTTTACGCGCAATGTGCTCGCGTGTATACATTTCCATTAAGCCACCGCGAACCTGCGAGTACAAGATTGAATTGAATTGAATTGAATTATTTATTAAGTACCAAGGACTCAGGGGCCCTATATGGTACATGACAATTTCGTTACATACAGTACAGGTACATCAGAGCAATAGCGTAACTATTATCCGGAACACAATTAGGTGGTAAATTAAAACGTGAATAAAATACAATAAATAAATAAATAAATAATAATAATACCAACAACCAATGACAAGATATTATATATACCACGAGAACTACCTATAAACTACATAATATGCGCACTGCACATACAAACAATTTGTCTTGTGGGTGTTATACGGCACATGACCGCGCGTGTACGCGGTGTTCCCTATACTGCTCGTCTTTCCTTCTTCCCTCTCTATGTAAATATGTATATCTATATATGGTGCATTCACACCATTTGCTACTCTCTTTTTCTTTCTTTCTGGTCGTTTAGCTTTTCTTCCCCCCCCCCCACTTTTTTTTTCATACGCGGCTCTCCCGCCGCGCTTTTGCCGCGTACTTACTTACTCGCGAGAAATTTACTTTTCACGCTTTCCAGTTCACAGCCGGTAAATTCTTGTTTTCATGCGGACTTGGGGCCTTGCCCGTGCCCCTACCGCTGTTATTTGTACGCCTGCGACTTTATCGCGTTTTTTAAATAGATTTCGTGCCTTGCGCCTTGCTGCTTTTGGGGGTAATGTACAATGACAACTTGTACGCGTAGTGTGTATATTTTCAAAGTTTTGGGCCCGAGAAAAATAAATGGCTCATTAAACAAGGATCTGCCGGTGTATATTTTTTGCGCCGCGTCGACGTGAAGCGCTGCAAAGTGAGTTGACGTGATACGGTGAAACGTTCAATTAAGCGGGCGTTTGGTAATTTCACTAACTTTATCGAACTTAACTCGATTGAACAGGTAGTAAAAAAAAAAAAAAAAAAAAAATCAACGTTTACAAGTACCCTGTACATATCCCATCCTTTACCGTTAAAAACCGATAAATAACAAAATACCGCTGATCAAATACATTCTATGAATTGAGCTCTATTAAAAAAAAACGGTGTTAGGTACATGTAATTTACATTGTAACTGCGACGATGCGCTTTGCCAACATTACACATACACATGTACGGATACCGGCAAGATTTTGCGCGCTACAGATTTCATAAGCGTGCGATACATGGTGCAAGCACATGGTATATATATATATATAGAATGTACGAGGGGGCTCATTCGTGCGTGTAAAAGCCTTGAACGTTGTTACGTGGGAAGGGGGGAGTATCCTTTGGCTCTCTATTAGTAGCCTGCAATTGAATGGAATAGAGACGTGCAAAGGCGGGGTGGTAAAGTAATAGCGCAGTAACCTCTCGTCGTAAAACGTCCGCATTAACGAGTCACGTGCTCCTCCCGCACTCCAGTCCATTTCTCACTCGAACACAAGAGAACAAGAGGTAAGTACAGTATATACGAGGGGCTGGAGGGGGGAGGTCAGTACTCGGGCATACCTAATCAGATTCACCCCACCCCCCCCTTCCGACTCTTTTTCTATCTCGCGCCCGTGCATTGCTTATGCACGTACACGTAGCGGTGATTTTTCTCTCCTCCTGCATGGCCCGAGAGCCACCGAATCTCACGCATGTGCCATTCCTCTTCCTTCTGGGTAAGGAAGGATGGAAGAATCAAGGGAGAAAGAACGCGTTCTATATAGGTCGGTACACCTCGAGAGAGAGAGAGAGAGAGAGGAAACGAGGCGGAAGGTGCGGAGGAAAAAAAAAGCTCCACCCTCTGCTCTGTCTCTGGTGTTGTATATACTCATACACGGGCTTGCACGCGATGGACGGATGTGTGTAATTGTGTATACAACGCGCACACACATACACCTCGATGTATGTGTATTACGATGCGGGAGGGTGAGTGTGTACAAGTACACACACACATACACCACGGCTGTTTTGCCTCTTTGCTTCCTAATCCTTCCTTTACAAGTGCAGCCATGTGCTCGCGCGGCACTTTTCCCGCGGCGGAGAGGGACACGCGCGAGTACGTAATTGCGTGACTCGCTCTATCGCTTGTACTCGCGATCGTGCCGAAATTCGTGCAAGCCCTCCCCTCCATTGCGTCCAGACAATCGTTTAAACTCCCTCCCCCCCCTTTTTTTCTTTTATTTGCTCCAAAGGAAATGTCGGTTTTGTTCTACAACCTCCCAACCCCTCTTCATTTGAGCGGATAAAAATTCCTTACAAACGAAATTTATCGATACAGTATATTTTTTTCACGAGGACTCGAGCAAAGAGCTTCAGAGCTCGTGAGCCACGTACAAGTATGCACAATCTCGCCTGTGTATTTAAAGTGCCTTTTTTTCTAAAAAAAAGTAGAGGCAAAATCATCACCCCTTGTGACTCTATCGAGTTAGCGTTGCGTTCGGGTGAGCTCGAAAAAAAAAGCTCGCTCTTGCGTTGACTGTACGTGCAATGTAACAGTCGTCTGGAGAAGCACAGGTAGTTAGGAGACATTGGGGGATGGGGGAGAATCGTAAAGCTCAGCCGTCGTTCCTTGGAAGGAACCGGAGACACACACATACAAATAGAAAGAGAGAGGGTGTCCTATATAGCTCATCACACGTATACGCCGAGTTGGTCTACGACGCGTATAATATACCCAAGGCTCGAGCGAGACACAGCTTTTCGGGAGGAGGAGATTCAGGTAGAGTCAGCAGCACACACATATAGATACACGGGGGAGCAAACACCCCGCAAATTCCAAGCTTTTCGTGCATATATATGTAACGAGTGCGCGCGCATCATCCCTCCCCCTGACTACCCCTCGTATGTGCGCGTGTGTGCATGTATATACTCTATACAGCGCAAGCGAGGGAGTCAAAGCTCTCCCGATAGCGGCGGCGTCGCCGGCGTCGTTTTTCCCCCATAGTACAGGCCCAACCGACCGATAGGTACACATACCTACTCGCTTATCCGTCGCGCTTCATCCCTCGGCGAGTGCGTGTCTCTCGCCCCCGACGGGGACACATCTCGTTTTTCTTGCCTTTTATTTTTTGATAAATATATTTTTTATACATACAGAGAGAGAAAAATAAATAAATACATGTTTTTCATCCCTTTTTTCTTATGAAATAATACATTGTGGGGCTCCTAGGGTTGGATAAAGTGCGCGCGTTCGGGGGTGACAGTGCGCGTTTGTCTGTGCCGTTGTCCATGTTATCGTGTGACCGTCTAACAGTGGTGAATCACAATTAATTTACATGCACACACACGTGCAGCCCAGGTGTGCTAGTTGAACGAGTTGCTCCGAAGCTGCGTGTAATATACAGAGCCACCTTGGAACGCCTTAAGCCACCCGGAGCACCGGTACGTAAACTTTGGCCCACCAGGGCCGGCACAAGAAAAAAAAAAAAAAAAAAAAAAAGTGCCGGCTCGTGATCTTTCCTCCACCGATCCCGCTCGTACATGTACAACCCGATACTCGACGCGAGCCGTACATAAACACACACACATATATATATATGTATGAGTAAAGTTTTCGCGGTTGTTGTGTTTGCCGAGCATGCACAGCTGAAACAATACCTGCCAACTAAGAGTTTCGATTAAGTTGCCGCAGGTAACGAAGGGGAGACGCGAGTAGGTACAGTTACACTGGGAAGGGGGGGGGGGGGAAAGAGTTGAAACGAAAGGAAAAAAAAAAAAAAAAAAAAAAAAAAGAAAAAGAGTGGATATACGCGAGATAGCCGAGTGTATACAAGAGTGTATCGAGTGTACGGCGGCGGGACACCCACGCACGTACGTGATATATTTAACTGTGTGTGTATCGTGTACAGCCGCAGCCTCGTGCGCCGCCGAATCCACCCTCCCCCTGATGCGCGCCTGCGTCCCCTTTTCCTTGCCGCCCCCCCTCTCTCGGCCACCATATATATACACCGCTCTGCCCCAATACACCCTTGTGGAGCGGGCGCGTGTGTGCACGGTTGTTGTACGTGGGTGGCGCTCGCGTTTACACGCCTCGGTGGGAAAAGGACGGCGCATACATGGAGAAGGGGAACGGGCAGGCAGGTCGTATTGATTTTGACGGCGAAGCGGAGCGCGCAACGGCGTGACTCTCTCTCTCTCTTCCTTTTCCTCGACTCTCGCAGCTACTTGGCTGCCGACTTTTCCTCCTTTTGTGCTTTCTTCTCTTCCTCTTTTTTTTGTTTTCTTCTTCTTCTCTATTTCTTGGCCCTCCTTTTCTTCCCCTCCCCCCCCTTTTTTTTTTTTTTTTTTTTTTTTTTTTTTTCACACGGCGATGCAGCGGTGAAAATTCTGTATTCGCGTTGATATCTGGATGTGTGCGAGGGTACCCCACGCGCGTCGGTGAATNCCCCCCCCCCGACCTGCTTGTCTCCCATACACCCCCGCGGAATCGTATACCTATATCCTTCTCCGCGCGCTCTGACCTCTTTGGCCCGAAAAACCCATTTCCTGCAGGGCCCAAAGGAACCTGCACCAACGGCACTTCTCGCTTTTTTCCTAAATTTCGGCTTCTCCGTTCCACCCCCCACGCAGAGAGAGCCGCGAAGTCGGGATTCATTGAGATATTCAATGCGGTGTTTATTCAGGTGAACGAGCCGAGATCTTTTCCTTCCCGTGCTTGCATATTAGATTAGATTAATTCTTTATTCAAACCTTGTGGTATAACCACGTATGGTTCTCAAATAATTTACAGATAATTAATAGTACACAGCTGTGTACAGGGGGAGGGGGGGTGGCACCAACGTGAATCGCAAGCTAACCGGCCGGCGCTACACTCTTACACACGACTTTTATACATATATACGATTACTTTTCGCTCTGCCGATCTCTCACGCCCGCCCACTGCTCACAGTATGGGTATACGTCTCGCTTTCCTGCGGCTTTTATTTTTTTTTTATTTTCCATCTTCATTCTTCCGCGTGTGGCTATCCGTGCATGCTATCGGAAGATCTCTTGGCCGGTGGCTCTTTCTGTCTTACTCCCGCGAGGAAAAAAAAAAAAAAAAAAGAAACAGGGTTACGTGTATCGATCCACGCGCTGCTCCGGGACGCATCGGCTCGCACGTGTGTTACAAGTGTAATGGTCTCGGCTTTGCTCCGCGTGTCACTATTTCCATCTCCAACTTTTTTTCCCCTTTGTTTCGGGTTTTCGGGGGCACGTGGCTTTTGGGAGTACAAGCTGATGCGGGCGAACTTTAATCGGATTGTACGATTTGCGTCCCAACTTTTTTTTTTTTTTTTTGGGACCAATCAATAGGTGAATGACGATGGTATCTGTATAGCATTGAATTGATATTTCACGTTGGGTTACTGCTATTATACACGCACAAGTCGCGCCAATTGAACAATGAAGTGCTCGAAATACATTCTTTCGATGGTCTTGGATTATTTTTGATTGTATCAATGCCGATGGCTCAGCGAGAATTTCATAATTTATTGATGAACTATAGTGAACGACTTTGAATGGTCACAATGATCATTTTCATCATAACTGCGAACAGCATTTACTTTCTTTAGTGCCCCAAGTGAGTTGTACTGTAGGAAAAACGACACTATTCCCCCTAAAAGCCTCTCGCAAAATCAAACATTGTTTTTCCTCCTTCGGAAATCAGCAAAAAAATAATCCACTCAACAATACCAACTTGCGTCACAGTGGTTAAGACGAAATCGTACTCTTCCCCCGGTACCCCCACGCCTCTTTTTTCCCTATTGCGCAACTTTGCTCCCTTTGTTCGTTTGATATTACGTACGCGCGCGAGTCGCAAAAAGTGGTCTCTCTGCCCGAGAGCGACGTTTTTTCCTCTCTCTCTCGTTATGTTTTTTCACTCGTACGTGTATATTCTCGCCCAGGTAAGGGTGTGCAGAGGTGTACACTTCGGGTGTGGCAAATGGACCGCGATGAAACTTGAAAGCGTAATTTCTTATCGGGTCAAAGCGTACAAATGTATCAGCGTTCATTCGAGAAACTCGGCGAGAGCAACAAGTATACACCTAACATCATAGAACGAAAAGCTCATTCCACGCACGTGTATCCCACATTCGGACGAAAAGCTTTGTTTTACCATCATCGAGCCGAACTCCGTGAAGGTCAAAGTAAAACACATTATTTACCTGTTACTCTATAAATCCAAGTTGGCTTAAATATAAGTACAATACTTCTCTAGATCTATAACATGTACATATACAAGAGGGTTGCAAGCAGTGTGCTTTACATCCCTGTAGCTTTCGGGTATTAGGTTTTGCCGAGAAAAATAGTTAGTACACGTTTCTTTGGTTGAAATGGCTAAATTATTAATGTTTTACATGCTGAAAACAAACAAGACTAAAATCGGGTTTAGTTGGCTGAATTTTTTTTTTTTTTTTTCATTGTATTGCCGCGATGCATTCCGTGGAAACGTAAAAGTTTGATGTGCAGTGTATAGGTACTACTTGTATCGACTACCAAACGAGCCTCAATATATTAGTAAAAAAAAAAACACCACAGGTGTACACCTAACGCGCACTTGGTCAACTCTCGCGTTTTCCGCTCATCGTACGAGAGCACCGAACCCCGTCAGCTCACCGGTCCCTCCCCAATCACCTATTCCTCCCATGCGCCAGCCGGCAAAAGAAGGAAAAGAAAACGCAATCCGCGCGCTCGGCGAGGAATTTCGCGCGATCGAAAAGTTGGACGGCCCGAACAAGAGCAAACGCAAAGTAAGTAAGTACAAGGGAGGCAAAAAGGGGGAGGGGGAGTTTGGCTCGAGGTATGCGGTCGTCTTAAAACTTTCATCGCGTTCCTCGACTCCGCTACGTCGGGGCGAGCCGTAACAGCAGCTGCGCGGAGACTTACGCGAGCGACCACCACCGCCACGGGGCCGCAAAAGGCACCGTATATACATATACAAGTGGGTATTATACATGTATACATACATGTATACGTACCCTATACCTCCTACACGTCCTTTGGAAGGGCGACCACCGCCACCGCGTCCTTATACAGCCCCTTTCTCGCCCCCTGCATATCGATTCCGAGACTTTTCTTCCTACAGGTTTCTATAGGTGTACATGTATATATGTACTACACTCTGGTGGCGATGCTTACATGTACGAGGGAGGTATATATAGGTGGGGAACAAACGTCTCTGGGCAATCGAGAGGGAGATATGGGCACGGAGAGGGAAAAGCCCTAGGCTAAGATGGGGGGTGTAGGAGGTAAGGCGAGAGCAGTTTCGTGTGTGTGTATGTCAAGGCGAAGGGCGCCCTGGGCCACGCACCCCCCCCCCCTTCTCTACAGTATATCCACGACTCTATGTATCTCGTACCTCATGAGTATGCATATATGTATATATGTACACACGTAGACGGGACGAGAAAGAGGCGCAGTTGACTCGTTTACTTTCTTATTGCGGGCTTTAGTGTGCGAGTTGCCACCCTCTCCCTCCACCGATCGCCCCCTCTCGCCGCCCATTGCCCGCGTATACGTTTCGGATGAAAATGTGCTCGAGCACCGCTGTCATTTGGAGAAAATGCCTCTCCTTCTCTTTTTTTTTTTTTTTTTTTTTTTACTTTTTTTTTTTTTTTTTTTTTTTTTTTTTTTTTTTGTCTCGGATGGTGCGCCATAAACGTCGTAAACGCGCTCGGCTGAAAAATGCCTATAGCCATTTAATTTACAACTCGTATGGGAGGCCTCTCCTTGTTTTTTTTTTTTTNTTGTTTTTTTTTTTTTTTTTTTTTTTTTTTTTTTTGCTGGAAACGATATACTCTTATCTTTTATACTTATTGCAAAACGCCCGGGAACCAACCCGGGATTCTTTTTTTTTTCTTCTTCCTCTCTGTCTCGATCTTATTTGGGTGTATACCTACATACCTTTAACTTATGGACAACTGAGCTGATTTTTCACCGAATGTGTCTTTTCCGCCGGTACATGTTTGTTCATTCCGTTTCAGGCGAAACGGGTGCAGTGTACATATATACACTCGAGAGGACTGGCCTGACAATGAAAGGACTCACCCACACGTTTGGAAGTAGGGACCGCACGGCTCACAGGAAGATTCACGATTTTTAGAAGGTACGTATTGTTTTTAAATAAATTTGAAGCGCCCGTTTGTTCACTCGAAAGAAAAAAACAAAAACATACAATTTTCCAAGTGGCTCCCGTGCAAGCGATGTTAATGACAAGTATATAATATACCGCTGCGAGGGGAAAACACAAACCGATTTGTTGCCATTATACGCCGTTTACCCGTACGGTTGTACGGTATCAGGCAACTTTTCAATGAATGCAGCCGTGAGCGTGTATGGCAGGGACTCGCCGAGCGAGCTTTTGCGTATATACATTGTACACGTGCACATGCACTTGCGGAATAAATTATTTTTTCTAAATGCGCGGGCACGTTTAAGCGCACGCGAGGCGTAGGTAATTAGAAACGAAATTACTATGATCCGAGTGAAAAATGACTTTGCTAATTGAGTTGCTGTGTCGCATATACACACATACGACTCCAAGATACATCACCGAGGATTCATCTATAAATCTCCGATGGATCTTACGGACAGAACACCGTAACAAACCCCTTGACTCTCTTGCACCTCCTCTGATCTGCACCTACCCCCAACCTTAAGCGAAGCCGATAATTTTCATCGCTAACTGCAAGAGGTAGAAGGGGGGGAAAAAAACGAGGCTCATCCCTCACGCTCGATTTCCCCGAAAACTTTCGGGGCATTGTTCAATTACCAGCCCCCTACCCCCTTGGCAATATTCTCATGATTTTCGAGAAAGTTTTCCTCCCGCGGCAGGCTCGCGCGCGCCGGGATTACATTAATTAATTTTAATTTGGATCCTCCGGAGCGTAATCCCTCGCGGAGCCTTTCGTAACGTATACCCCCCGGATCGACAGCTCGCGCGGGTTATCCGACGAATTCATCTTGGGATAGTTGAAATTAAAAAAAAAAAGAGAGGGTTGGTGACTCGTCGCGCGAAAAAACAAAGGCGTGAACCTGTAATTTTTCCGCTCTCGGCTCTTATCTCCGCCCGGCGATTTCTCTTATTGCCGAGCGGAGGCGTATACGTATTGCAGCGGCGTCTGGCTTTTTTCTACCCGCGCTCTCGCGCCAACCGAGGGAAGAAGAAGCGCCCGGCGGAGCAAAACAATCTCGAGAGCTCGGGAGGCTTCCCTCGGGGGAAACGACAATTTCGCCCCGCCATATACGAGGGCGCGTTATCACCCCTTATCCGCGACCAGTTCGCTTAGCGTTTGCTCCGCGCGCGACGCATTAGATCGAGCATCCTTCCCCGGCTTATCATTACACCTGTGTCTTCGTAAGTGCACGGGCGAGTTTTTTTTTTCTCCTCACACGTTTACTCTGTACACGTGTACGTAGTAATATTTTCATTTCACGTAAAATTTTCTTTTTCGCCCCGGTGCTGCAGCAAAGTCGTCTTTGAGTGTCCTCGTCAAACGGATTGGACACGTATAGGTACACGCACACACATAGATGCTTGGAGTAAAGACAGAGGGTCGGACGAAAGAAGTCGAAAGAAGAGCCAGGAGGAGCGATAGCGAGCGAACAAAGCCCGAGCGGTGTTTACTTATCCGGCAAACGGACCCCCCGTAATCTGCGAAAACAAGGGCTATAGGTGTTAGGTATATATGTATATATATCTCTCTCGGAGAGGGAGGTGGGAGAGAGAAATTCGCGAGTTCATCGCTCGTCGCGCGCTTTTTGTTTCTGTTTCGCTCGGGCTTCGGAATCCACTCGATCTTCATTTCGCTCTTTCAACGTCGGGCCGGGCTCTGGGGGGCACGCCTGTTTGTGCGCGGTGAGTGGTATCCCTTTCGCCCAAAGAGGATAATGAGGGAATCCATTTGCTACGCTGCTACCGCTATATACACGTACATACACGGCTCCGTGGCACGAGAGGTGATGATCTGCTTCCGAGTTTTGTTCTCGCCTCTGTATGTGTACACCTACCCTGTATAATATATACATAGCTTTGGGTGCAGCACACGTAAACGTCTACCTACGTATCTTTGCGATACCGGGGGTCGTCGGTCCTTCTTACTTGCCTTTTTTTTTTTTTTTTTTTTGAGACCTTTCGTTCTCTCGTCCACAAAGACCCCTCACTTATAGGTACGGGTTGAAAGTTCATGTTTCCTTTGCGTTTGATCCTCGCGATTTATTTCTCACCCTTACCTACGTAATTATGTTGGCAAACGTCACTCGTCTCTCTATACCTTACCCTATAGGCCACTAAACTCCTAATCCTTTGAGGAGCGGCAATTAAGCACCGATATCTCGACCTACAGTACTGTTAGCGTTTTCACGTATACCCACTACGACCAATTGATAAGAAAAGACGATAACCTTCGGTAACGAGAGAAATACATACAGTATAATTATTTCTGTGGTCACGTAGCCGGGACGTATGGGTTGCAAAACACATGGTGTATATATGTATTGTATTCTCTTACATTGTGCTTTTCTACCAGCTGTGCACATTTATTCATACACATCGTGATATACATTACACGATATCATAGAAAATAGTCCATCTCATCGTCTGACTTCCCGTCCAAATTTAACCAAGTTTCTTTCGCTCTCTTTTCCCTCTGTGCAAGTACTTATACAAAGCACTCCAAACCCCCTCCGACGGACGGAAGAGCAAACCAGCCCATAATTATTCGCCAACGCGTGTGTATACCTATAAGTGCCCATATTATCCGGGTAGTCTTTTTGAGGCTTCGGCATCGGCTGTACTGCCCCCGAGAGGACTTTTCGAGGGTGCGCTCGAAATTTTCATTTTGAAATACGCCCTGCTCCGCTCGCCTTTCTACTCTAGTGGCCCCGTGATTTCGCCAAGACTTTCTGGGACCGAGGTACAACGTGTATGGTGGGCAGACCACCCCAGGCCAAGAGTTTGCCGGGCAAAGTTTTTTTATTAAACGACGCTCGCTTGTTGTACCTATAGGGTATATGTAGATCTGGCTGGGGCGTAGCCGGGATTTAACGGCCGGCTTCTTGTTGCATCGGGTTTCATTTGATTATACCCCTCCTCTCTCTCTCTCTCTCTTTGTCGTCTTTCGAGATGACGTCTGTATTTGCCTCTTGTGGTCGTTTTTCTTTGGGTGTACGACTACGCTTTGTAATTTTTTTTTTTTTTTTTTTTTTTTTTTTTTTTTTTTTTTTTTTTTT
>NW_019379561.1:1877141-1923050 GCF_000648655.2 Copidosoma floridanum
AAAAATAAAAATAAATAAATAAATTGAAATTCCATCATTGAAACGAATCGAAAGAGAGATAATGTTCAGCATCAACACGAAAACTAGCAATAATAATAAAAAACGCTTGATTTCAATGGTCGAATGGTCGAATGGATTCGTAGGGAATTATATACAGCTAAATCATGATCAAACCAACGTAAAAGTACCAAACGTTTATGGTATCGTAGCACGAAAGCTTTGCCCATGCACATCATGAAAAATAATTCCTTTTGTCCCGTGTAGCGTAAAATCGACAACTATACTTCAATTGGCGGCTACATGTTCTCAATTTGACATATATATATATAACCATTGACGTTTTATATCCATTCTTCCAAGCCTTTTACTCAACTTACGTTTAATTTATTGTGTCCTGTATATTATGGAGCATTGCAATTGTACCAACACTTGCGTACATAGCTAGAGTTGCCGCGTTAACGCACGTAATAGCGGTGGTGATATGTGGGTGGGAAAAAAAAGGCGGGCTCGTGAGCACGATGTATATTTATATATAGAGGCAGTCCGACGCGACGCAACTACACTAGCCGCACACGATTATTGGCTCGGGTCACGAGAATTTCGGCGCCGATGTTGCCATACGTATACATATATATGTATGCGGCTGATGTGGCTCGTAGACCCCGTGCCGGCAGCGAGTAAAATTTTTGTCACTAGGTCAAGGCCGTCCACGCGCTTATCTTGCCCACACTCCCGTGTGCCCCCGCTCTCTCTCTGGTTGGCGTACTCTTTTACCCTGTGCGGATTTGTCTCACTCTACAGCACACGTGGTCAATTTAATCACTTAGACAAATAACGATAATACGTCCAACCCAAGAGTGGTGGATCGGTGGTAGAGTGAGCCAGGCACCAACAAGTGCTTTGCTAAACTAGCGCATTTCAGTAGGTTCGAGTCTCATCTAAGACCAAGTTTGAATGCGTGAACGATAAAAATGATGACTCAAGACGACAACAATAATGTTTATTTCGGTATGATAGTGATATATTTTTTAGGACATTGAAGAATAAATTTGTTCCAAAAAATTTACTTTTTTTCATAATTTCCTTTTTTTTATGATAATGGCTTTTCAAAGTCAACATTATGAAGGTACGCGTAAGGCAATATCCCGGCAATCGAGAGCAAAAACGTGGGAACTCGGTTCATGTAATCTAATTTCGCAAAGTGCTCTCAGCCCCCCCCCCTTACGCAATAGTGTATGATAACACAGCCATACGTGGGATATCTTTGCCCATTTGTTCTCGGCGAGTAGCTCACATATCCCCCAGCTGCGACCCAACGCGTTACATCCACATCGCATGATAATACCCACTTGATATCCGCGTACTGATATTGCGATTTTCACGTCTCCTCGAACTTGTCCCGGCAAATTGCGCTCCGGCGTCTCGACGATTTCCCCCCCTTGCACCAACTTTCTCACTTGTTTTACCTCTAACGTATAACTTGCGCCGCTTTTCGTGATTGTACCCATACAAATACGCCTTTGCTGTTATCATCACAAACGGCTCATCCGATGCGATGTATTACCTCGTCGCAACAAATCTCAACAGTCAAAATTCAACAGGCACGGGTTGAAAATTATACCTTGCGAGGAAATTCCTAAACAAGGCCGGTGTACTTTGAATCGACAGTAAAAGGGTTACAACTTTTTTTTTTTTTTTTTTTTTTTTTTTTTTTTTTCCAACATCGTTGCTAAGGTCAACAAAAGTGTTCCGATGGATTGACAAGTTATAGACGTCGGAAAAAAAATGCCAGTCACGGTAATGAACTATCGTCGTAATGACGAGTGTCGCTCCTCGAATACGTGTGTTTATATTTTTCATGAGCTGAATATTTTTAGTCGCTTCCTCGAGTGACAACAACACTCGCTTTGACAAAAGGGCGTTACGGTGATTCGTTATTTCGATGACTACATTACGATCCACCAAGAAACTCGTTTTTTTTACTTTTGGTGACCTGAGCGGTATCGGAGTAAAAGGAATATTCGCAGGATACTTTTGACGCAAACTACATGAATATATGTGCCCCTTTCAGCCCTTTTTTGCCCCGGCACACGTAAATGTTCAACGATATTTTCTGTAATTGTGACCCTCACAACCCCCGGGGGGGAGTTTCCTCGGTCGCGAACTAAATCTCAAAATCCCATTAAAATTAAATAGCAACGACTCGAGAACAATTTCATCACGCGGTGGCTAAAATTTTTGAATCGCTTGAGTCAAGGCCGCAAGGGGCGAGTAAGTAATTCGAGATAACATTGATTTCTCGAGCTCGGCGTCCCCGTACATTATCCATCACGAAGTAGCCACCCGCTCGGGAGCGCGCGAAAAGGGTTATCAGTTACGTGTCGCCAACTTTGCCCACCAGAGCTACCTCTCGTGCCGCCTCCTGGCAGTGACGCCCGCGGGTGGCTGTACTTTTTATTTTTATTTTATTTTATTTTAGTCCGACTCATGAATAAAGTATTACCCACGTTCCAGTTTTACGTGCAAGCGAGCGTGTATATTAATACACATTGTACACACACGTAAGGGTATATGTGCGCGGGGAATTATTTCGTTCGTGCCACTCGTGGCCCAAGGGGTTGGAGAAACAGTGCGCGTGGCCGGTTTATAACGAAATTTTTCTTCGCCTCTTTCCTCCTCCATAGGTCTCGTTTTTTTTTTTTTTACACTCGACTGGCTCTCGCTCGCGCGCTGAATTTGCAAGTTTATTTATGTCCGGCGAGTTTCTCGCGCGGACGGATTTTGATGCCTCATCTCTTTCTTTCTTTCTCTTCTCCCCCTTTTTTTTTTTCGTTCGTTTGTTTGTTCCGTGTTTCATGCTTTCCCTGCGTGTGGTGCCCCCATACCTGTACCTCTCCCTCGGGGTGATAATCGTTTTGTCGATTTTGTTGCTCTCGGCGAAAATTCCGGGGTTAATATGGTAATCATCGGACGGCAAGAACCCCTCCATTGCTAAAATACTTACACGCTTTTCGGACAAACTGGTGATGTGTGCGGGATTTGGGAGAATAAAGTAATTTTACTCGTGCCACGGAAACTTATGGGCCTTCAAATGAGAAAGTCATCCCTGTGAAAAGGTTGGTTTTGAACCGAATCTATGAAACCAGAAAAAATTGTGTTGAATAATAAACTTATATGGAATGTACAAAGATCCTGTGGATAAAATTCTTTTAGCTGTTCGTCTCGTGAAAATTGTCCGTAAATGAAAAAAGTTACGTCGAGCAATCGAAAAAAGCGAAGCTTTTCCACCCCCCCGCACGGCGGGTTAAATTCGCATTAACACCCCCCCGCAGCTGGGCCTAATAGATCCAGTGGAGGCGAGTAATCAAGACGAGACAATAAATTGCATCCGATATTCCAATTAATTCCCCGCAACCAGCGGCACACCGCCCGGCCGCTAATTGGCCGAAGCCTCTCCGATGATGACAAGAGCGTGTGTACACTCACACGGAAGAAGGAAGGTAGGCAACGCTATACGGTGCTCCTCGAATCCCTGCTAAACTGCGGAATGTATATATTATCATTGCTATTCCAAGGGTGGCTCGAGCAAAGAATCCACCCAGGCCCGTTGTTTTTTTTTTTTTTTTTTTTTTTTTCATTTTGTCCCCTCGTTCTCCCGGTACGGAGGTAAACATTTTTAAAAGTCAAATGAAGCCGCGCACCGCCGTCCAACCCTATATAACCACCTCCACAGTTATATATGTGTGTATAATATGTACAGAGAGGAAGGAGGAGCGTCGATGAAAATCGATATCTTGCGCGCGCGTGGTAGTAAGGGAACGGAAGGTGCAGAGCTCCCTACAAACATATACGGCGCACCAGCGTGGTCAATCGCGCGTGTCTATGACTGTATACCGCAAGGGGGAGAGACCGGCGTCAAACTTTTTTTTTTTTCCTCTCTCTCTCTTCCGCAACTATTTCTCGCGGCCTCGAATCGCCATCCAAGTCGTCGCGAGGGTGTATATACGTATACGCAAGAAGAGGAAGAGGCTGCAGACCGAGATTATAAAAATATGCGCTCGCCACAAAGTTATTCGGTGCGCCGCATCTTCGCAGGAGGGAGTTTTTGCAACTGTATGGAGCTCTACCGGTAAATATATACGCTTAGCTGACGTGACAGGCTCGCGGGCCACAAGGCTATGCATATTATTTTTTTCCGATATAGAAGTAGATATATATTTTCGATACGTGGAACGCATTATTCCTTCTCACCCTCGGACATGTTGCAGTTTTATTTAACACTATAAGCACATTATATTATATACTGATGGATTCAAATTATTTTAAAAATAGGAGACACAATGAGCAAACGCGGGAGTGAAGTTACAGTGGGAATACGGGATGCAGGGGGAGGGGGGATGTTTTATTTACCTCACTTGGGGGGCATAAGAGACTTCGCTGGGGCGTCGACGCGACAGATGTGGAGATCAAAAGCTCCGGAGGGCAAAGAGAGAGTCCTCCGCGTAACAGCAGCGGGTCGCAAAACAAAAGTCAACCTCGGATGCGCGGGAGAAGCGTATCGTCACCGTCCGAGTGTCGATTCTCTTTCCCATACTTACCCCTACACAGCACACGGTAAAAGACACGCGTGTGCGGCCGAGCAAGCGAAAGGGGAAGCACAGCCGATCGCCCGAAAATCCCGAGATGTATAGAGACAGGAAGGGAGAAAAAAAAGGCGAGTGGAGGGGTGTCCAAGTGGCCTAATAACTCATATACGGCCGGGGGGATTTCGAGGATTTCCCGTGCTCCACGGCCCATGGAATACCGCGACAAATGGAAAACCGATACACACACGCCGATCTTGTCTGGTTACGTTGGCTCATTTTTTTTTTTTTTTTTTTTATGCGATCGTGACTCTCTTCTCCTCCAAAACCAAGGAACGGAAAAACCTGGTCTTTCATTTGGCTCGCTCCTTTGCGCCGCACTGCAGCCTTTGCTACTTTAGAGAGAAAAAAAACCCCCACGACGCACTCCCTGCAACCCCCATTTATTCGTATATACACTCTCGTGTTTTTCCTTCCGGATAATGCAAATGTTCGCTGCGGATTGTAGGATTATCGAGCTTTCAGGATTACGGATTTGTTTTGCGCTTTTTAACTGCTCTGTTGCCCCCCCCCCCCCCCCCGATGCTCATACTACATTTTACAAGCACCTGCATACCCCCTCTCTCTTTTAGGGTAGCGCTCGGCCTTTTAGCGGAATCCGCGTTACATTCTCGAGGAGCCAGCTCTTTGTCGCACGGGAAAAACATTTGTCCTGCACGTATCGATGCTTGGAGAATTTTTTTTTCATCCCGAGGATGTTGCCGTCGAGAGAGCCCAAGGGCTTTTGGGGGGCACACATACAAAAAAAAAAAAAGGCTGATGCTGGGTGTACGAGCACGCAAGAGAGAACGAAGGGAGAAAAGCTCAGCTCGAGACTTTGCGCGGCTCAAAGTTTAAATTGCACTTGAACTTTGGAACATATTAAGTAAGCATCAGGGGAGAGGGGGGGGGGAGGGAAAACTTTGGCCGGCGTTTTGCGCCCAAAAGCCCCTCGTTACTCGCGGTCGGGTGCGCTGATACTACTCCCCTCGCTCGTTGCAACAATCGGAAGCGCACTGGTTGCAAAATGATTTTATCGCAAGGCAAAATGTCCATTTGTGTTTCAGGAAGCGGGTCATGAAGCGCTGGACTAATGCAGTGGCGAAAATACGTGCACATAAAGTACGGTGGTCGAGTCGGTCAGGAGCAGGAGGAGCAGCAGCAGCAGAGGGGGAACTGCGTTGTAAGGGGAAAGCGAGTGTCAGCGGCGAGGGAAGAGCCTCATCAGGAGCGGCCGCTGCTGCAGGTGCGGGGGGACGCCAACGGGGATACGCTCGGGCCCGGTTATCAGCAGCAGTCCCTCGTTTGGTCGTCTTTGCCGGAGCCTCGACACCACCTACGACGTAGCAGCAGCGTCGCAGACATGCTCTGCTGCGGACGCAGAAAAGTAAGCTCATCATCCCCCACACGTTATCATATTTTCATATACATGTTCCCATATCATACATACTTTTACACTTTTTTGAGTGAGATAATTTTTTTGTATGTATACCGCCATGCGTGTACGTTATACATAATTGCTTGAAATTGTCTCGGACCGAGTGGGGGAAGTACAATTTTACGCGCGAACGCTTCGATATATGAGTCTATCATTGATGGCTTGCGAAACATATGCCAAAAGCACTCTGGCACCCGGCGAGGCTCGAAAAATTCCCGCAACCTTCGCGGAAAAGAGCCAAGCGTCGCGGGAGACTCCTTTTGTTCCTCCCCACCCTTTTGTGCTAGTATATAGGTGCATACACGTGCCGCGTTATCGACGGAGAGGGAGCCAGACGCGATGGAATTTCCATTGGCTGCCTCGTGTCATCGAGAAAGTATGGGCACCCACGCGATAATCCCCGAAGAACAAAAAATGATGGAGTTATCGACCCCGTCTCTTTTTTCACCCCCCCTCCACCCCCGTACACGTGCACTCCAACAAAACTCCGCACGCAGGGTGGCAAGAGGAAAAAAAAAAAAACTGCGAGAAAGGAAGAAAAAGTGGGGATAGACGAGAGAAACCGGAAAAGGGTGTCGAGGTGCTGGAAAAGCCGTAAAGTAGCTCTCCCCCTTCTCCTCCCCCCCAGATATTTCCCAATGCGCCCTTGCGCTCTTTTTTTCCCCACACAGCGGAGCTTTGTCCCAATTGGCCGTATTTTCCCATCCCATATAATTATTCGACAGTGCATTAGACACACTGTATATTTTATAACAGCCGACCAGCCACCGTTGCGTGCATTTATATGAAAGTTGGTACCATTTTCGGCGGCGTTTTTGGCTGTCGAGCCTTTTCAGAGAACGCGATTGGACACCCCATCCGATTCTCGAGTACATATGCCTCGAGGATACATATCCCTAAATCTACAATACAACGTAGGTATATTACGTGCGCATTCGAGATTTCACTATATATAGTTACGTATGCGTACGAGCGATTGGACACTGTGTGCATCAATTGTTCGATGTCCAGAGGGCGTGTATCGGCTCTTGCGAAGGTATATGTACATACTATTGAGTGTCCAATACTTTATTGATCTCCTCTAACGTTTGATTAAAAATACACGGGGCACTGCTGTTTTGCCGTGCAACTAGGCCGGCCCGTGCACGCAACTGACCCACAAAATTAAAATCCATAGCGCCTCAAGTGTTCCCGGAAGGGGATTTACGAGGTACGTAGTATCAGGTACACTTACCGGGTAAGGGTGTTTTTCAGAGAAGCGCATCATACGACCACCCCCGCTTGAATGTTTAAAACACGGCGTATAGCTCGAGTTCACGTGAAAAACCCAACGCTGCCCCACATAGGCGCATATATAATCGATGGCTCGGAAAATTTGATTGTCCAATAACCCCCCGGAAAATTGTCAGAACGATCGAATACATCTACCGTCTCTGAACTCGGCTCCTTTCTCCCCATACCCTCAAAGTGACGATGCTTAAGGTAAGCCGGCGCGGCCGCTCCATCCCGATTTCCACGGATATTATTTCCCGCGCTTCCGCGAAAGCTCTTTACGGCGACGTAGTCCTCTCTCCCCCGGAGCAATACACATACTTGGACAGTGGCACAAATTTATGTGTGCACGAGCTCGTGTGTATACAGCTCCCCGTGGAATAGCCGCGTTTAGGGGGCTCGGAGCGGCAGTCCATGCGACCGCGGCACGCGAGCCGGAAGTTTCGTAAAATATCCTCCCCCTGCTTTTACTATTTTCCGTTTCTCTTGCCCGAGTCGAGTGTGGTAATGCTAGCTGTTTCGTGTACATGTATATTGTATGGGCACGCTGCAACATTTATCCCGCGAGCATCGGCTAAAGCAAACAACGAGGAGCTCGGCTGGGTTTTACTGCTCTCTTTTCGCGGAAGACATTGATTTTACGAGCCGCTAGCTGGTGTGAGCTGGGACGACTAACGAAAAAAAAAAAAAAAAACACACCTTGACACGCGTCGCTGAGTGATTTTATTTACGGGCGCGTGGGTTTTTCCGTTTTTCCCACCCCTCTCTGGTACGTATGAGCGGTAATATCGAAGCGAGGGGGGGCTTGGAGCCCGTAGCTCATCTACGGACGATTAATTTTCGATGCGCGAGCTGGTAGTGCTGCGGGAAAAGGTTGCGCGCGCGTTTGATCATTTGCCCCGTTGTTTTGATTAATCCATTACCCCGTGGGTCCGATCTCTGTGTACCTATACGTACCGAGTAATCAATGCTTCGATTGTACCATTTGGGCGAGGGGGAATCCATCGCTACGTGGCTTTTGATGTTAATGCTTGGTACGGGGAAGAAAAATGAAAAAGAATCATTTCAGTGCATCCTCCGATGGTGCGACGAGCTTCGTATGTCGAGCAAATCAGGACACCGAGAAATCGATGGGTCGCGCATACGTATACCGCGCATTGTGCGGCAGCCAACGTACAAGTGGGTGCACTCGAGTCGGCCTCTCTTATATAATGGATGTGCCGGGATAAGGGGAGCCGACGGGTTGATTCGATTGACTTTTTTAGCGATGTTTAATTGGAGCACAAAAATAGGTACGCGCGTGATCCCAAAACCGATGCTCGTTTCGTTAAAACTGATTAATCGGTTCGACAAATTGTCGTACTCGGCGATGAGAGTAATCCTCTATACCGTTGCTTCAACATTAAACGAAACGAAAGCAAATCGAAGATTCAATTTTCACGGGCTCGTGGATGGTAAACGTGCACCGGCACCGCTAGCCGGGGGCATGTTTAATGCAAGCCTCAAAACGGCCGAGCTATATGTGTTATAACGAGAGCGCGCCGTGGGCCGACCTAACGATCCAAGTTATCACTGGTGTGTATATATACACGGGTGTCGGACTATGCGCCGAGCGGCACTACTGGCCTCGCTGAGATATCGCGGGCAAGACCTCGTGTATATACCGTTATAATTACGAAACGGCCGCCGAACGAATTATTCAGGGGCAAGAGAGAAACCGGCTACAGCAAATGATTTGCATCGCGGCGAGGAGGCCAGAGCCACGCCCGAATTTTCATTTTTCCATCCCCCGGGGAGCTGCGCGCGAGTTTGCTTTTACGCTGATTGTGGAGCCGAGATTAAGTTTTTCCCCTTTTTATTGTACGGACGCGCAGTTACGGCGCACGCTAGCCTAACAAAGAGTCGGTGCCTTTTTTTTTTTTTTTTTTTTTCCTTCGTGGGAGAGAGAATTTCGGCGATTGGTTTCTCGCGTTCGTCCAACAGCGGGGCACTGAACCCAACTTTACCCCGAAAACAATATCCCTGTGTCATGTGCGGTGTCCTGCCACGGCTGGCGCGAAAACGCCGGTGAAGAGCTCCTTGCGAAACGAGGGGGGAAAAAAACGCTCGGTCTCCTCGGGCAAGACAAATCGCGGCTCCCGAAGCGTAAATACACTCGGGGTGGGCGAAAAATTACCTGCAGCCGCGGGTATACGCTGGGTCTCTACGCCGAGATTAAACGCGGAGGCCACGTACGTGTGGGCGTGTGTCAAACCGTGCGTGGCACGCGAGCAAAAAAGAGTACAGGGAGCGGTAGCCGAATGGTTTTCCGGTTTCGCTCGTTTTTCACACCGCCTCGCGGCGGCGTCTCCTCGAAGAGCGGAAGGAAATAAAACAACCCCTCCCGAGCGCATACAGCTCTCGGCTAATTGTCTCTCCGAGTCTGGAAATTTTTTTTTCTCCATCCGACTCGATACTACACAATTCGAGGTAAACAGAAAATTTCACTCCTCGTTGTCTCCATCGGGATACCACCGTTTGTAATCTCGCGGATTTTTAAATATTTACGCTGCCTTGTACCAAAGCGATACGTGCGACCGGCGTTTTTGTAGGTACATCGCAATTGGATTACGTTGGAGCCGCTGTCGGCGTTTACACCGTAACGTCATTTTCGGGTTAATTGACCGGCCGATGGGGTAAATCGGGAGGGTACGAAAATGCAAAGGAGCGCGTGAAAATAAAACTCCCTCTGTTGCCGGAGCGCTCAAAAATTTTACGCGGAGCCATTTTTTTTTTTTTTTCACCAACACTTAGCGGCGCTCTGGAAATTTCGCTCGCCTACCGTGTTTGCATGCAAGTTGTTTCGTCGCCACGGCGTGGATGTGCCTTTTTTTTTTTTTTCTTCTTCCTTTCAACTTTTATTGCGGGTACGACGAAAACGGCTAATGCCCCTCGACACTTTGAGAACACTAAAATTCTCCCTTGGCAAAGTGTTCCGGCGTTAAATATCGATTCTCGGGTACTTTGCGTAAACTTCCGCGTCGTTTTCGGCCATCGTTTAAAATCGGTAGAGTATATAAGTTTTATCGTCATCAAATTTACTTTTGCACCAGCAGGGGCTACTGCACTGTAAATTCAAATATCATAAAACGCTCGTTCGGAGCTTGTAGTTGGGTAGATAAGAATTTTAAGAACAACCAAATCTACGGTGCACCAAGTTACACCAAACTAAACACATATAAACGTAGGAAGGCTGTGGATCGAAAAAACTTGGCTGCTATACAGATTAAAGTTTTTTTTAAATTAATTTCTTGTGTCAATCGCAAAAGAAAATCAATAGTTTGGTTCAATGGGTTTGGCGAAACAGCTCATCGATTTGGTTCTTCTTAAAATTCTTCGCAGAGCATAGTACGAGGAAAGTAGGATTTAAAGTGAGTTGAAACGATGCCGAATTTGATATCGATTAATTCACCTACAAGACGTAGAAAAGCTCTCATGGGGAGAAACAAACACGGCCGAAAACAATCAAGCGATCACCGGGACGATAATGGGAGCAAATGGAAAAAAAGCCCATCAGCCGGTCGGATCGCGAGGGGTTTGTCAAAAGATAATTAGATATTGATTTCGCATTAGAGGCTGGCTGCACTCGTTAAATCGCACCTCCCCTTCCACCACTGCCTCCTCCGATACTCCAAAAAAAAAAATCCAAGTCTCAGGCGTATCTCTCTATGCGCAGAGTCCCTCCCGTAAATCCCGCTTTATGACTCTCCTCACTCGCGACCGAGGGGCCACTGTCTCCCCCGGCGTGATTCTCGCGGCTTCTATACGCGTGACGTAGTATTTTTGCTCCGAGTTTTTAAATTTATGCGACACTGCCGCCGAGATCTTAAAAGGGGAGCCGCGGGACGAACTTTTATGCGGCTTTTCCGTGGGGCGTGCGTACGGTATATCAAAAGGCTCGCCGACTTTTAGGGGCTAAGTATATACGGTCTGGTCGGACCGCGACAGACGGAGATAGGCCATCAGCGCGCGTTTGAAATTTTAATCGAGTCGAGCCGCGCGACAGCTATTAGACGGGGGTTTACGTAACGACCCGATCACATAATATTATATATATATAGGCGAGAGAGAGTGATAATAGCGGATGTACATTGGCGAAATTTGGAGTCGAATGGGAATACATCGGATATATCTAACTCGTGTAATTTTAATTGAATCATTGGGCGCGTGAGTGTGCGTCGATCAATTGCGGTTGCTCGGGCGGAGAGCACGTAATTACGGCTAATCGAACGCCGCGTGTACGGTGGCTTCGTGCGAGCTCTGTGTGGGGGTTGTTTCTGTAGATACACTTCAAAAATTGTCTTTTCCGAGTTGACCCACGGGAATAATTGCCGGCTTCGTTCGATGAAACCGAATGAACTTGTTTCAGGGATGCTATTAGGGAGATTAAGAAAACATTTTTCAATGCCAAAGGTTTGAGTGTAAATGGCTACATTTAATCAGAGATGGAAAAATTAGGGATTTTATTACCCAATTACGATAGAAAATGGGATACTCTAGTGTCACTAAATGTAACGTGTATTTTTATTGAATACTGTATTTGATGCGCTTACGTGAATGTGTGACAAAAAAAGGGTTAATAATAGGTCCAGTGACCGAACAGATAAACCACAAGGGGTAAAAGAAAATATTTTACGTGTTACATAAAAAAAAGAGTTCCCTCACGTTTGCTCATAAAATTTAAAAATAATACCTTATAGTTGGAAAAACTAAAGTCAGATAAAAAACAGAAAAATCGATTTTTATTACATTGGCGTTTATCAGTTTGTATAAATTGACATCCATCTGAGGTAATGAATTTCTATAACTGTACTTTGTTCATAAATATGGATATTCCGAAGGGAGTGCTCTTACAAGTATTTAAAAGGTGGTATTTAAATATTAATTGAATGTTAGATGCTGGTGGGAAGGGTCCACGGGGTGGGGTAGGATGTAATTATTATTTTTATTTAAATACAACTTTGACGTGAAATTCGTGTTGACAAAAGGATACTCGATGGGTACCACTGTCAAGGACTGCATGATAAAATTGAGAATAAATGATGTCATGTACAATTGAAACAATAATTTTTGAGAATTTCTATAAACATGAAATAATCCCATCGTAACCCTGACCAAAATATTCAAGACAAATGGAGCGTTCAAAAGACTTTAAGCACTTCAATAAGTGTATTTCTCAACAGCCCACCCTCATGAATCTTCGAAAAAGCTCTTTAATCCGGTACCTAATGCATATTTATTCAGTGGGTCGAGCTGGCGTTCAAACATTCATCCCTTGGCCTCCGAACACAACAATTAGAGTACATACAGGTGACACCTACATTTAGACGTCGCGCGACATCGGAACGAAGTCGCCGGTATATTTTATTTCGTTGATACCAAAAATCACCCCCCCCCAGTTAACCGAACAACAGTCCCATGCTCGAGTTCGACTAACGAAATACTGTATACGACAAGTAACAATATCACGCGACAGTCTGGGGTAAAATCTTGTAACGTATTACAGAGGTATACGGTATCACAAGCGAGGCATGGGGCATACATGTATATACACGTAGTTTCATAAATTTTTTCCGGGTCACTCGGCCAATGGCTCATACTCGATTCAGGGGTAATTATGGCTTTTGCGGTGCCCACGAAAAACGTACACGGACTCTCGGACGGGGGTGGCAAGGGATATATATGAAAGGAAAAAAAAAAATATATGATGCCGGATGGGAGGAATACATAAAGCCGTGACGAATGAAGGGCGATAGGTCAGAGGGATCGAATGAGGCAGCTGGGCCGAGGGGGGGGAGGGGTGGAAAAAAGTGGAGAACCGAGATAAAAACGGCTGGGCTCTTCTTTTTATTTCTCTGTGTGTGTGTGTGTGTGTGTGTGTACTGCGCGCGCGGAGGGCGCTGTCGAGGAAACGAGGCGAAACAGAAATTGCGGCCGAGAGCGCGCGCGCAGGTCTCCCTTTGATTCCCGCAATTATCCCGCTGGAATATCACCCGGAATCTGGAGCGGCTTTTCAGTTTTTCTGTGCTGCCTCCCCCCCTTCTTCTCATACATACGCGGCTTTTTCCCCAATTTTTTTGCGCCTCTCTCTCTTTTTCTCTCTGCTGTGCTGCTTGTGTATATATACTGGTGTTTGCTTTAGCATGCATATGCGAGATACTCTTTTGCGGGAGTAACAATGTTAATTACTAGAGATACACTGGATGTTTATGCCGTGAGGAAGTTAGTACTTGTTATGTTTAGATTTTTTTTTTTTCACTCGCGAAGAGCAAGAATATTTTATTATTTTTCGTGACGTTTGGCTGTCCGTATCGCGCGAGCTTTGCATCAGAAACGGGGTTTACAACTTTTTTCCGATTCGCTCGAAATTAGGTATATTCGCCAAAACTCTTTTTTAGTAAATTCGACTTTGCATGGGTTGACGCAGCTGCAGGTTTTTTAATCTCAACTCCGAGTGTATATTTATAGGGTAACGGGACCAGCTCTACCTCGTCGTTTCCCTGTCCTTTTTTCCGCCCTCTGTTGTCGCTGGTATCGACCGCACGTCGATAAGATGTTTCGGCTCATCGTTTCCTGGATATTGTACCTCGCGATGCCAAATTAGACGGCATTCACGGCCCGTGTTTTTGTTGTGAGAGTAATGTTTTTTTTTTTTTTTTTGTTTTTTTTTTCAAGGCAAAATCACTACAGCTGTGTTTTTTGTTTGGAAGCACATTCAAATGCCTGTCTGCTCTTTTTGAATCATACAAATGGCACACTTAGAGGTGATTGAAAATATTGTACCTCCAGCTCGGAAAAAATAGTGAATTTCATAAAAAAAATCTTATAGACCACTTGAAACCTGGAATCGCATGACTTTCTCTCCTACTTTTTTTTGCAAATTTTATCGAAAACCTATACACTGAAATTATAAAAATTTCATGGTAAATATAAGAATGCGGTTCGATAAAAAAAAAGTAAAATATGTGAACGTAAATGTTTTATCGTTTCCGCTATTTATTCGAGAAAATGAAAAAATATAACCGGAAATCTATATTCCTCTTTTCATAGGACACATAGGTGCATATATAATATATTATTAAACATGGCTATATATGTGCTTGTTCGGTGTATACTTATGAACCTTTCTCTGGTAAAATTGAAAAAAATCTTTCTAAAACGTTTCACGTGATCAAACAAAATGTACGACAATCTTGGATTGGTGTCAAGATTTACTACGTCTACCAAGTATATATACCTGCGTATACACCTGCAGAGAAGGGGTACCCATAGGTCATTTTTGTCATATTTCCTGTACTCTGTACAAATCGTTTACAGCAGCACGTATACGTACGATAATACTTTTTATTTCGATGTCTGATGTATTACTCGCGTATTAACCCTTACACGCAAAACCATGGTATTTAGCCTATAGTTTTTATATCCTCTGATACACTCGAAGCGCCGGACACTGAAAGTGCCAGTCCATTAATTTCTCATACAATAGGGAACAACAGCACTCGCGTCACGTAATAAAATACTTGTATGTATATATGTATATACATCGAGGAACGTCGACATGGGTTTTCCACGCCCACTTTCACCAGCAGCCCCATTATCGAGTCCAAGTGACGCGCCGGGGATTCCAAAACGCCGAGCAGCTGCAGCTTCGCGAAGAGCGATTAAAGTTCAGCGCGGAAAAGTGCTCGGCCCTCGAAATAAAAGGAGGACGCGGACGGTGGTTGCGGTGGTTCGTGGTGGCACTACAGCTCGTTCACCTCTCCCTCACCCCTTTCTTTCTCTTCCTGTATATCTCCTGACTGGAGTGCCAACCGAAGACTCGCTCTCCTCCATCCAAGTGCCGTTCGAGCGCTCCTCCTCGAGCGAACGGGGCGAGATAGAGAGCGCCTCTCTCTCTCTCTCTCTCTGTGTGCGCTCACCAGACCTTTTTAACTCCCTTTTCCTCCTTCCTCCCATTCTCTCTTTCCCACCCCCCCCCCGTCACTAATATTCGCAGCACCACCAAGGCCTATTGGCTTTTATTTGCAATTCGAGCCTCGAATGATTCGACGGGGCTTTCATCCCTCCGTGGGTGCCTCTGCTATGGAAAAGAGCCTGGATCCTTTTGTCGGTTCCCTCTACCTTGGATCTCCCAACGCGCGGGTATTTTCTTTTCCTCAACCCCCCGAGGTCCGCGGCTCAAATTTTTGCTGCTAATAATTTGATTGACACGTATCTAGCATTTTTCAAGATTTTTCGAGCGCAAAACAAAAAAAAAGGAAGAGAATAACGAGAAAAAGAGTAGAAGGGTAAAAAGAATACGTCCTGGAGAAAAGAAGCCCCCCTCCCCCCCATCAGTGGGGCTGAAGGATCGGAAAGAGTGGAGCCGCGTCATCGTCCGTTTCTTCCCCTCGGTCCACTCGGCTGGCTGTTTTTTCGCCGAGACATCATCCATTTCCCACCCTCCTCGCGACGATCCCTCGTTTTCTGCACTCCGGCAAACGGCTTCCACTGTATAGAGAATACGGACCGTAATATATATATACATATAAATACAAATACCCAGGTACATACATCGCGCACTTGACCCTCGGCAACTTTACACGCATACACATACCATCATCCCCTTTGCTCCCTCCGTCTTATTACATTATCCACACACGTATATATGTCTCTCCCCTCTTCTTCTTCTTCTTCTTCTCTTTCCATCGTGGCGTTGTACAATATATACAGAGGGACACGAGCGTATATCGGCTCCTATCGCTACACGTATATGTAGAGCGAAGCTTGTTTCGTCCCCTCTTCCTTTGCTCTCTCTTTCTCTCGTCCCATATTGCTACCGTCATTGCTATCGCCGTATAAACTCTCCGACGCTTTCTCTCCCAATCGGATGAATTTTCCGTCGAGCTCCTTGTGGCTTTGTATACTGTATATATATATATGTACATGCACGTGTGCGTATAGGTAAGCTGGGGAGGTTCGTATACGCCGCTTTTCGTACAACAATAGCATTAAGCTTGCCGCCGCTCCGAGTATCATTACTATTGTGCACCGTCGAGTGGTTGCTCGCTACGGCTAACGCGATCATTGCAAATGAGTATTTCTCCCTTTTTTTTCTCTCCTCGTTTTTGTCTCATTGTATCGCTCACCGCTAGACAAACTTACGTTGTACATCCATACACACACACAGAGGATGCTGCATTAAATGTTACTCGTGACATCCGATGATGGTACTTGTACCACTCTCGCGAAGCGTATTTGTATTTGTTTTTCGTTCGAACAACCGGAAGCAGCTTACAACGTGACAAATACCCATACGATGCGCAACGAAACGAGGGTGGGATGGGTGTAATTTGAACGACATCGATGGATGGGTGATCGTGGATTAAACCGTCCCCCGAATCCACGAGCGATTTATCATGGTTTGGGACACATCTATCGAGAGCAGTCCGATTTTTTACAGAGAGAGAAAGAGAGAGCTGCAACATTATGAATGTCTGACCATAACTCGGTTTACTCTACTTTCTCGCGATTCGAGGTTTTTTCCATTGCTCCCCGCGCTGAAAACATCCGCGGAATCTGAAACAAGCGAGTCGCGGCGGCTTTCAAAATTACAGATCTCGGAAGCTCCCGGCATCCTCGGCGTTCTTGCAAAGGGGGGTGGGGGGTGGGAGGGGGTAAAAATCCAATAAAACGATGGAAGGAGATCAGAGGCCACGGCGAGTCTTTCGCGCCCACGAGGAGGATCGCATAACCGAGGAGGCCCCCACGGGGGCGAGAAAAGAGCTGCAACCGCGCGGAAAAGTTGTAAGCGCCGGCGCGCCTATCGATCCCCGTTGCTGCGAGCTCTCCGCCGCGGCCGTCGAGCGGCTCGCCGTACAGCCTGGGGAGGGAAGCCACGAGCGAGAGTCAAGTTTGCTACCCTTCCTTACGCGGCCCGTTACTCATGCTTACCCTCATTACGGGCCCGCGCATGATACGCCCGTGGAATTTCGAAGCCCCCGCTTAGCGCCCCCACCCCCTCGACATTCGTACGCAGTTGCCGTTAAAACTTGCCAAATTCCTGATGGGGCGTAAATTTTCGGGAATCGCGTCGTCGCACCAGGTGGCTGTGGGATTTCTAATTTTCCGAGCGACGAACGGTTGTAGCAGTCGAGGCCTATACACACCGTAATTGAAGGGCGAGGTCTGGCGGTAATGTTTCAATTGCCGTGAGCCGAGGGGGTGCACGGTTAATACAGTTGGCGGGGATGCCTGTGGCGTCTCGCGGATGCGCCAATCCAGTGGATCGTGTGCTGCGTGTCGGTGATCCGGAAAAAAAGGTGTGGGTTTTAATTGAACATGCGAATCGGCTGGTTAATCGTCCCTGAAGCCTTTCAGTGCGCGTACGAAGGACACGGGACGTTACGCTTCAAAACATGCAAACGACTCTGATGCGAGTAAATAGTAAACGGGATATGGGACAATTTAACGACTTTGAAAATTTATCGTGCGATTTTTTTTTTTTTTAATACTCGCGAAAATATATCAATATCTTGCACAATTTTTTTTTTCTTCTTACGAAACCTTGAATAAAAAAATAATTTATGTGTTTTGAGTGTCTTTTATGGTATGGTGATCCAATACATTCTTTTGACAAAAAATTTCCAAACAGGTTTCCAAAAAAACTCAAGTGATTTCTATCCGATTAAAATTTTTAAAAGGACACTAGGGTTCGCAATTGGAGAGGTTTAATTGAAGGAATAAAAATTACTTGCTAGTTTGCTGCTAAGTTTCAAAGAAAAAAAAATCTCTTAAAACTTTGCTAAGTGACGTTTTGCAGAAAAAAGTTATAAATCTTATTGAAATACAATTTCCGTACCTTTTACACTTTTATCTAGTAAATTAAATGATCAATCTATAATGAAGAATAAATAAATTCAGTAAAAAAAAAGAAAAGAAAAGTTTTTCTTCGTTAACAGTACAAAATTGACGGTCTACAACAAAGTGTCAAACGCAAGACCTTAGGTGTATACACCTTTCAGCATCAAATTTATTTCTATAAAATATCAATTTAACGCTGCACAAACTGTTGCTTTATCTTAAGGAGATTCGTGTATCAATTTAAACTTTTTTTTCTTTATAATCTTAATACTTAAAGAATGCATTTTTACTTTTTTAAGGATTGTTAAAAAAATCGCACAGTATCGTTTGTAATCATTTTTTAAATAAGGTTCTTAGGAGAATAAAGTATAATAAAAAAAAAAACTTTTGCACATGACATCAGCCGCAGTAATGCATCATTCGTCCCGTTCAATCACCATCAAAACAACGAACAACAAAACAAAAGCTAATTTTTTCAAAACAAAGTAGGAGAAAACTTTGTGCCGATTCATTAACACCGGCTTTTCATATCGTGCCCCCCTACTGCGTGGTTGTAATAGTCCGAATAAAATTTTACGATTACTCGCAAGGGATTCCCCGTCCCTGGACCGCCGCGCGTAATAGTTTCATGAAAGATCTTACCGGAGTATCCATTAAACTCTTGTAGCTCCGTATAAAGTCATCCACGACGCGCACTAATGAACCGACACGCTCCCACGCAGGTATTATCCTTTGCAAATTTGTTTAATACTATTAGTGACAAAAACAAAAATATTTTCCCATCGTTATCGGAGTCAGTGACGCGCAAGATAATACCTACGGCGGCCTCGTACGCGGTCAAGCTAAGCTGCGGGGAGACGAGGATTTTTACGAGTCCCTTCTATGCCATTCCTGCCGCGTTATGACTTTCCGCTGACGCCCCAACGGGATGAAAAAAAAAAAAAAAAATTTACGATCCTCCCTTGCAGCCTCGTGGACCTTTTAGGCAAGTGAAATCGTACACGCTTGCACACGAGCACCCCCGTATCATATATACTCAACAGCGGCAGCCAAGTGAATTTTTTTGTAATCGTCCCTCCCGAAACTCCACGCACAGTACTCGCTCGGCGAATCGAACTTTTCGTCCCGACTTAATCGCACGTGCGCGCAATAACGAAAAATCAATCGAAACACGGCCACTACGGGCTTTTTTACACTCGATAGAGCGGCCGCTATTTAAAATCCTCCACACTAGTACTGCGTAACCAAGGGGTGGGGGGGGGGGGTTATGAATTTTCGATAACCGGCAGAACGAGTTGTGCCCGTCTATGGTGGGAATTCCCCAATCGAGTCTCCGGTATATGCAACCTATACACTGTTCGAACGTCGATAGCTAAAAGGGAGGGTACGCGTTGAACATTTGAAATATTTTCAATCAGCCCTAGAAATCGACGATCCAAAAATACCTGTGCACCCTCGATTTTTCCCTCTCCACGGCACGACATCGCAGAGGACACTCGGTTAAAATAGACCGTCAGACCCGGTGTACAGCCGTAGTAGTGTAATCTCGTTGAAATTTTCAAAACGACAAGCCCCCTCTTTTAGGTATACACTACGTGTCAGGGCGTTTCGCGTTCGCAGTCATTAATAAGTGCTTTGTGGCTGATGGCAACATAATTAGTTTTCCCCCATGCATGTATATATATATATGCGTACAAGAGAGTACACGCACACACACTTACTAAACTGTGCGTGTACACTGTCGCGAGCCAGCAGATATTATTATAAACTCGCTCGTACATGCATGCATGTGTGTTGTACAGGTATAGCTCGCACTCACGAACCGCGAGGCTAATGGTTTCCAAGGTTACTAATGGCCGCGTCATCGTTATCGGTCCTTTCGAACAAATAGATCGATCGCCCGCCCTATACCCACCGCCCAGCTGTGCTCGGGGTACTGTACCCATATATACGTAAACTCCACTACCGACATATGCTCGGACACTAGAGATTACAGAGTTTTAAATACACGACCAACTCGTGTTTCGAGAGATCGCCTCGTCCCTCTGTTCGGGAGAAGAGCGCACAGCGGAAAAGGGATGTATATATATATATAGAGCAAAGTTGGCTCATCACCGCGGTTGGAGCGTTGCCGAAATTTTTTTCGAAACTCGGCCACGCGCAGCTTCGCAATGAGCACTTTTCGCCGCAACGATTCCGATGGGAGAACGCGCGCCCAGCCACCCATATTTTTTTTTTTTTTTTTTTTTTCGGTTCACACGTCGTAAAAGCCCATCCTTTTTTTTCCTCCCTGCCCATACGAACCCCTCCCGTGATCGCGTCGGCCAATAGACCGGGAATAAGCGTCGATAATCCCCCGGCGAATCGATCCCCCCGTATACACACGCCAGCGCGGAATAATTAAAAAAAGCTCCACTTCCCTCGCTCTGCCGGGCGATACACCCACACAAGAGAGAGAGAGTCTGGGTCAGCTGCACAGCTACCGGCTCCATTATATACACACCGAGGAGCCTCCTGCAGTCAATTTTAATTCACGAGCGGCGATGCCCGCGTATACGCCTGCGTATTGACCTCCACCACTCGATCCGAACTACCCCCCTGTCCCCTCCATAACCGCGCAATCTCTCACAATAGTCGTGCGTGTGTACTACCGCGTGCCGGCTACTTTATGCCTCTATATGTGCATGCTTTGCTACGCGCAAGGCTCGCGTGGTGGTTATACACACGCACTCGCATGGAGAAAATAAAGGACGGCAAAGGGGGGCAATACGTACCGCGTAGGTACGGGAAGGGCTGTGACGTCGTGATTAATGGCCCGGCCCCGCTCTATGTATACCTCCGCGTATAGCTTTCGACGAGCCGCCGCGCCGGCCAAGTATTATCAAAAGGGAGAGAGAGTATAGACGCGTGTGTGTCGCGATGAGCGATGGCTGCTTCTCTGCTTTTTGATGGACCACTGCGAGCATACGCGTATTATGTTGTATTTACGATCCACCCACGTGCCTGCCTGATGTGTGCACCGCAGCACTATTGCGTTACGATGTGCCATCGTCGTGTATATACAGCCGTCATTTGAGCTCGGATTATCGTTACCGTATAATATATTATTGTGTACACTCGTCGTCGTCGGTACCTCGTGCAACCATACCGGGAAAGGAGGGGGGTGGGATCTTTACGATCTGAAAAGCTACGAGCAAGTAGGTAGGTACACGCGCGTACGAGCGCCCGTCATATTTCATTCGGGACATTCAAAGCGTCTAGCTGGTTGTAACGCCACGGCGAGTAGACGTGCGCGTCACCTGTACACACCCACACACACACACACATATACGGGTTGTAAAAATAATTCAGCGCCGTGTAATGGAATGAGGTGCGCTGCTCGTAAAAGTATTCTCTATTCATCGGCCTGACGCTGATGGGTGTGCACACGTCACGGGGAGGCCCTCCAAACGCGCGTCCTTTTTGGTCATGTATGCCTCCGTCTTCGCACTCTCGTACACGTCCGCACCAATAGGTGCGTTAGCAACCCCTTACTCCCTGCTAGGTTTTTTGCAAGTAGGACAAAAAAAAAAAAAAAAAAGGTTGGAAATGTTCTTATATACCCATCCCCCCAAGGAATTGTTCACTTCACAATAAGATGTTGCACCGTGTTCATGGGGGGTAAAAAAGGGTATTGATGATGTTGGGCCTTGGTTGGACTCGCGTGAGCTGTAATTGTAAAAACAACGGCAAGAAGAAGAAAAAGAAAAGCAATTAGCCGCTAGTGCAACATAAAGACGAGAGAGCCGGGAGAAGCTATCTATGTACGAGACGCTTTGGGGAAAAAAAAAAAAAAATGAAAATCGATCCGACACACACGCCGAGGAGAAATTAAATTACGCGTGTACGTAGTCGGCGGCGCTGTTGCGGGCTAATTGAATTTTTCGCGCCTAATGTGCCAGCAGGACGGATAGATGTACATCTGGTACACGTGTGCATGAAACAACAATCGCGGCCCCAGCAAGGATATGTGTACCTATACACCGATATTCCCACGAGTGGTAGCCTCCATTGCCCGCGAGCTTTTCTCTTGGTAAATCGAGCAAGCCGTGCAGGATGGCGCGCAAAGGGAGGTGAGCCAGGACACAGGGAAAAATGAAAGAGGGTGGAGGGTCGAGAGATCGACGGGAAACGAGGTTTCGGGCGGGGGGGGGGGAGGGCTGGATATATTCTCAAACTGATGTGGCTACGAGGCAACGGTCGCAAAGACACGGGGCTGCAGGGGAACGAGGTTGCGAGTAAAGGGGGTCACAGGGTCGGTGGTTTATAGCACACGCGGATATGATGGACACGCCGCGTCGGGTATAATGATATGCAGGACGCCCGTTCCCCCCTCGTGAAGATGCGAGAGAGAACCAAATGGCTGGGAAATGTACATACACGATGTATCTATGTATACACCTATATGGGTATATATCCACGGGCACCGATATGTGGGATACATTTGCGCGGGAGTGTATGAATGAAACGGCGCTTGCTAGGAGGGGGGGGGGTGGCTTATCGCTGCCAGATAAAAGTTTATTTTCAAACGAGTCGTCGTCTAATGATTTATACAGCCCGTATCGCGCGTGAATAATCCCACGTGTACACTGTATGGCCCCCGTTCCATCTTCATTGCGCGAGTATGCTGTATAATTGAGACTAATCACTTTGGATTTGCAATTATTGCCGCACATACGCGTATGAATCGTGCAGCTTACATTTACGCCAGGCGTCAAATGTTGTAAACACAATATTTCATCGTCAATGTGGGCATATACTGCATATACGTATAACGTATACCTCATAGCCGATAAAACGATTTAATTTACCTGTATAGAGTATATCCATACCGTATATACTTACACCAATCAACATATCATTATACATGTATACGTAACGACGCACGTGGGTTAAAACTCGCGAGGGGCATAAACTATATACATCTCCGGGTGGAGGTAACGTACGTATAGTTATGAATGCCGAGCAGCAGCGAAGACCACCCCCCCCCCTTCTACTAGTTATTATACATTACCGGCCATCAGCGCGTGATTTTATCCCTATTCTCGAGTAAGATGGAGGTCCGAAAAATCAAGCTGCCCAAGCTCCCCCCTACCCGGTATATATACACGCGTGTACGGGGAAGGGGGGTAAAACGAAGCTGTAGAGATTCGAGTAATGGAGAGCGTATACGCTGTCGAGCAAGAATGAAGGGGGTCGGGTATTGCACGGCCCACACGGTATATAATATCTACCGTTGCAACGAAGGCGCTACGTACACACATATGTATGTAATATATATATACGTATGCGAGCATTCGTGTGTGTTTGTGTTTGTAGAGAGCAACGAGGTGACGTCACAGTGGGTCGATAACCCATAGAGACCCAACCTCCCTCGCGCTACTACTATAGTATACTACCGCTTGCTACACATATATACATGTACCTATAGCCGCCTGCGCAAACCACCCCTGCGCACCTACAGCCCCTCGTAGCTCTTCTTTCCACCCTCCCTTCCTCAGTAAGTATGTGGGTGTGTGTGTGTGAGTGAGTGCGTGTGTGTATTTCCTCAGCAGCAGCACCGTCGTCGTCGCGGTTGACGGCCTCCTCCAGTCGGCGGATCCCCTATACCTGCAGGCTGGACTGGTGCCATCGTCAGCAGCAGCGGGTCCGAAGCTTCCCGCCATATAAGCCGTGATCATGGGGTAGCGCGGCGACGGTGGTGGTGGTGGTGGTGGTAGTGACGCACACGATGTGCGACAGGGGCGGCACGGGCTGTTTTTTCTACCGGAAGCAGGTATACCTACCCACACGGGGGAAAAAGAAAGAAAATCGAAAAACTGGAGGAGGAGGTTAATGTGACGTTCCAATCGGGGTGCAGTGCGCGCGAGTGAAGTTGCGTCTCTCCGGCTAGCGTGGGCACGTATCCTACACATATACCATCGGCGAAAGCTCGCGATCGTTGCACCTGAAATTCTCGTACAGGCCAACAACGTGGCGTGTGCGTGAGCGCGCCTGCATGCGCACCTGTGTATACATGGGAGTCGAGCGAGGAGGAGGAGGGTCGGGGTAGGGGGTGGAGAGTGGCGGGAGGGGGAGAGGGTGAACGCACGACGAGGAGCCCGGACGTCGAAAACGAGGGAGAAAGAAGGAAGGAAAGAGAGAGATAGGGTATACTAGGGGGGGGGGTGAGTCTACCTACCTGCTCCTGGATGTGTGTGACTGGGGCTGGGAGGAGGAGGTGGGGTTCGCGCAAACACGAGAGAGACGAGGGATATAGTAAGCGGGCGTACATTGTACGCGATGCTGCGCGCCGTTGCCACCGCCGTGGCTGCTCCTGGCACTGGCTCGTCCACCCACGACAACCACCATCCCCTGGAGGTCTGCTGCTTCTGTTGCAGCTCGGCTCGGTGATCCGGCGCCCTCGCCCCCCCTCCGCCCACCGCCACGTCCACCACCTACTCGGTCGGGATGTGCGGTGCCAGGGCCTGGCTGCTCCTGCTGCCGCCGTGCACGGGGTTGCGCTCCCGGTGTCTACGGCTTGTGCGCGCCAGCGTCGGACGAGAGGTCGGTGGTTATGATCCTCCGCTCGTGGGAAAGAGTGTACGGTAGCTGTTGCTCGTCCGCGGATCGGGTCATTATTTCGCGTGTGCGCGCTCTCTCGAAATAATGGACCGGCTGGGGGGAGGGCTGCTGTGACCCGAGCCAAAGGGGTTTTTAAAAAAAAAATTTTTTTTGGTATATATGTACTGCCTCTCTCTTGGAGGCTGGTGCTGTGTTTACCTTGACTGATTGGGTCTCGCGCGTGGGCCTATATATACGTATATGCTTATGCCTGTCGAATTTACAAGCTCCCCCCTCCCTCACTCCCGTCGTACTGCTCGGGTTTCCTATTGACTCGTGGAAGTTTGCACGCTTCCAGACGGCACCGAGGAAATTTCAAGCAAACCTTCGGGACTGTAGCCAAGAGAGGGCTAATTGACGCAATGGGGGGAATCTTTGTCACTTTGACGCGTGTGTACAAAGTTGGAGGTGGTTTTTTTTTTTTTTTTTCCCCCCCCCAAGGATTAATCGATGTCGATCGAATCCGCTTCCCTTGGGGAGTGTAATCGGTCCGTGTATAGGGTAAATCGAAAAAAGGGCCTCGTAATCTGCATCGTAGCACATTCGTTGGGATCGTAATTTTTTCTTTTTTCGTTGGGTCGGAGCAGTGGAAACGTGGGAGATTGGAAAAGGGAGAGGAAGGGAGTTTTCACGGTGACACGCATATAACACTGGAGCGAGCGACACACAATGGATGGTTGGGGGGGGAGGTGGTGGGGAGAAAGTAGATGGTTGTAGATAAAGAAAATCGGCGTTACTAAAGCGAGGCCGATTGGATATGTTTATGATTGCAGGAGGGGCGGGGGGAAGTGAACGACATAAGCGCGAGTCCAGGGAGGCAGGTGCCCGTCAACCAGTTGCGCCCGAAGGAGCCTCCCCCTGTGGTCTTCCAGACGGACTTCAGGAAGGTAACCAACCGCTCGCATGGACCAACTCGTGCTTTTACTCAGCTTCGACTTACTTATATACACTTGCACGTACATTAATCGCACCGACTGCCTTCTATACTGACATTGCTTTGAAAACAAACATCTTTTCGAGTTTTCGTTTCTGAGATCGGGCTTTTGGTTAAACTTTGGATGAAATAAAAAATCCTTCAAACGAAAAAAAAGGCCCAATCGCAGAGTCAACCGGCGATTTCCAGAGTAGTCCTTGTATTAGATGTGAAAGGACAATTATTCCCAGAGCGAAGAGAGACCGAACGAAAAATTTCAGGTCAGCGGGATCACGGGCGAGATATTCCGGCAGATCGAAGCTGTCGAGAATGACCACGACGCGTCGACGGCGTCGGCCCTCGAGGCGGTCGAGAGGCACGGCGAGATGGTGGTCAGGATCGTCGAGCCCCGACATCTTGGCAGGCACGTGTCCGAGGCTGCGAAAAAGTTCATCGCCTCGCAGGTACTATCTAGATCCTATACATTTTGGAGCAATACTGATTTATGTGTACCCTATGGCGTGATGGGAAAAAAAAAAAAAAAACATATATGTATACTTGACTCGTGCACGCAGATGGAGTATTCACAGGACCCCAAGATGCCGATCCAGTTTGTCGAGATCATCAAGAGGCCTGGCCAGACTCTGGGGCTGTACATTCGGGAGGGTAACGGCGCGGACAGGTCCGACGGAGTCTTCATCTCTAGGATTGCCGAGCAGACCGCAGTTTTTAGCAGCGGTGTTCTCAAGGTATGAGTGGGCCCCGTTTTTTTTTCGTTTAGTTTATTAAGCAACGGGTGAATAGTATTGTATAGCTCGAAAAATCGAGTACCACGTTTTTAATGCAATTTTTGCTTGTTGTTACTGCATTTGATTGACGTAGTATTAAATTGACGCGTTTGTACAAATGTGGTAATTCGATGCTGTTCGGAGATGAAAATTCGGTAACAAATAATCGGTAGTTAATCATTTTCCTGATGTGTATTCATTTGTTTGAGTAATTGGACGAAATTTACTGAAATCCAGTGAGGATTAATGGAAATCAGTGGGTCGAACGGTGTCAAGTTCCATCTCATTGCGTGTGAGAAATGATCTTTTTCGCGCAATATTATAGTAAAATAACTTGCTATTGAAATGCCGTGCATATCTTTTTTTAATAGATATTGAAATCATAGATTAATAATTTTTTGTATTGTTTATTTGATTTTTTTCCTCACTAATTTAAACCAATTATCGTTGTTTCACTGTAATAATACGATAAAATCTTACTACGTAATGGTACAATAGATGCAGTGAAAATTTTATTAATTTACAATTTTAGCCTTTGATTCCAAAATACGGACGGAGATAAAATTTACGTAATTTCATTCGTATCTCTGTCAATATTGAATTTCAACGGTAGATGATTCGTCACATTAAAATCCCCCCACCAATTTGGGAAAGTTATGGTATCATGTCACAGTTACACGTATGATATGAATAAAAAAAAATGTCCCAATAATTTTAATGATACACACGAAAGGTCAATTTACGAAATGTGAATAAAACGGCGTTTCTGTTATTTCGTGAAATAATTCTTGTAACCCATAACCCCCTTTAACACCAACGATAGATCAATTAAAAAAGCAGCTGTTTGTGCCTTAAATATCACAAACTGACGATTAGTCAGCAGAATGTTACCTCAATTTCATCAATCAAATAAATATTTATCTTTTCGATTGTAAAAAAAATGAAATGTGTATATTTTTATACGTGACTTAGCCTTGACACCGTCTCAATCCGTGTTCAATATCACCAACTGAAATACTCCCATATAAGTATAAACACAACTTCAGTTCGTGCTCATCAATGAATAACCATATTAAAGTAGTTGACGGCAACACGTTAAAGTACATATACCTATAGGCCATTCATCGACACGTGTTTAGGATGGTATATGTAATTTAAATTGTATCAACCTTCACCCTCACTGTAACCGTCATCGGACCAAAGGTGATGGACGAGATCCTGGCGGTCAACCTGGTGGACGTGACGCACATGAGCCTCGACGACGTGGTGATAATAATGTCGATACCGAGGCGGCTCGTGCTCGCCATCAGGCACGGGCCCATCAACCAGATAATCCCGATGAACCGGGTTAACGAGCACAAGGGGCCCCCCGTGGTCGTGATAAAGAAGGAGCTCGACGACGAGGACAGCAGCGAGCACATGGGCAATTGCCGGGGCTCGCAGCAGCTGAGGGACACGGCGAGCCGGAGGCGCGGCGACGGCCGGGAGATGCTGCCCTCGCGCTCCAAGCTCGGGCTTTCGGGGCTCGGCTCGAGCCAGGACATCGCGGCCAGCAACGGCGACCTTTACTACAACTCGAGGCCCGAGAACCACATCGGCTGGACGTACCAGCCACCCCCGCCGCCCGTCATCACTCAGCAGCCCAAGCCGGGGTCGACGCAACACTTCCAGCCGTACGAGCGCGGCTACCCCAAGACCCTCGAGAGCCTCGCCGAGAAGGTGAGGCCTTCCCTATTGCCACTCGTGTATTTTCTCTCTGCTCTCGACTCTATATTCCACCACCATATACAGTGCAGTGAGTGTGTGGGTGTGCGCGCGTGTCTGTCGAGGCTCGACTTGTTCTACTGTTTTTTTTTTTTTTTTTTTTTTTTTTTTTTTTTTTTTTTTATCCATGTACATATTACATTTATGGAAAACTACAGTCTCGTCGTGTTATCATCATCATCATCATCATCATCATCATCATCATCTACTTATATTATCATGTTTGTTTTTTACAATCGGTGGTTCGACTTTCGTGCGCTATGTCTGTGTAATATATATCACAGTGACGTGGTTATCGGTTTCAAGTAGAAAACTCGAGATATGGTCAGACGTCAGCCGTAAACGAAAGTCGAGCCACGCGCACAGAATATTTGATATTATTTAAAGCACCAGTGAGAGTATATCTACATATATACAATAGAGGAGAACCCGTCAAGTTTGACTGTTTGTATTCTGCATTGGATATAATATTAGTATATATTTTACGAATGACTATTGAAAGCACAATTTTTTTTTTCCGAAGGAGTCTCTTTTTTAGCCCACACGCATAGATGTCTTAGACGATGTGGATGATCGAGCACTTTTTTATTTTTCACTTTTTCTTATATGCACCGTACCACACACCACTGTGCCTGCCCTTCACTTTCCACGATTTATCGCTATTATATACTTATGCAAAAATCTACTCATCAATTTTTTTTTTCCCCCCAAAAAGCGGCAGCTCGTACTACTTGTTATTAGATGTTGAAGAAATATTGCAGTGCAATATTTGTATTGTTAAAAATGTTTTTTTCAAAAAAGCATCACATTTTTTTGCACAATGAAAAATATTGGTGGGAACACTTCACGCGTTTTACAATATAGTTGTGACTCAGACGAAGAAGAGAGATAACAGGAAAAGAAGTTATCGATTGGAGAAAAAAAAAGACCATTGTGAGGGGGGAAGTGCGAGCTGGCCGACACACGCTAAAAACTCTACTCATAAAACGAAAGAGATAAAAAAAAAAAAATAAAAGCCAATCTCTAAATTACGATTTACCTATTTATATATATATATGTACATGTATGTATATCGGACTTGTGTTGTCGGTTCTCTCTCTCTATGAACGAACGCTCCATTGAATCGTAAACCCAGGATTTCACGAAGGTAATAGCACTTACAAATCTTCTTGATAATCTTTTATTACTATACTATTACTATCGCTAACACTGCCACCGTCACTAATATTATCCACATAGTTGCCCTGTGTACGATATAACGATTGAGTAGACGAGGCGGCGCGCCACGAGTACGTGCAATACATGGCTGGCGGCGCGCTGGACCGTAAAAAGATGAGCCTCTTGCCAAACAGCTGTGCTCGCCCATCTACGCGCGTTCATCTCAAAGGCGACGTGTATTAATAACAATAACAACACTTTGTCGCCTTCGGAGTAAACGAGCGTCCTGGACGCGCACATATATATACATATACAGTTACCACGGGGGGCGCCTCCCTTCCTCTCCGAGAGAACGCGCGGAATTTCCTCCGTGCCATTACGAACCTTTTGGGCTCTTGGAGATTATACCAAGTACTTTTCCGCTTTGTCAAAATAACGAGATGGATTTTACATATACAATGATACAGGAGTTACAATTTTAATAATGCGATTTCAAGCTGTTTCGACAAAATTTTAAATCAATTATCAATAGAAAGAGTTGGAAAAAAAAAATTTGCATCACAAACATATAATGTGAATATTATCGGTAGGTAAATGGTTAATTGAATAATCGCGTTCTCTCGGGGTGGGTATACAGGCGCCGTTTCTTAATGATGTTTTGCGCCGTTGGTATCGACTTGAAGATTAATCATCGGTATGCTGGTGTACAGCAGGCACGGCCACACTGCGGTTTATGATAAAACGTCGATAATTAATCAAAAAAGTTTGGCAAGATAATCATACCCCTTTGGTCCCGAACGCACCGTAGTGACGTAGCAATAGAACCACCCGCTCGAGAGCCCATAATCCATCCTCGTTGTTATTGTCTGTTGTTTTGCACGTTTACGTAGTACATCATGAACGCCCCTCTCCGTCCATTGTAGGTATGCTGGCATGGCTCACCATTTTCCGTTTCACTTTGTATACGTGTGTACATCTACATATATTTTTTACGAATAATTTGCATCGATCTTTCGTTCCGTTCATTATATTTGTCGTTTCAACGTTTCGCAATTCTTGCTCGTAACTAAGACGAAATATGATACCGATCCGCGATGGCGAGATCGTTTTACGGCTCTTTAGCGTCCAATAAAACTTTGTTCAGCCTTTGGAGGGGCAGTCGATGGCACCGAGTGATATTTCGATCAAACGACTGCGATGCCTTTGAACCGATGAGAACAAGTGCTATTTATTTCCTTGCAAAGAGTTTTTGCTCTCCAATTTGTCGTCGTGAACGACGTTTCTTTAAAAAAACGGGAATTATTATACTAAACTTTCAATTCCCTTATGATTAAAAAAAAAAAAAGAAAAAAAAGATCTTCGCGCTCTTGGTAGTTCGGATAACGAGCTCCGTCGCGACATAAACGAAGCATCGAACCGTTGCTGAAAAGCCGTGCCCGGGAGAGTAAAAAAAACAACGAACGAAAAAAAAAAACACCAAAGCAGTAGTTGATCCGAGCTTGGAGAGCGGCTCCTAAATTCCAATTCTCGCAGGTCCACTCGTTTTACCCGCCGACGATGGCGTCCAATGGCACGCGTCGCATGTCCGCCGGCCCCGGCATGCAGACAGCCACGCTCGGCCGGCACTACGGCACCTCCACGGCTTACGGGTCCCACTCGGCGTCCCCCGCCCCGAGCCGCATGATGCCCCGAAGTGGCTCCGACCAACACCTACCCCGAGTCGACTACACCAGCATCACGACCCCGGCCAGGCACACGCTCCTGCGCTCGAGTCTCAAAACCGGTGAGTCACTCTTCACTCGAGTGTTGCTCGATTTGGGATCGATGACCGACCGGTGTGTGCCCACAGGCTCGTCGGGGCTGCGGTACGGCAGCCGGTACGCGACCCAGAGCGACGCCCTGGTCACGGCTGCGGCGGTGGCGGCGGCCCAGCGCCAAGCTCAGTTTGGCACGCTGTCGAGGCGGGCGCACCGGCCCTCCTTGGACTACGCCTCCGACACCGAGGCCACGTGCTCGAGCTCGCCGCGCTCGGCGTATTACTACTACAGGCAAAACCTTGGCAATCCGGCCCAGAGCAGCGCCGTGTCGCACTTGGCCACCCTGTCGCGCTCCCAGATCGGACAGAGCACAGGTGAGTGGCACGGTTTTTTTTTTTTTTTTTTTTATGTAGGCGAAGAAGAAAGTGGTGCATCGTCCGGCAAGCCCGAAGACTTGTTCCTCGTTTCTTTTATAATCTTTAATAGCAGATACATGCATACTTTTTTTTACTCTTTTTTACATTGTGCTCATGAAACTACAAACATAATATGTGCAATCGTCATTGTCTTACACTTTATCATATTATATAGTTGTCGTTTATACATTACATACATTACAATATAAACTGACTCGGCTAATGTGGCACTCTAAGTGTATTTTTTTTTTTTTTTTTTTTTTTTTTTTTTTTTTTTTTTTTTNTTTTTTTTCTTTCTACACGTAACTTTACTGTTTGTACTTTATTTCTCCTTTTTTCGATATTTAATTCTCATAGTCTGTTTTTAGCAAGTTCTTAGCCATATATTCACGATAGATTTAGAAAAAAAGAAAAAAACCAGAAGCTGATCAAACACTGAGTCACAGGAGGTGATACACGCGTACACAAAAAGTTCTGGCATGTGGAAAGTTTCACGAGGCTCGTAAAAAAAAAAAAAAAAAAAAAGAAAAAAAAGAAAAAAAAAAACAATTCCTACGGCAACGTCCACGTCCGCTCTCGCGCACACGTATCCCACGCGTACTCGCACAGGACGCAACGAGTCGTTCGGGCTTCTTTAGCGCTCTTTTACTCGTCTTTTCATTTTTTTTTGCACACGGGTGATATTGGCATCGTTTGCCGTGATGCTGGCATCAGTCATAGTTATTTCTCTCTCATTGAAAAACAAAAGTTGGCTCTCTTAATCACCATACAAATAAAATAAAAAAAAATAAAAAAAGTTAATAAATAACAGTACCAAGGGATAATCAGAGCCCGTCGCAGCATCTAACATTAACATTTTTGGGGGGTACATTCAAATAGAATATAATCTCAGAGTGTACAAACGCAATAGTAGCGCAAAGGGGCCCGAGGCTCAAGAAAATATATACCGGTTGTGGTGCAATATCGCAGTATCGCACGACGGAAAGAAAGAGAAGGACAGCTCTCGCGCATGTTTTAGGGCTGAGATCGAACTCGCTGCCGCGAAGCAGCGGCCGGACGTTGCCGCAGCAGCCGAGCCTCAGGCCGGGCCTTAGCACCGTAGCCTCGGGTCTGATCGACCAGGAGGACAGCGACGGAGCCCTCTCGGCTCCCGAATTACCCGCCATGCGACGGGATCGAGGTAAGGATTTAATTCTGCTCTCTCTCTCTCTCTCTCTCTATCTGTCTTTTTTCTCTATCTCTCTTTTTTGGTTTATACTCGTTCGTACACACCTTATACGTATATACATCGACACTCCCACTTATCCGTTTCCCCAAGCTCTGGTGCACATACAAGTGTAGCAGTAGCTCCTACGCCCCCTATACGTGTACAATACAAGAGAGTATATGCACAGAGGAACTTCGAATGGGTGTGTAGCAGCTCCAAGGAAATTTCGCTCCCGGAATTGAAGGGCCGCGCCAAAGGGCCTAACTTCAAAGTATAGGAGTACCTCTTGGCATTGCCCTGAACGACTTTGCACACAACGATTGTCCCACCCCCCCTTACTCCTCCGCCTTTCCTCGCGCCACGCCCACGAGTGAAGTTCCCTTGGAACTTTGATTAACATACTCATTTTTTCTTATCCGCACGCGCTTCAACATCATACGTACACATACATATAGTTGTAGTGTGCCGCTAATGCCTTAGTCTTTTCGTTTTGAGCTCATGACTGTTGGTGATCGATATTTACTCTTTTCGCTAATGATTACTCTACGACAATTATTTACACTATATGTACATGTATGTTCTTTTTTTCTCAATTCGATCACATCTTACGCAAATATATCGATAGTTCGGGGAAGAAAGCGCTATCTCAGGCGTGATTTGTTATCTCTTTTAACTGCACAGGTTTATCGGTGCTGTTTTATTAATGATTGAAAAATATTTTGTAATGATAGTCTCCAAAGTCTTTTTTCTCAGTTGATCGAGATAGCGCTCCCTTTCTCCTATATTAGTCGCTGATAGACGCCTCTTAATTGTGTGTTATTAGCCTGTTGGTATTTTTTTTTTTTTTTTCTTTTCTGCAGATTATACACACATAAACAAATTTTGAACTATAAATGTACATTCCGCAGCAACATTTGACTGTCACATAGTGCTTCCTCCTCACGGGTTACCATTTAATTTTACGACAATTAGTACATGTTACCGCAGTGTACATTACAACATACGATTACTCATTTACGAAAATTACTCATGTTACAATGCTGTGAACTAGTTTAGTGTTTAGAGGCACATGCATTTACATATTAGATATTTACAGTCGATATTTTAATGAAACAATGGACGACTCGCAACGGACCAGATACGTAATCGTAACTACTTACTAATTATTCTAGCGCTGTGTAGTACTGTACCGATCTCGTGATGACGAATATGTCATATAATTATATGTATTAAAATATCCAATTCGGAAAAGTATATGTATAAATATGCAATTGTAGCATAATTGTGCACCATCGAGCGTGCGCTATACAAAAAGAAAAAAAAAAAAAAAAAAAAAAAAAAAAAAAAATCGTTAAAGGCAAAAATAATTAACCTTGCGATCGGTTACGACGAATCGCAGGTAGGATACCATCGTCGCCGAGCATCTTCACGTCGGACGAGTACCGGGCCTGGTTGAGCCGAACCCCGAGCACGTCCGCCCTCTACGAGCAGATACGATCTACGGCCAATCGACCGCCCCGCTACACCTACAGCGCCGAGAACATCCACGCGGCCGTGAACCAGGTACTTAACTTAGTAAGCATACGACATTCTATCTATACCTTAATACTATGACCAGCAATTATAGAACGAGAGGAATACGCCGGAACACACGTACACCATCCAATAAATACAACATATATACCGCGCTACGGGGCAACAATAACACACTACCTGTATTTGTGTGTGTGTACGTAATTGGCGTAAGCCTGACTTTCCTTCCTTCCTTCCAACGCTACTAGGTAGTATACCCATACACGCTGCTATTTGCAGTCCCGACTGTAATCAGATTGTATTATAGACACACGCGCACATACACACATATATATATATATATATATATATATATATATANCGCTGCAGGCAGGGAATCTGTTTGTCTGTCTCTTTTCCTCTCTCTTCTTCCCTCTCGCATGCGCATAATAGTGCGACGCAGTACTCCATCTATAAATATAATATAGCTTCTCTCTATCTCCATGTATAGAGTAGGTATACTATTCTTTTTATTTTTATACATACAACATGTGTGTGACGCGTGCAAGCGACGGTGCATGAATTCGAAAGGCTCCGATACCAGCCGCCACAACTCACGATCCGCACAGCTACGCTGCATACATTATTCTGTACATATATATTGTGTTATACCCTGCATAGGGAAGATTATATTGAACGCGCGAGATTCAATCAAAATCGTAATTGATACGTACCCGTAGTTGATTTACCCTGTACACTCTTGCCTGACATTAAATTTCAAAGACGGAAATAGAGACTTGAGCTTCCAATCACGCGGGCGTTACATCATATATATATATACACGTAACGACTCCTTCGATCATTACTATATACCCCATTTTATATAGCTTGCGAGCTGTAGCTGCTAAATTAACCCATACGCGTAGATCATCATCTAGAGCTTTAAAAATCCGCACACATGACACGTAGGCTATATAGTCCCAGCTGAAAGCAAAAGGCGCAGCAAAAAAAAGGCGTTGAAAAAAAAATTCAATCCTTCGTGTTTGTGTTCGCGCGACTTCCCCAGGCCGACTACGGTGGGTACGGTTCGTACCGGCCAATGGCGAGCAGCACGCTGGACAGGCTGACGACGAGGTCCGCCTCCGCCCAGCAGGTGAACCTGGCTAACCTCCGCGCCAGTACGGCCATAAGCTCGTCGAGCGCCCACAGAGCGGGCTCGGGTGCGGGGACCCTCGGGGCCCGACCCTCCTCCGTGGCCTCGAACGTGAGGTCGTCGCTCGTCACCCAGAAAGCCGGGCTCACCGGTGGACCGGCCAGCCAGCGCGCCAACAACGTCCGCCGGATGCGCAACATCCTCGACCTCGAGCAGCAGGCTCGCAGCATACCCACGCCCACGCCCACCCGGGCCATGGACCAGAGACTCCTGGACATCAATCCTGCCGGTGAGTGCGGGAATACATTTACTACTACACTCTGCCTTGCGTTTTTACAAAAGTTAAGAAAAAACAAAAAAAAAAAAAGCAATTTTAACTGGGGCCCTTCGTTGCTTTACTACGTTTAAGCGTAGGGATAAATGAGGGATGTTTTGATGGTTCGTATTCGTCTCTTTTCTACTGCAGGTTAATAAAAAAGTGCTATCACCGTAACTGTGTTCCATTTATTCACTGCCAAATATAAATGTGCTAATCGTTTCATGACCTTTTCCACGAATATCGTATATTTGTGTGTTTGTACGTGTTAGTACAAAGTTGCTCAAATTATCAATATCGATTTTGAATACACAGCTTGTCACAGTGTTATTGTGCTCGATAAAACCTCGTTTAAAATAAAACATTTTTAAATCACGCGCTTTGACCAATGTGTTCAATTTGAGTAAACAATCCAATTTCAAATAAAGAGGCTTCACCGCGTGATGAATTAATCCTTAAAAAAAAATAATAAATAAAATAAAATACTTTTTAAGTCGACGTAAATCGTTAAGCTTAAAAAAGTTTTTCTAATTTTCGTTAAAATAAGTAAATAACAGTACCTTCAAAATCTAGGAGTTAAAAAAAATTCGTTTTTAATAAATCGAAAGGAAAATTTTTTTTTTTTTTTTTTAAAGCAGTGACTGTTTGATACTTTTGATCATGTACAAGCAGAGAGCTTCAGTACTTGTAGCACTTTTATCTCAACTGCACATTGTTATATGATATTCTATGTAACAAAAAAAAAATCTGACATGAAACTCTAGAGGCAGATATTTTTTGTAACGTGGAACTTTTATTCAGAACATACAGAAGTTTGAGGTCGAGGAAATGAAAGAATATATTTACATATATTGGTTCATTTGACAAATACCAAATCAATTTGGCATATCAAAATGAAACTTTAAATATCAGACCTACGTGTATTCAAGAAAATATATTGATTTTAACGAAATAAATTTTTTTACATTGGCCTATAATACATATGCGAAGAATCAAAATAATAAAAAAAAAATTATAAACAACAAAGAGGTAATTTTTCGTTCATTACAAAAAAAAAAAAAAAAAACATTAAATGGCAGTGTCATGAATGCACGACTTGCTGATCTTCAAAAAATACGTATTTTTATCTCATTAAGTATGTCAGCCAAAAGAGATGAATTGAAATAAAACGTTAAGAGATTTAAAATGATGATTGATTCTCACAACAGCTCCAAGAATCGTGATAAGTAGTCGAATTGACACCAATGTCACGTTATTTTAAAAAAAAACTCTCTTCTATTCTATTTGTACTTTGACAAATTTTATCTTTTTGGCAGCTAAAAGTTTCGTTAATTGTTTTTGATAATTGGTAGAGTTTACTGCGTATACATTTTTCATGACTTGATGAAACCCTTAGTAAAGGAAAAAAACTTCGTCAATATGATAATGAATATGATAATGAGGTATTTAATACTATCTACATGATGTTGGTTTCAATTCATTAATTTACATTAATTATTTCAGTAACATTAAAATTTCATACTTGAAGTTCACGTAGTGTCGATAATAGCAGAAAATGCCAATAAAAAGAAAATCACATCTTTCTCTCCCTTTGCAAGAAATTCACTCTACAGTTAAAACCCCATGCTTTATTTGCCAACGAGTACTTTTTCGCCTACCTATAGTTACTTGTTCATCACTTTTTGTTCAATCGCATACAATGGTGAGTGTAAGGGGGGTTGATTAAAACGTGTTGGAGCAATTCGACGCACTGACAGACGCGATGCAATTATTGTACTTATCCAGCAAGGAAACATTCTTGCTGCTTCCTGCAAAGTAAGAAGAAAAAAAAAATTAAATTCGCTCCAAACTACACGAAACGAAATTAAAATCGTCCGTCATCCCGACTGTGATGCCCAATCGATTTTTCTCGCGTTCTACCAAAGCCGCTTGTAAGTACCGAGCGATGTGCGAAATTGTGTCGGAGATTTTCCTATTGTAATCGAAAAAGCGATTCAACTACCACGAATTTTCCAAACTCACAGAAAACTCAAATGCAATTGTAAAAGAAAAAAAAAAAAACCATACAACAGCCCAAATAACCCTCCGAATGATGCCCCACCAGAGTTCCTCAAGTACAAGCTGGAAAAGCCGCAGCAGCAGCAGGTGGGCACCCCGAGTTCGACGAGCTCTCTCCTGAGCTCGATAGCGGACGGCAGCGGGGTAGGCGGCAACTCGGCACCCAGTGACTTCTCCACCGGCGTGAGCGGCCTCTTATGGGTGCACCTACTCGCGGGCCGGGGTCTGCGCGCGACGACCGCCTCGAGCTCCACGGCCACAACCCCCTCGACACCCTCGGGCCAACCAAGCCTCGTCAACTGCAGCCTGCGCGACCTCTACTGCGTCCTCGAGTGCGACCGGGTGCACAAGGCGCGCACGGTCGTGCGCACGGGCGACCTCATGTTCGACTGGGACGAGAGCTTCGAGCTCGACCTCGTGGGCAACCGGCAGCTGGACCTCCTCGTCTACTCGTGGGATCCCCAGTACAGGCACAAGCTCTGCTACAAGGGCTCGGTACACCTGGCCACTTTGCTCAGGGAATCACCCATTCACCAGCTCGCCGTCAAGGTCGAGCCTCGGGGCACCATATACCTCAGGCTCAAGTACACCGACGCCGGCCAAACTTTCCGCAGGCGGGGACTGCCCATCATATCCCTCGCCACGAGGATAGCGCCCCTCTTTGGCATAGACCTCGACACTGTTGTACGTATATCCACGTAGCAGGTTATTGTTATTATTATTATTATTAAAAAATAATTTGTACCGCAGGTGGCTCGGGAGAGCAAAACTGGCGGGGTTCCAGGAGGTGTGTCGACAGCTCTGGCGATGGGTGGCAGCGGCGTGCCCAACGTCCCGATAATCGTTTGGCGCTGCGTCGAGGAGGTCGAAAGACGCGGCCTCGACATAATTGGTAAATTGAATTCTAAAAGTACCTGTCCATTTAGCCTTTGACCCATACCCGAGCCCGCGGACCTGTTAAACTTCTTGCCTTTTCGTCCGACAGGCTTGTACAGGTTGTGCGGATCCGCGACCAAGAAGCGCATACTGAGGGAGGCCTTCGAGAGGAACGCAAGATCGGTCGACCTGTCCTCCGACAACGTGCCGGACATCAACGTCATAACTGGTAATTACCACCCTTTGATAACAGTACTCTAAAGTATATATGTACACACAAAACTGCATCCAATAATGTTATGGTTCTCGTAGGTGTGTTGAAGGATTACTTGAGGGAACTACCGGAACCACTGTTCACCAAGTGCCTCTACCAGATGATGGTCGACGCGCTCGGGGTGTGCATACCGGACGACCTGCAGGGCAATGCAAAGTTAATGTTCAGCATACTCGACTGTCTTCCCACTGTTAATAAGGTATACACACGCCCACACGTTATCATTTTATTGCCTGTATAACTGTGATATTGGTGGACACATTGTTTGATTCGAATCAATTGCCTTGCAGTGCACGTTGATCTATCTGCTCGACCATCTGGCAATGGTGATATCGCAGTGCAACAAGATGTCGCCGGGTAGCCTGGCCATATGTTTCGGTCCTGTGCTGATGCTCCACTCGGACGACTCGGGGACTCCCCTGGACTTCCAGCAGCCGATCGCCGTGCTCAAGTACCTACTCGAGATCTGGCCCGTCAAGTCAGGTAATGTGATCATTCCGACCCGCGGAAGCTACGCTTCGACATTCACCAATCACCAATGGCAATGCTTTTTTTATTTCCTTTGATTTTTCACTCTATATCATTAAATTTATTTTACCGTTATCCAACAATTTTTTTTTTTTTTTTTTTCAATCATCGTACATACGTTCACCTACAATTTTTATACACGGAGATAAGTGGTGGTAGTTTTAACTACGAATGAAAATTACTGAGACCACTGTCTCTGTGTACACAATTACTTTTTTGATCATCGACACATTAAACACACACACAGCAAAATTTTACATTATTTTTCACTGTGTACGTTGCACCAGTACGTTTTATTTGAGCTATCAGAGCTTTGGTTATTTTTTAGCACACACTTTAGCAACACTTGATTAACCATGACTCGAGCTGAATTATATACTTATAACTTCCAGTCGTTGCACACATACGATGAATAATTTTCCCCTTCCACATGTGATTAAACAAAGAGAGGAAATAATAATAAGTAGCCGTTGTTGAGGCTCTTGCAAAAGCAATCCGAGAATGGTATTATATATATTTAATGTGGTTATTGGGGGTCTAGGGGTTGAGGATTGCTTTCGCAAAGAGTTGACTAGCAATAGTGTCCCACTCGATAGACCCCACAACCCTGCAAGGGCCGAATAATCAGTAGCTCATTTCACAGACAGTTCGGAAGATTTCTTCAATCGGTTCAACGCTTCCACGAGTTACCTCGCTCGGCAGTACCAGCAACAGTGCTTCGCACCATCCTGTCCAGGTGTCAACTGCCTCTCAGCTGTTGCACCACCATCAGCAGCAATTGCAGCAGCATCATCCAACTGTATCAATGCAACAGCAGCCGAGTCAGCAGCCAATTCAGCAGCAGCAGCCATCGCCGCAGCAGCAGCCGCAGCAGCAGCCAACCCTGGCATCCCGCCAAGCGCAGCAGCAGCAGTCGCAGCAGCAGCCGGCAACCTTGCCTCGAACAGGGCTGCCCTGGCAGCAGCCACCCTCACTTCATCATCATCAGCAGCAGCAGCAAACAGCCTCAACCATTACAACTACCTCGGCCACTCGCCCGTATATACTCCCGACTGCTACCCCAGCCCACCAACAGCTCATCACAACTCATTCGTCGTCCCGGCCTCATCCGCCACCGCCGCCGCCACCAATCAAGCCGCGTCAGGTTTGTCTTTCGAAGGTCCTTCCCTCTTGGAGCTTTGCTATTTTTTCATCTCTCACCCCTATACTTGATCAAAGTTCAACAATCAATGTAACCGTTCAATTAGGCTTCTGGTCCTTTTTTTTCCTTCAAATTTTATTGTCTCGCAATAAAATACATTAATGAAAAGTACATCAGCCGTATACAAAAAGTTGTTTTACAATAAATAAGAAAATTTGAGAATCTTAATATAAGAAAAAAATAAAATAATAAAAAAATCTTTGTGTAACTTTGACAATAAGTTTTGGTAATTCTGTGTGTTACAAAAAATTTTTCACCGAACACACCCTTGACTATGCCAATAGAAAAAGAACATACCAATAGCACTACTAAAAACACAAAATTTTGCTCTCAAAACAATGCCAGAACAGTAAACGCAATAACAAAGACGTCGAGAATTAAGCGATAGTTTCAGCTCATACAATTCATAAAATAATTCTTTTTTAATGAACATACTTTAAACTTCGGCAATACTTTGAAGAAACATTTGAAAAACTAGAACTACTTCAAAACAGGCAACTATATCACTGCGAACGACTACAAAGCCATAATATAACTGCAATGTCAAAAATTTCGGCTAAACGAATAGCTGAAACATAAAACGCCCGTATCTCCGTAAATAATGAAGATATAACGCGAAATAAGAAAAAATATAAAATCATTAAAGTTTTTAAAAATTTATTTAGGAATTTAATCAAACTATCCACTAGCCAGCAGTAAAAAAAAATATCATCTTTTGATGATCCTTTTAGACAATCTACAGTATCTATCTAAAACACTACAAAGCAATTCTATTTCTGCTAACTGAAAATTTTTAGGTAAAATAATAGACGAAACTTAAATCGCCCGTATCTCCGTAAATAATAAGTTTAAGATTATTAAAATTTATAAAAAATTTTTTTGTAATTAACCCAAACCATGCACTAGTCAGCATTTGAAAATATATAATTAACGAATATTACTTCTAGACAGTCTACTGTATCAATCGTAACGACTACAGAGCCATCGTATTACCGCAAATTTACATCTTTTGGCTAAAAAGATTACAGAAACTTGTAACGCCCGGATCTTTGTAAATATTAAAGATATCGCATCAAAGCAAAGGAATATTAGTAACAAAAATGTCCAAAACTTTAAATGCCCATATCTCCGTAAATAATGGAGATAGGGCGAAATGAGCCTTATTTTTGAATCATCAAAATTTAGAATAATTTTTTTTTAAATTCAAAAAGCAGGCCTCTGCCATCGGTCAGAAAATATTTTTGACACTGCAATCAGCATCTCGGATGGCCTTTTGTAAGGTTAGGGATCTCTAGAGAGCCACAGCATTGTCAAAAAAAGAAAAATTAGAAACAAAAATGACAAAAACTTTAAACGCCCGTATCTCCGTAAATAATAGAGATAGGGCGAAATAAACCTTATTTTGGAATCATCAAAATTTAGAATAATTTTTTTTTTTAATTTCAAATGTAGGTCTTTGCCATCGATTAAAAAATATTTTTAACTTTGTAATGAGCCTTTGATATTGCTGTTTACATTGCCCAGGATCTCTAGAGAGCCACAGCATTGTCAAAAAAAGGCAATTTGCAAAATAAAAATGTCCAAAACTTCAAACGCCCGTATCTCCGTTAAAAATAGAAATAGGGCGATATAAGCCTTATTTTGGAATCATCAAAATTTAGAATAATTTTTTTTTTAATTCTAAATGTAGGCCTCTGCCATCAGTTAGAAAAAATTTTTAACTTTGCAATCAGCCTCTGATATGGCTTTATGTATTGCTAGGGTTCTCTAGAGAACCATAGCAATGTCAAAGCAAAGAAATATTAGAAACAAAAATGTCCAAAACTTCAAACGCCCGTATCTCCGTAAATAATGAAGATAGAGCGAAATAAGCCTTAGTTTGGAATCATCAAAATTGAAAAAAAAAATTTTTTTCTAATTTTCAATGTAGGCCTCTGCCATCGGTCAGAAAATATTTTTAACTTTGCAATCAGCTTCCATTATGGCTCTATGTATTGCTGGGGATCTTTAGAGAGTCACAGCATTGTCAAAGCAAAGGAATATTAGAAACAAAAATGTCCAAAACTTCAAACGCCCGTATCTCCGTAAATAATGGAGATAGGGCGAAATCAGCCTTATTTTAGAATCATCAAAATTTGAAATAATTTTTTCCGCCCTCGGGCGGTTTTGGGAGGCTGGTACTCCCTCGGGCAAAAAAGCAGTTTTCCGGAACTCGTTCGAAAAGTCTCCTTAACGAACCTCGTTACGTCCCTCGCCTTTGGCTCGGGCCGCAAACCTCTCGGTTCGCAAACAGAGACTTTTCAAACTCGTAGGAAAACTACTATTTTTTTAATTTGAAATGTAGGCCTCTGCCATTGGTCATGAAATATTTCTAGCTCTGTAATCAGCCTCTCGGATGGCTTTTTGTAATGCTAGGAATCTCTAGAGAGCCACAGCATTGTCAAAAAAAATGAATATTAAAAACAAAAATGTCTAAATATTTAAACGCCCGTATCTCCGCAAATAATGAAGATAGGGCGAAATAAGCCTTATTTTGGAATCATCAAAATTTGAAATAATTTTTTTTTATTTAAAATGTAGGCCTATGCCATCAGTCTGGAAATATTTTGAACTCTGTAAGCAGCCTCTCGGATATCCTTTTGTAATGCTAGGGATCTCTAGAGAGCCACAGCATTGTCAAAGCAAAGGAATATTAGAAACAAAAATGTCCAAAACTTCAAACGCCCGTATCTCCGTAAATAATGGAGATAGGGCTAAATAAGCCTTATTTTGGAATAATCAAAGTTTAAAATAAATTTTTTTTTTCATTGGAAATGTAGGCCTCTGCCATCGGTCAGAAAATACTTATTACTTTGCAATCAGCCTCTGATATGGCGCTATAAATTGCTAGGGATCTCTAGAGAGCCACAGCATTGTCAAAGCAAAGGAATATTAGAAACAAAAATGTCCAAAACTTCAAACGCCCGTATCTCCGTAAATAATGGAGATAGGGCAAAAAGAGCCTCATTTTGGGATCATAAAATTCTATAAGAATTTTTTTTATAATTTCCGTATTGATGGCCTATGCCATCGGTAAAATAATATTTTTACCACGTCATGGGCCTCTAGGATAGTCCCTTGCATTGCTAGGGAGCCCTAGAAAGACACAGCATAATCAAAAAGAGGAAATATTGAAAGTAAATTAAGTCTAAAACTTTAAACGCCCGTATCTCCGTAAATAATGGAGATAGGGCAAAAAGAGCCTCATTTTGGGATCATAAAATTCTATAAGAATTTTTTTTATAATTTCCGTATTGATGGCCTATGCCATCGGTAAAATAATATTTTTACCACGTCATGGGCCTCTAGGATAGTCCCTTGCATTGCTAGGGAGCCCTAGAAAGACACAGCATAATCAAAAAGAGGAAATATTGAAAGTAAATTAAGTCTAAAACTTTAAACGCCCGTATCTCCGTAAATAATGGAGATAGGGCAAAAAGAGCCTCATTTTGGGATCATAAAATTCTATAAGAATTTTTTTTATAATTTCCGTATTGATGGCCTATGCCATCGGTAAAATAATATTTTTACCACGTCATGGGCCTCTAGGATAGTCCCTTGCATTGCTAGGGAGCCCTAGAAAGACACAGCATAATCAAAAAGAGGAAATATTGAAAGTAAATTAAGTCTAAAACTTTAAACGCCCGTATCTCCGTAAATAATGGAGATAGAGCGAAATAAGCCTTATTTCGGAATCATCAACGTTTAAAATAATTTTTTTTTCTAATTTCAAATGTAGGCCTCTGCCATCGGTCAGAAAATATTTCTAACTTTGCAATCAGCATCTGACATGGCTTTATGTATTGCTGGGTATCTCTAGAGAACCATAGCAATGTCAAAGCAAAGAAATATTAAAAATAAAATTGTCAAAAACTTTAAACGCCCGTATCTCCGTAAATAATGGAGAAAGAGCGAAATAAGCCTTATTTTGGAATCATCGATATTGAAAAAAAATTTTTTTTTCTAATTTCAAATGTAGGCCTCTGCCATCGGTCAGAAAATGTTTTTAACTTTGCAATCAGCATCTGACATGGCTGTATGTATTGCTAGGGATCTCTAGAGAGCCACAGCATTGTCAAAAAGAAAAGGAATATTAGAATTAAAAATGTCCAAAACTTTAAACGCCCGTATCTCCGTAAATAATGGAGATAGGGCGAAATGAGCCTTATTTTGAAATCATCAAAATTTGAAATAATTTTTTTTTTTTAATCCGAAATCTAGGCCTCTGCCATCGGTCAGAAAATGTTTTAAACTTTGCAATCAGCATCTGACAAGGCTGTATGTATTGCTAGGGATCTCTAGAGAGCCACAGCATTGTCAAAAAGATAAGGAATATTAGAATTAAAAATGTCCAAAACTTTAAACGCCCGTATCTCCGTAAATAATGGAGATAGGGCGAAATGAGCCTTATTTTGAAATCATCAAAATTTGAAATAATTTTTTTTTTAATTTGAAATGTAGGCCTCTGCCATTGGTCAGAAAATATTTTTAACTCTGTAATCAGCCTCTCGGATGGCCTTTTGTAATGCTAGGGATCTTTAGAGAGCCACAGCATTGTCAAAGCAAAGGAATATTAGAAACAAAAATGTCCAAAACTTCAAACGCCCGTATCTCCGTAAATAATGGAGATAGGGCTAAATAAGCCTTATTTTGGAATAATCAAAGTTTAAAATAAATTTTTTTTTTCATTGGAAATGTAGGCCTCTGCCATCGGTCAGAAAATACTTATTACTTTGCAATCAGCCTCTGATATGGCGCTATAAATTGCTAGGGATCTCTAGAGAGCCACAGCATTGTCAAAGCAAAGGAATATTAGAAACAAAAATGTCCAAAACTTCAAACGCCCGTATCTCCGTAAATAATGGAGATAGGGCTAAATAAGCCTTATTTCGGAATAATCAAAGTTTAAAATAAATTTTTTTTTTCATTGGAAATGTAGGCCTCTGCCATCGGTCAGAAAATACTTATTACTTTGCAATCAGCCTCTGATATGGCGCTATAAATTGCTAGGGATCTCTAGAGAGCCACAGCATTGTCAAAGCAAAGGAATATTAGAAACAAAAATGTCCAAAACTTCAAACGCCCGTATCTCCG
>NW_019379561.1:1935240-1956733 GCF_000648655.2 Copidosoma floridanum
TTTCCATAGGAAAGAGCTCTCGATCTGCCGGTAGGTAATTAATGTCTTCGCGTACGTCAAGCACATGTAGGTATCAATTAAGAGTGTCGCTAAGAAAAATAAAAATAAAAAAAAAGCCTCGATGGAAGGGGGCAGTGGTGAAGAAGAAGAGGATGGAGATGAAGCAAAGTGTAAAAATCGCCCTGACGTTTCCTTAAGAGGCACGTGTTTTCCTGGGAAAATCGCGAGAACTTCGCTTCGCGACGCAACGCGCTCAAGGTCGATTTTACGCGAACTAGAAGTTGCGCGAGTCAGTCGGCGATGACCGATCGGCCGGACGAAAGGGGATCCTTGGCTTTCCAAGTCATGTAAGTTTTATTTTATTTTATTATTTTTTTTTTAAATCTCATCTTTGTCAAAACAAAGGGCATCTCTTGAAAGGGGCGCGGCACGTGCAGGCTGTTGCGATTAAAGTTCCAGTGCCATTGTCCGTTTCATTGATTGCAGGCTCGCAGGTATATATATATATTAATAGCTCGATTCCACAATACATACGATTAAAATACACTGGATAATATACGGGTGCACTGCACCTATTGTATATTATACGTATGGTATAATGAAATCATTTATTAATATGTACATAACTTTTGTGCGGAACATTGTGTGTCATTAGGTATTTTATCTATTTTTCACAGGACAACTCGAGGAATTCACATGTTTGATTATTCGACACTCTGCATGATATCCATCCATTGGACTATTTTTTTTACAAATCACAATATGTAATGAAATCATGCATGTATATATATGTAAAGCTAGTGCGTGCGTTAAATTGCAGAATTAAATTATATATTGAAACATAAAATAATATTATTGTTATTACTCCAGTCGGTGATTGCACAACCATGTGAGTACTTGTACGTACGCACATTTCGTCAATTTCATTTAAAAATTTTTTTTGTCAGAATATAAAATTTACATTTCCCACGACGTCCTTGATTATTTGACGTTCATGAAAAACGAAGTGAGCGGAGAATATCATCTCGCTGGCTCTATATGTATTATGTATAAGCACGCGTACGTTGTTGCGCATCTACGTTGCCCCGTTAATTATCTTTAATGTAAACGGTAAATGTTATTATAAAAAAAAAAAAAAGTTATATCAAACGGCTACTGTCAATGTGCGAACTTGAAAATCGTCAATGTGCAGTGATGACCCGTCAAAGTAGTACAGAGGAAGAATGATACCACGTGTGTATAGGCGACGATCGGAGATTGTCTCTTGTCTGTAAGTAATGCACTTTTATTTTACGCAATCGCCGGTACACGTAATGCAGCGCAGGGAAGCATGCAAAGGTAAAAAGCCGCCGGTAATCCTGCGATTACGCGGAAGAAGGTCGCGTCGTCGAGGAGCTCGCGCTTTTTTTCTCTCTTTTTTTTTTTTCTTTCTACGTTCGACATGTATCGCGATCGAATTGTGCACCCAAGACATTATATTGCATTAGACAATGCAAGTCGCACGTACGCAGTAGTGTTACTCGCGCGAGTGTGTTGGTATCGTGATTAATTTTTTTTTTTTTTTTTTTTTTTTTTTTTTTTTTATAATCCATGGCGAGCTCTGTTACCTTGTCTTGCATAATATGTACCGTATACAATATTACAATGATAGGTGCGCTGTGGATGATAGTTTGGATACGGCTTCCGAGAAATTTCGTAATTTTTCTTACGCGCATGCAACGTGATCTGACGTCTGAGTATTAGGTGCTCATACGAAGCTGATGCGAAGAGAAATAGGTGTGTACCTACTTGAGCATTAAGATGTCTTCTTTATATTTTTTCGGTCTTTTTTTTTTAGTTTTTTTAGTTCACACAATTTAATATTTGACACATAAGTAATCGGGAGATATACATCTACGGTAATCATTAAAAGAAAAAAGAAATAAAGTCCTTTTAGATAGATTTTCTCAGTATGGTAAAAATAAAGAAAAAAGATCACATTCGATGTAGGATTATTATTAATTATACTAATAAGGAAAAGCCAGATTAGAATAAAATTTTAATGAAATCGATGCAGCTCGGAAAAGTAAGTATAGTTGGGAGTGTTTGCAGGTGATAAAAATAAGGCGACAGAAAAGAAAGAATTCGTACCCACCCCGTTTAATATATTACGTATATTTTGTACTTAATGAACAAAAAACATTTGAGAGTTGGTGGTGATCTTGAAAGGTGCTGTTTCTCCATGCATATACTATACGTTAATCACGCGAACCGTGAGATAGATGTATAGGTAAGCATGAGATAGTTAGCATTATTCGATGCGTGACTTTGATAATGAAACAAAAGCGCTTTTTTGCGCTCTATCTCTCTGTTTTTTTTTTGTTTTTTTTGATAGGAAAAGTCCGTTTGGTGCAGCGTGTCACACTTGATGTTTTTCTGCGTTTTTTTTTTCTCCATCAAATACACGTGTGTTTTCGTTCAGTCTCCTTTCTAGTGCGCGCAATAACGATTTACATATGGGTGCATTTCTCTAAAACAATGCCACCCGCAGATCGAGTCGGATTAAAAAATAAACGCAAACGAGTCGAATATGTTGCCTATGTCTACTGATGCTGTTATTTATTGATTTCGCTGCAGGGTCGGACGTTCAAAAAGATCATCCAAGACTTTGTCGAAACGTACGGGCCCCTGAACGACACGTACTTGGCCCAGTACGAGACACCAGGGGGCCGGCGCGTCTACGACGAGACGCTCGCCTGCGTGATGGAGCAGTACCCGCAGTACGTCCGCGAGATCGAGGGCACGGCCGACGGCTCCGAGGTGCCCTTCTACAAGGTCAGTCTCTATACCCGATGTGATATACATATACGGCTTTTTTTTGTTTAATCGGGAGGAGCTCTTGGTATACCTGTACACATGCATCTTGGGATAATCTTGGTGTATTGGAGGGATGAGCCTAGCAAGGAGAGTGTTGCACATTTCAGAGTGAGCACGTGTACTTACGTGCTTTGATGGGAAGTTTTTATTGAGCACAATATACTCAAATTACACACTCACAATTGTGAAGAAACGTATGGCATAGCAACGAAAAAGGAATCACTTCTCAGAAAATTCATTACACTTTGGCATACGTAAACGAAATTTCGAACAAACCGTGTAAATATTCGCGGAAACGCGTGCGTCACAATAAAAGTATATACTTATAACAAGAAGAGCGTCCTCGCGCCTTTGTAATCAAAAGATGAAAACCGCAAGGATTTGCCGTACACGCACGTATACCTATATATTGTAGGTACAGTCATACGAAATAAGGCGCTCCTTATTCAATACGTACCGAAATTATTATAATGGTTATCACCAAAGTGTACCACGAGTATAATATAATCATGTGTATATACGTATTATTATAAAATCTATCCACCTAAACATATGATTAAAATCGCGTTGCAGCTATTCCTTATGCACCTGGACGACATCATTGTGCCCCCCGAGACAAATGGCGAGGTGATGAGAAACGGCAAGAACCCCGTTGGCTGCTCTTCGATTATCTGCAACCAACCTGGTCAGGTATTATCTTCTGTAATATTCAATACTTGATTGTACAGAGGCGCTCAACTATTTTCATCAACTTGCACATTTTTCAACCTTTTTCGATCGATACCCAACGGAATGGGTTGTACGCGCAAGCTTTAGCTTTTTGGGGGCGCTTGATTCGAGTGAGGGAAGATAGGAATGGGAGGATTCAAAGTGTATGATCAGTAAATTAAAATAAAATTTAATCGCCACGACGGCGTATAGGAGATTCTAGGTCACAACGAGGACGCGCTCAGCGAGACGTTGAACCACTGGTACCTAGTGGACGCGCACATTGTGGAGGCAGGACTGGCGGAAGAAAAGTTTTGCTCGCTGAGCTACGCCGGATTCCTACCCGGGTACACGATGGGCTACAACCACCACGGCCTCGTCTACAGCGTCAACACCCTCAGCGCCGAGCATCTTTGCTCCGGGAAAACACGTGGGCTCTATTTTTTAACTTTTGCGACCAATCAACTACTTGAACATAATAATAACTACGTATGGTCCAACAGCCCGGTACTTTTTGGCTCGAGCGCTTCTCGCGGCCGACAGTGGCGAGTGCGCCGAGGAGGTGCTTCGCAACGAAGGCTACGGCGCCGCGGAGGGCTTCTCCGTCAACATGACCTTCGTCAACGATGCGAGTTTTTACAGCGATCGGGTGTTCAAGAACATCGAAATCGGCCCCGCCGAACCAAACGACACGAGCTCGCGTCTCGACATCAGCGAGGCCCGTCCCGGTGATTACCTCTATCATTGCAACAAGTGCGTCCATAGAACATTTTTACCCCACACGAGGGTCTTACAATGTCTCGTCGCCAAACCTCGGATGTATATTAATATTTTGCAACAGGTACATGCGGCTGAAGGTACCGGAAGTAGTGGGTTGTATCATAGACAGCAGCATTCACAGGATGGAAGCTATCAACAGGCACGATCAGCCGAAAACCCTTCAGGACGTTATAGACGTGCTCAGCGATCAGACGGACGACGACTATAGAGTTTATCAGGAAATACATCCCGACGATTATGTCAAGACTATAGCAACAGGTACGAGAATTATACATGTGTATGCAAACACGACCAACGGGATAAATAATCGAAATTTTCGTTTCAGGAATATTCGACTGTATCGAAAGGACTTGGTCCATTTACACCGACAAACCGAGCTCCAGTAAACCCATAGTGGTACTTCCGATTCGAACCAAAACCTCGAAAATCGAGGACTTCAAGAATTAGAAACGAAAGCTAATCGAAAATTAAATGATTCATCTCTATTGGTGTTACTTCGGAATGTAAATATGTTTACCTGGAAAAAAAAAAATTTCAAAAAACCATTGTGCCTTTTTGAAAATTGCATTAATAATAGATTTAGATTGTGTTGATTCAATTCAGAACGAATACTGTATTTTATTATGCAAAAATTATATTTCAAAAATTCCTTACAAAAAAACAATTATCCTTGATTGATTTCAATGATACAAGATATACCGTTTTCAAAACGGATTTTTTTTTAAAACGCTAAAACTTTTTTAATGTAAACATACTATTGCTACAAACTATTTTAAGAGTTCCCGAAATCGGTATAAACGTTTTACATGCATATAGAAAAGGAACAATAAATTACCATTAATTTGGCAGTTCTTGTAGCCCCAAATGGATCAAGTAAAATGCTACAAGATTTAGTTTATAAAAACACGATAAATTTCTTTTTTTTTTTTACTTAAAACATTTTTAAAAATATAAAATGCCCTTAACGGCAAAAAGTTGGAACAACGACCTTTTGGCGCTTTTGCGATGCCATTTTAGTAAAAAATTCCCGGATATCTTCCTCTCGCACAACCTTTTTATTCTCAGCAAATTTCTTAAGATATTCCTTCAGATTGTCTTTCATTTTATTATACTCTTCGATAGCGGTCAATTGCTGTACATGGCCGAGAGATGCGAGAGCCTTCATGCCCTTCTCATGAAGAGATTCGTTTCCTTTAGCCTTACTGACTTTTTCATACTCTTGGACAGTGTCGAACGGGTCCAGAAGATACGATAAGCCATGCTCTTCATAAGTCTAAAAATCAAAAATATATATTTTTTTTTTTTTATCGTTTCGTCATTGTTTCTTTATGGCTTTATGTGATTTTGTGTGTCTTACTTTTTGACACTTTTCACAATGGCATAATGAAGATCGCCAAGTTGCCGACCAGAACACGCTCCCCTCCTTTATTGGAGAATCAGCAACTGGTAAAGTGCACTCAATTTCGAGTTTTTCTACGTCAACTTTTTCATTTTCCGGATTCGCGTGGACATTCTTATCTTTGGAAACTACAAGAGCGGTAAAATAAAAAGTCATAAATTTAATTAAGAATTAACAACCAATATTGTTGTGCTTACTAGAATATTTAGTAGCATATCGCCACAGGAAATCATGTTCTTTCATGCATCCAGAGCATATCATTTCACTGTACTCGTCATCCTCTGGAAGGCTCTTGGTATCATTATCTAAATGCTGGGAAGATTTAAAGAATAAAATTTCGATCCTGTATGGTCAAAGACGAAGTTTGTAATATATTTACCTTTGAGTGATACCAATCTTCGCAGATTGCACACTGAATCATTTCATCATCTTCAGTTTGATCTGGATCTGGATAAGGTCTATTGCAAATGCAGTAAAATCCATCATAATTGTGATTGTACTTGTTCTTTTCGTTTTCTGGAGATTTTGTCTGAAACATCCGAGTCATTTTTAATTTGAAAAGAAAAACTAGTGCAATTTTCCAAGAATACTTACCGACTCACGGTTGCATGATTTATCGCCAAATTTGGAATTTCCACAATCGCACTTGGTATTTCTCTTTGTGTAAAGTTCAATAAGATCATGGCCTTCATGGCAGTGAAGGGAACAGGCAAAACAAATGGCAGCTCTAGTACCTTCGCTACAGCAAGTCCTGCAAGCGTACAATGCTTGTCGGATGTATCCCTGATAAAACATAAACAGTGATTCTCAATAATGGTATACAGAAACCACTTATATACCATCCATTACTCTACAGAATTGTACGATGTAAAGATTTAAAGATTCCGGGATGAAATGAAATTTTTATGTACCTCACTTTTCATCTACCGAAAAATAATACTTTGTCTAGAATAGCGCTTGGATACATGAACATTATAAACTATGATAACGCAATAATCAAAAATAAACCTCCTAGTAAGTATATAAGGTACGATTACGAGGTAATGAATCCAAACGAACCGTCAATACAAACACACACATCACGTCATTCGTCCTATCGCACTGTTTGGGCCTTAAAAATGTAAAAACCAACCAATGCAATCGCATCGCAAAAAATAATTAAAGAACTCCACAAGTTTTCAAAATTGCAGTGTAAAATAAAAAGGTGGATCATCCTCTTTCCGAGGAAAAAAAAAACAAAAAAAAAGATGATGAGAAAAATGTCGGGGGCTGAGAGCTCAAAGAGGGAAAGTGTGCTCTCTTACCCCGCCTTGGCTCGCATAAATACAGGAGTGACGTCTTACCTGGCTGTACGTGCAGTTTTGGTCGTCGGAGGCTCCAAGGACGGCGTTGGCATCCTCCTCGAGAGCAGCCTCTTCCTGAAGAACGTCGAGCATAGTCACCGAGTTCTCGTCGTCCATTCCGCCAGCAGTAGGGGGCACCTGCTTTGGCGGTTGCTGCTCAGCTTCGCTTTTTTCCGCGTTGGAATCCATCACTGGAGCTTCTCTCCCAACTTCCTCGATATTTACGATACCCGGATGATTTGAGACGTGGTCGGTCAGAAACCAGGAACGATATCGCCGATATCTGCCGGTATCTACGAGGCCATGGGCGAGATGATATTGACGACGCTGTGCTCACGGTACTTGTGAATCTTGTAACGTATTATATACCTGTATACGTGGACTGCTGTTTGCGAGATTGCGACGCGCGCTGTTTCGGCGCTGTTTAGTGTGTTCGAATCGAACAGTGTTCGATGCAGTTCAAGGTATCGACTCTTCTCGTGTTTTTAAATTGCGAAATTTGCGTTCCCGTATGAAAAAGACCCTCCCACTGTATTGTACAAAATTTTTAGTTTATAATATAATATGGCTGTCTGTTTTTCAATAAAATTTACTAGCTTTCTTTCCTGCAGGACTCTTTGATTTTTCATCAAATTTTATTTAATTTTTGAAAGTATTGATATAAATCGCGAAAAGCCGATATTTTCTCTAATTATATAAACTTTTTATCCAATTTCAATTTGTGAAAGCTTGTTGTACTCTTTAAACAATTTCATATAAATCGCGAAAAGCCGATATTTTCTTGTTAAATCAACTAAGTATTGCATCTTACTTATTACGCATTGAATATTTTTAAAAATATTCCATGCAGGTAGCCGTATATTTTAAATTGTCCAAAGAGTAGAACAAGTTTTAAAAAATTGTAATCGGATGAAAATTAAAATGATCCAATTGTCTTTCATGAATGTGATTTAAAAATTCAGAATTATACTCAAACGCAAGGTAGTAAATTTCGTATAATAATTATTTTCTATCTCATCAAGTTCTTCGTTACACTATCTTTTTATTATAACAAATCAGACAACCTAATAAATTTGAAAAAATTATATGTTACGTAGTAGTGGTAGGGAGTGGTAGTGGTAGGGAGCCACCTTCACACCCTGAGGGTTTTTGTTTAGACATTTTAGTAGATTTTTTGCTGCCAACAAAGGCTGCCTTTATTTAACCATAATTTTGCTTTGCCTGATTAAACATTAGAAAATTAGAGAAAATGGATGCAGCACATAGCTATAGAAAACACATTTTCTCATTCTTATGAGGCTCTTTTACCGTCAAGCTTGAATCAGATGGCGCCAGGGCACGTCGCGGCTGTTATGGCCGTCGCACTTACACACCGTCAAATTTACAGTTGTGTATTGAGTTATTTCAATGATACAAGATATACCGTTTTCAAAACGGATTTTTTTTTAAAACGCTAAAACTTTTTTAATGTAAACATACTATTGCTACAAACTATTTTAAGAGTTCCCGAAATCGGTATAAACGTTTTACATGCATATAGAAAAGGAACAATAAATTACCATTAATTTGGCAGTTCTTGTAGCCCCAAATGGATCAAGTAAAATGCTACAAGATTTAGTTTATAAAAACACGATAAATTTCTTTTTTTTTTTTACTTAAAACATTTTTAAAAATATAAAATGCCCTTAACGGCAAAAAGTTGGAACAACGACCTTTTGGCGCTTTTGCGATGCCATTTTAGTAAAAAATTCCCGGATATCTTCCTCTCGCACAACCTTTTTATTCTCAGCAAATTTCTTAAGATATTCCTTCAGATTGTCTTTCATTTTATTATACTCTTCGATAGCGGTCAATTGCTGTACATGGCCGAGAGATGCGAGAGCCTTCATGCCCTTCTCATGAAGAGATTCGTTTCCTTTAGCCTTACTGACTTTTTCATACTCTTGGACAGTGTCGAACGGGTCCAGAAGATACGATAAGCCATGCTCTTCATAAGTCTAAAAATCAAAAATATATATTTTTTTTTTTTTATCGTTTCGTCATTGTTTCTTTATGGCTTTATGTGATTTTGTGTGTCTTACTTTTTGACACTTTTCACAATGGCATAATGAAGATCGCCAAGTTGCCGACCAGAACACGCTCCCCTCCTTTATTGGAGAATCAGCAACTGGTAAAGTGCACTCAATTTCGAGTTTTTCTACGTCAACTTTTTCATTTTCCGGATTCGCGTGGACATTCTTATCTTTGGAAACTACAAGAGCGGTAAAATAAAAAGTCATAAATTTAATTAAGAATTAACAACCAATATTGTTGTGCTTACTAGAATATTTAGTAGCATATCGCCACAGGAAATCATGTTCTTTCATGCATCCAGAGCATATCATTTCACTGTACTCGTCATCCTCTGGAAGGCTCTTGGTATCATTATCTAAATGCTGGGAAGATTTAAAGAATAAAATTTCGATCCTGTATGGTCAAAGACGAAGTTTGTAATATATTTACCTTTGAGTGATACCAATCTTCGCAGATTGCACACTGAATCATTTCATCATCTTCAGTTTGATCTGGATCTGGATAAGGTCTATTGCAAATGCAGTAAAATCCATCATAATTGTGATTGTACTTGTTCTTTTCGTTTTCTGGAGATTTTGTCTGAAACATCCGAGTCATTTTTAATTTGAAAAGAAAAACTAGTGCAATTTTCCAAGAATACTTACCGACTCACGGTTGCATGATTTATCGCCAAATTTGGAATTTCCACAATCGCACTTGGTATTTCTCTTTGTGTAAAGTTCAATAAGATCATGGCCTTCATGGCAGTGAAGGGAACAGGCAAAACAAATGGCAGCTCTAGTACCTTCGCTACAGCAAGTCCTGCAAGCGTACAATGCTTGTCGGATGTATCCCTGATAAAACATAAACAGTGATTCTCAATAATGGTATACAGAAACCACTTATATACCATCCATTACTCTACAGAATTGTACGATGTAAAGATTTAAAGATTCCGGGATGAAATGAAATTTTTATGTACCTCACTTTTCATCTACCGAAAAATAATACTTTGTCTAGAATAGCGCTTGGATACATGAACATTATAAACTATGATAACGCAATAATCAAAAATAAACCTCCTAGTAAGTATATAAGGTACGATTACGAGGTAATGAATCCAAACGAACCGTCAATACAAACACACACATCACGTCATTCGTCCTATCGCACTGTTTGGGCCTTAAAAATGTAAAAACCAACCAATGCAATCGCATCGCAAAAAATAATTAAAGAACTCCACAAGTTTTCAAAATTGCAGTGTAAAATAAAAAGGTGGATCATCCTCTTTCCGAGGAAAAAAAAAACAAAAAAAAAGATGATGAGAAAAATGTCGGGGGCTGAGAGCTCAAAGAGGGAAAGTGTGCTCTCTTACCCCGCCTTGGCTCGCATAAATACAGGAGTGACGTCTTACCTGGCTGTACGTGCAGTTTTGGTCGTCGGAGGCTCCAAGGACGGCGTTGGCATCCTCCTCGAGAGCAGCCTCTTCCTGAAGAACGTCGAGCATAGTCACCGAGTTCTCGTCGTCCATTCCGCCAGCAGTAGGGGGCACCTGCTTTGGCGGTTGCTGCTCAGCTTCGCTTTTTTCCGCGTTGGAATCCATCACTGGAGCTTCTCTCCCAACTTCCTCGATATTTACGATACCCGGATGATTTGAGACGTGGTCGGTCAGAAACCAGGAACGATATCGCCGATATCTGCCGGTATCTACGAGGCCATGGGCGAGATGATATTGACGACGCTGTGCTCACGGTACTTGTGAATCTTGTAACGTATTATATACCTGTATACGTGGACTGCTGTTTGCGAGATTGCGACGCGCGCTGTTTCGGCGCTGTTTAGTGTGTTCGAATCGAACAGTGTTCGATGCAGTTCAAGGTATCGACTCTTCTCGTGTTTTTAAATTGCGAAATTTGCGTTCCCGTATGAAAAAGACCCTCCCACTGTATTGTACAAAATTTTTAGTTTATAATATAATATGGCTGTCTGTTTTTCAATAAAATTTACTAGCTTTCTTTCCTGCAGGACTCTTTGATTTTTCATCAAATTTTATTTAATTTTTGAAAGTATTGATATAAATCGCGAAAAGCCGATATTTTCTCTAATTATATAAACTTTTTATCCAATTTCAATTTGTGAAAGCTTGTTGTACTCTTTAAACAATTTCATATAAATCGCGAAAAGCCGATATTTTCTTGTTAAATCAACTAAGTATTGCATCTTACTTATTACGCATTGAATATTTTTAAAAATATTCCATGCAGGTAGCCGTATATTTTAAATTGTCCAAAGAGTAGAACAAGTTTTAAAAAATTGTAATCGGATGAAAATTAAAATGATCCAATTGTCTTTCATGAATGTGATTTAAAAATTCAGAATTATACTCAAACGCAAGGTAGTAAATTTCGTATAATAATTATTTTCTATCTCATCAAGTTCTTCGTTACACTATCTTTTTATTATAACAAATCAGACAACCTAATAAATTTGAAAAAATTATATGTTACGTAGTAGTGGTAGGGAGTGGTAGTGGTAGGGAGCCACCTTCACACCCTGAGGGTTTTTGTTTAGACATTTTAGTAGATTTTTTGCTGCCAACAAAGGCTGCCTTTATTTAACCATAATTTTGCTTTGCCTGATTAAACATTAGAAAATTAGAGAAAATGGATGCAGCACATAGCTATAGAAAACACATTTTCTCATTCTTATGAGGCTCTTTTACCGTCAAGCTTGAATCAGATGGCGCCAGGGCACGTCGCGGCTGTTATGGCCGTCGCACTTACACACCGTCAAATTTACAGTTGTGTATTGTGTTCGTGAGCCTACCTGTGTGATGAGCAAAGCAGAAGACATAACCTTTGTAAATGATTGCTGTTGTTTGCAGACAATTTTTGTTTGCATTTACGTTTAAAGATAGTAGGAAAAATGAAGTGCAGTGTAATATCCTGCGATAAGAAAGTGAAATTTAAATTTCCTTCTGATAGTGTGATAAAAAAAAAGTGGCTCGAAGCAATTTGGAGACCAACATTTTTGCCGCTCCCAAGTCATGGCTTATGCCTCGACCACTTTGCCTCCACGAGTTCTGCTTTTCTTCCACTGACTCTTGCTCCTTTCCCATTTAAAAGCTTCTTCAATTCTGAAACTTTTAAGCTCCCATAATATTCTTTCTTGTCTTCCTTATTCATTTCAAAATTTCAAATATTGCGCTTTACCACTACACTTTACTTTCCTATGTACATACAATACAGAAAAGTAATGTTGTGTGAGTGAGACGGCCATGACAGCCGCGACGTGCCCTGGCGCCATTTGATTCAAGCTTGACGGTAAAAGAGCCTCATAGATGTCTTGTTGATTTTCAATGTTTATCTGAAAGCCATCGTTGGAGGTGAAATTCCCGAAAAATGTCATTAAAAGTTTACATCTGTAAGAAATCTTGAGAAATGCTAAAAGAATTTAATTCAGTTCTCCATGGAACTGAAGATGACAGGATTGGAAAAACATAGAGAAGTAGGGATTATAAGGGCTTAAAAAATATTGATTGTTAGAAACAAATGTTAAAACACTATGGTTAAAAAATACGTATCATTTATTTATCAAGTGTATATCACCATTCGACACTGTAGATAAATCAAAGATTGAAAAATTCATTAACATACATTGCTAAACAATTATTCTCTTATGTGACTATGAAAAAACAAAAAAGATAAAAGATTTTACGTACATTCTCTCAAGTACAATAATTAATTGGTTTTGCGTGACACATGGAATGGAAGAAAATAAGTAACCGCATAATTTACAAAATATTTCAACACATCTCATTTTTTCTTCTTTTTTCGCATATATATATATATACAGGAGTGTGATAATAAAATATTATTAATAATATCGCGCATTTGATAAAATTAGCTAAAACGTATTATGACTCAAGAGTAAAAACTATTGCGATGATCTCGATGCGATTTCGAACAGTGCGCCCGTCGCTCCGTGAAAGCTGCCATTCTCGTCGAGGGTATTGTAGCACCTTTAGAAACCTGTAAAAAACAAAAATTGAGTAATCAGGTATAGATAAAGTATTATGAAACAAGTACTTGATAACCGATGACAATATGAAAACACACACACACACACACACACACACACACCTTGAACCACGGAGAAGACAATGAGATCTGCGCGCTGGCTCGATCTTCGATCCTCAAGCAGAGCAGCCGGCTCAGCAGGTCCTTGGCTTCGTTTGATATGGTCTCGAAATACTCGTCGGGAAAGCAAAAATCACATTTCAAAATATTTGTCGTTGTTTCTTCGACGGAGTCGTCTAAGAAGGGTGAAAGACCACTGCAAAACAGAAATTCGAAAAAAAGAGGGGTAAAACGAGAAGTTTATACATACAACAATTTTGACGAACCAATTAATCACGAGTGCTTACCTGAGTAGGACGTAAATGAAAACACCGACGGCCCACATGTCGGTGTAAGGTCCGGACGGTCTGCCGAGGACGGACTCTGGAGCAGCAAATTCGAGATCAGCCGGGGGTGCGACGACCTCGTCCACCGGGCCGCGCACCGCCTCGCCAAAATCGATGAGCTTGACGATGCCCGTGTCTTGGTCGACGAGCACGTTCTCGGGCTTCAGATCGAGATGAGCCTTATTCCGCTGGTGCAGCCACTGCAGCGCCGATAACAACTGATTCGCAAACTTATTGGCCATGCCCTCGGTATACTCGGTCTTCTTGCTCAAGAACTGAAACAGCATTGGTCCCCGCACGCTGCAATGATAAAAGTTTGATTAAAAAAAAAAAAAAAAAAAAAAAAAAAAAAAAAAAAAAAAAACAGTAGCGCCGCGTATAGGTGTAACGGGATGGGCTTTTTTTTATAAAAAGAAAATATTGTCGTACAGTTCCAGGACGATAGTGTCAACGCCAAGCGTCGAGTTCTCGAAGAGAGCAAAGGCTCGAACGATGTTGCCGTGATGAGTGGACGCGAGGAGCTCGTACTCCGCTCGAGTGAGCGACCTCGACTGCTTCTGCCTCGGCGTCTGTTTGAGCGCGACCTCCTGGCCGGTGCCCCGGTCCCTGGCTCTCCGCACGGCCGCGTACCTGCCCTTGCCGATCTCATCGAGCTCGAGGTACCTCGCCACGAATTGCTCCGACTCCCAGGAAGTGGCATCACCCAGAGGCAAGTTGACAATGGGCGAGGCCGAGGTAACGCTGCCATTACTCCTGCTGACGACTCGGAAGCTGTAACTCGCCCCCGGGAGTAGCTCTAGTACCACAGGCGGGCTCTCGATGTCTTCGAGGGCCGTCGTCCAGTTGGCCGACGGTGCGGATCGGTATTCAACGTCGCACCTGCCGACCTCCTCGGGCTCCCAATCCACCTCGATGCGCCCATGGCCCATGTCCACCTCCCAATCTAGGACGCGCGCCCACGTCATTCCTGTGCCACCTTTCGTCACAACCAAACAAACGAGCGGTCAATTATGATGACAACGGTGATCGATCGGTCGACCGGTCATATACCTACCAGCGACTGTCAGGTATATCCTTGCCGAGCAGGAACCGTTGTCACAGCTCACGCTGCAGAGATAGGCCCCCGAGTCCGCGGGCCTGCACCTCGTTATCTCCAGGTAGAAAAAGCCCGCGCTCTGGCGCAGCCTGTACCGCTCGTTCTCCTGGATGTCCCGGTCTTGACCCTCGCGTCGCCAAGCCACCAGCGCTCCCTCGGCCTGATTCAACAAATTACACCTTCAATACATGCACGCATACACGAGCCAACAGCAGTGTGACCTACCTGGGATACCTGGACGGCCAGCCTGGCGATCTCCCCCGAGTTGGCCTTGATGGGCGTGGGCGCGCCAGAAACGCAAGGAGGTGACGAGGGATGCCGGCCACCGGTGCCGCTGCTGTGGTTCGGCCCGGCGCCGAGGTGTTGCATCGCATTGTTACCCAAGTGGTGCTCGTGCTTGACGTCCACGTTGGGCTTGCGGGGCCTGAACGACCAGGCGCGACTCACCGACGAGTTTGGTATGAGGCTCGCGGGTATCCAGTGCTCCTGCTTCGGGTGCTCGACGAGCGTCACCACGAGGCCGTTGTTCTCGAGACCACGGACGACTATCTCGTCGCCGGCCCGCAACGCGCCCCAATCCGCCGTCAGCCTCACTCGGGCGCCAGGCGCGACCTGTCGATCATTCGTTCACGGATGGTCTTTTTCTCTTCTCCTCTCTTAATAGGTGTATATTATACAGGTACTCGGTTCAGATCTTTGGCGGGCTTACCTCACGGGCTTCGCGAGAATATCACATGTTTACCGGCACAGGTAAATGGTGAATATAAGTAAGTCAATCGTTTGCCCGGGATATTTTTTCTAACAAACCGAGTTTTCTCGCTTACGACCGGCTACAAACAAGCTGCCACAGGATCTTTTTTTCGGGAGTTAAAGTCAAAAAGTAGGGTTTCACTAATTATTTTACGGAAAATAATTATGTCAAAGACGGATTCAAATTCGTGATAAGGCGTTAGTAACGTCGATTATAAAGTTTTAACAATATAAATGTAACAGATGCAAGTATACGTAAAATTACTTTCTTGTGAAAACAAAAAATAAATCGAAAGTAAAATTTGTACAAATATTGGTGAAAGTAGAAAAATTAATAATACAAAGTCGGAGATGGAAAAAAAGAAACAAGCAGAAAAAAAAACAAAGTTTATTTTTAATCTACCAAAAGACAACACACTCTCACCGGTCAGTTAGTCGTGTGAAAATCTTCCGGATGACCGTGTAGCATCAGAAGGTGGTTTACATGCTCCGACTCATGCTGCGAAATGACATGCTTCGAATCCACATCCAACACCAGTTGTTTGTTCTTTGTTTATTTTATTTTATTTTTTTTTTTTTTCGATTCAGATCATTTCATTAAGTTACGCATTTTTTTTTCTAGTGTAAACTAAAAATACTATTTACAAATTCATGATGACAGTTCAAACAGCCAGTAACAGTAGGTTACATGTTTATAGAGCAGCAGTACATAGTAGATAATATGCAGTTGTAGACGATGTTAATGAAAACAGGAATGGTTCTTCGCATACCTAATTACTTTGATGGGGAGATATTGTTATTGACAACAGTAGTATAGTAGTAAAATTATAGTGATGTTATGATAAAAGTTAAATCATAGTATTAAAAGTAGTAACAATAATTTTCATCGAAATAAATACCATGAACCAACCAGAAAAAAAAGACCATCACCATTCTGGCATTGTACGCACGTACATATACATACATAGATAAATATACCTAATATTTGGTAAATAAATAATTTGCTCTACATTGTTTTCTCTTCAAGTACAAATAAAGAACATTGACACATAATCATGTTCGAAATCCATACATATGTTCACAGATATGGCGAGTAATAATAAAATACACGCTCCTCTGTTGTATCAATTGTTTGCTTCTTTTGACAAGGAATCGTGTATTATTATTCGTTTCAAGTAATTCATCCTTCATTAGTGAGTTTTCATTTTTTACTTATTCACGTTTAACGTGAGGTAGATGAGTTTGATGAGCAAAAAAAAAAAATAAAAATCGCCGTCACCATCACCGTCACCGAAGCCTCAAAGACGCATGACGCGTGTACGTGATATATACACCCGCTTGGACATTGTTTAGTAGTAAAAGTATGCAGACTTGTCGCCGCCGCGACAGAAGGCAAGGCAATAGAGAGCAGATACAGACAGACATCAAGAGAAAAATGAAGGAGCGGAAGTAGTGTTCCTCTGCTGGAATTAAAAATAGCTGTGATGAGCTGTAAAGTTTTTTGTTTCAAAAGTAGTATTTTTTTTTTTTGTTGTATCGTCATTACTATAGGTGCGTAGTATGCGTGAAAAAAAGAAACAGGAGCTTCTCGTACTTAATTTATTCGACCAACCCTGTTTCGTGAGTTTTACTTTTAAAACAATGTAAATATAATATATCTCGTCATTACTACTTTATTTTTAACTCTATAGAAAAAAATGAGTACGAGTTTTTTTTATTATTCATAAGAAAATACTGTATTATTGTAACATAATACAGATATATATAGTGTCTATTTTACGGATGATAAGCATTCTCTCCAAGTATATAATTGTCTGAAAACTTGCATCACAATAACATCTATTTTCATACACATTGTTAATGAATTAAGGATTCACTGTTAGTACTTTATTTTTGTGCTACGTAAAAAAAATCTATGACTACTTCAAACAGATAATGGTTAATTACTGTACTGATGAAATTGAAAAGTTTGGTAAGATTTATAAAAGGTCTACCAGATTTTTTTTTTTTTTTTTTTTTTTATAGGTTTATGCACTAAGCCAGTTAGAAAAAAGACAAAATGATAGATCTTTTGCGAAAGAAGTTGCTAATGGGATACAGCATTACTTCCCAACACCGCAAGTAAATGTACAATAAGCAAAGTATCCACACGTATATTTAGAAAAATCCCAAGAAATGAAAAAATCGAAAACTACATGAGTAAAAGTTGTCGTTCCGAGTGCTTCATTCAACAGTCGCGAGCAAACTTGTATCGAAAGAATCACTTGACAAAGAATGCGTCTACTACTTATAAATGATTTTTAATCGTTCCAAGTATACGCATCGGTTAGGTCGAGCAGAGCACGTACGGGTGTTAGTGTAGATAAGATATCGAGTGCTCACCGGTACGGAGCCGATGCGGACGGGCGAGCGGGCGCGCAGCGTGTTCCGAAAGCCCTCGAGAAAGTTGAGTTTGCTCTTCGTGGGACTGGGGGTTCTCGGCAGGTCGTTCACTCCTGGATCCAGGGGCCCACCGGTGTGGGAGCGATGCACCGGCTGCTGCTTCCGGGCCGGACTGCTGCAACTACTGCTACTGGTACTTCCGGCCGGCTCCGGCCGATCTTTGCTGTTCGTCGGGGGAAGTGAACGTGGCGATGGCGTAGACTCGGGCGTAGCGCCGCGGCTGGGTGGCCGGCAAATCATAAATTTAACAGTGAGGCCAAAAACACAGTACCATCGTTGCCGAGGCTGTTTCTTTCAACTGTTTCGGCTCTATTTTTTTTTTTTTTTTTTTTTTTTCAAATAAATACTACGTTTTCGTCGCATGATTTTGTCTTGCGGATTGTTACAGTTACATTTACAATAATATTTCATCATGATAATAATCATCAGGATTACAGAGTCAGACGTAAATTACAATATATACGAATAAAATTGTTTGTACATCCTAACCAGATGATATTTAACGATGTCCTTGAATGATAAAACACCTCTTGTTTGACAAAAAAAAAACACAAAGTATGTTACACTAGGAATCCAAAGTACAGATAGTGTATTTACAAATCAATATGTAGAAGAGTATAGATTTCACTCAAACAGGATGGCAAGACAAAATTACGCGACTACATTTCTACGATAAAAAGACCAAAACCAGGTTAGTAGAAGTTAGACGTGGAAAAACCTTCGTCGTTGAGAGGTGGATGAACAAATTCCGTCGTACGACAGTCCATATTATAAGCATGTACTACCGTCTGGTACTGCGTTTTTGTAAAAAAAAAACAAAATATAACAAGCAGTTAATCTAGTGAGCTTTGATAAAGTGCAGCAACGGTGCCATTGTGAAATAAAAACATACTGTGTGGTATTGACAGCAGAACAAAAAGTTTGGAGAAGACATGTAGAGAATTAAGGTGCTTTTGAAAAGAAAAAAAGGAAAAGTTAAAAAAAAAACATTGAAATGAACAAAGTGACAAGGGGATAGGTGTAATACGAGACACACACAAGTAGATGAAGGAGGACATGGAAGTGATAATCAAGGAACCAGAGAGACCACGCGACAAAAGATTCTTGGTCAATTTAAGATTTATTCTAAACAAAGTGTTTACGCTTACGAGTCCATTATAATTAAAATCCAAACATTATAAGATAATGTTTTTTGTCTCCACTCTTTTTTTTGTTTATTGTTTTTTCTTTTTTTCTTTCTTCTTTTTGTTTCCGACGATGTACTAACATTATGTTTTTTTTTTTTTTTTTTTTTTTTTTTTTTTTAATCCTTCCACTTTTATGACTGATATCTCTCGTTCAAACTCCTCGTTTTCAAATATTTACAATTGTGTGATTAACAGTTTGACGAGCGCAGAGGCGTAGCGCGTGAAACGCAAATGTGCTCGAGAATCGCCGTCTCATGCTAATTTTTATAAACGTTATTAAAATTATTATAAATATATCGTACATTTTTCAAAGTTTGTTTCATGTCATCGACACACATTGCTTTTTGGCGGCGCGCACGCATAAGTACCTCTCAAGAAAAACACTGATCCTTCACTCGTTATCTACTAATTTGTTTTAGCATTTTCTCACTCACCGGTAGAGAAAATACGTCGCACCACATTTAATTTTTTGTTTGATTTCTCACTTTATTTCCTTTGGTTTTATTTTTACTCATGTATTTATATGTATATATTTTGTTAGTATGGATGCGTATATATGTTTAATACACACAGGATCATAGAAATTGTACGTATATAATACAATTTCATACGCACTCATCATGGAATTATATAATACATGCACATTGGAACGGATTATTATGCGTTCACAGGCTCTTCCAAGGAAAAAGAAAAAAAAATAGGAATAAAAACTATCGAAGCCTAAGAATGATATTAGTTAGATCAAACCCTTAAATAAAAAATTTTAATAGTGGCTCTTCCTCGTTGAAAGGAGAATTTAGACCATAATACTTTGGTTATATATTTTTAAAATGTTCAACTGCTTTGTATAGCTTTTAAATCATCAATTCATAGAAGAGTTAGACTTGAGCATAGAGTAAATAGTTATTGCAGGATTTTTTTATTATCATCATTTGTTTCCGAATAAGCCCAAAGGGTAACGTGCAACGGCATATATTTATTCTGGAGAGCTAAGGAATACCTAAAAGATCTTTGAAACTGTGTACGTACAAGTATTTGGCCACTATACAAAAATTAAAAATTTTAGTCTTTGAATGGTAAAGTACAGTTAAACTTATATTTTTATCTAAATCTTCTAAAAAATGCAAGTTGTTCCTTCTAGAAGTTTCAGCAATTTTTTCCCGGAAAATTGGTGTGTGTGTGTGTGTGTGTGTAGAGGTGGGGTGGTGTGCTTTACTCTACATGAGTAAAGAACGTTATTGTTTTTTCTTAATTCTAAGACTGACGTTGTTAGACAAAATTTTGGATAGGATTTAGTTGAATATGTAAGACAAATATTGAAAGGGGTAAAGTACAGACTCACTCGAAAAGGGAAGGGTTGACTACTATAGTTTTTATCTACATGTTATTAAATTTTGTCTTCAGAAATTTAGGAATTAAAGTAAAAAAGGGGGAAAAGGGGGTAAATGATTAGTTTGATTTTTTGCATAAAGAGCGTGGGGGCAGGGGTTTCACAAGGCGACTACACTTGCCGTTGCTTACAGTGGTATATCATATATGGATATATACATATATATATATATATCGTTATCTTTTTATAAAATATACAAAAATATGTCGGAACGACGACTATTCACAGATCGAGCGTTAGAGACTAGAGTGTAGTCGAGTAGCAGTTATGTATATAAGAGCTGTCTTAATATTTTGTTCTTGTAGTGTCCATCCTTAATAGTTAGTTAGCTATTAATCATTAATTTTTATTACTTTGTCCTTAAGGGAATGTTAAATACTGCATAAGATTTTTATTTTATCAATATTCGTGTCACCGGCATAAGTAATTCCCACATTATTTTCCTTCTTTTTATTAAATGCCTTTTAAGAGCTACTTGGCAATGAAATGAAAAATGCTTAGATTGATGATTTTTGTTAATTTGATCATCTTAATTTTTGGAATGTTGATAAAATCGTCTCTGCATGTAGTGGACAGTTACACACGAGCTGCGGTTGAATATATTCATATCTGAATACAGAAAATATCATTTTCGAAAAAATATTGTTTCAACACAGAAACATACTTCCATCTCTTTAATAAAATAAGTGCTTAGGGCATGTGGCTTAGCGCACAAAAAGATACAGTCTGTATTCAGATATATTATAGTTTGTAAGCCTATGGTCGAAAGTTTTCAACAAGACACTTGCAGTTTGGCATTTTTTTTCAATTGTCATTAGTCATATGTGTGTATTATAATGAATATATATTTATCGCTTACGAGTATACATACAGTTTAAGTAGCGCAAAAATTTAGCAGGCAAAAAAAACAACAGTTTGTCATTAAGTAAGGAACAACAATTATAATGATAGTAGCAATAATAATAATAATAATTGTTATTATTATACAAATAGTAATAATAAATACGTAATAATAATAATAATAA
>NW_019379561.1:1957188-1975328 GCF_000648655.2 Copidosoma floridanum
AAAAAAAAAAAAAAAAAAAAAAAAAAATTAATTGCGAGATATTCTCGTTAAGGGGCAACTGATAATGTTTTTTTTTCACGACATAACGACATTAGACTTTATGGGTACTGCTAACAAACAAATAAAAAATGGAGTCTACTTCTATATTGCGTGAGTTTACCTCAAAATACAGAAAAAAACGAAATATCGCAACTGAATTTGTACGAAATTTTTTTGGTCCTCCGAACGACTAGATTTTTCTCGAGCTCCGTATAGTTATTGAAGTACCGTCGAGGTGGCTCTGCATTACCTCCCTCAAAACGTAATCGTTTCGACCCGCCGAAAACTAAACTAGTTCCTGCCCGATTCCCCCCTTTGATTGCCCCAAAAGCCAAAATGAGGGCACTTAAAGTGCAGGTGGTGGGTTGGTATTGGTATACCCAACGCGGCTATACACGAAGAGATAACAGCACAGTCACACCAATGGACACAGAGGATGAGACAGTGTAGGCGGCCGGGGCGTTCGGAAGCTGCGAACTTGTCAAGGACAGCGTCACACGCCGCACTCCTCTGCTCGGCTCCTCGTGCGTATTGATCGCACAGGATCGTGTGTATAGGTACAGCACAGCAGGCCCTCTCGCACTATCCGCGCCCTGTACAGATACAGACGTTGTGCGCGAGTAGATGCTGTCGCAGCTGGTTCCATGTGTGCCGGAAGAGACGGGCAGGAGGAGTATACGCCTCGAGACGTCCACGATCCACACCAGCTCCTACCGAACGACGCCCGTACATACTTATTCGAGTGGCGGAAAATATGCGCCAGTATGTTCCCGACGATGCAACGCGCTCTCAATTGTACGGCCGTTGAGCAAAAGGACCTCCTGGGGCGCTCGCTAAAGTTTAATTGCCAACATTTCGATGGATTATTCCATTGAATCATCCGACATAACCGTATATTTAATATAGACAGGGAGTAGAGCATCATAAAATTTGACGGAGCACGGGGGGGGGGGGATAAATCATAAAGCGAGTTGGTAAAAGTAAAGACGGCAGTGTTATAACAACCATTGTGCCACGTAATCGGCTCGATCGTCGAACCCATCCGAGCCCCCCCGTTTGGTGTCTATAGAGTATACGTATAACGCCAATATTCGCAAAAGCGTCTCTCATCTCTATTACTTTTCACACGACAAATTGCCACCGCCGAATTTTCCCTGTCCCCCACCCCGCGAGCATAAATCGCGCGCTCGCGCCGATCCTTTTGAGTTCCAGCGGGGACAAAGGGAGGGTAAAAAAAGCAGTCCGAAAATTCTAAAGGGAAACCGAGCGCGAGAAAAGCGGCGCAGATACGTGTGTGCGCGCGTGAACACACAGGTGTGTGTGTGTACGCGATGGGCGGGGCTCCCGACAAAAGATAAGAAATAAGAGCGCGAGCGGGAGGGAAGAGATCGAATAAAAGATTTTCCTGCCTTTTATCCCGGAGAACAAGGGTTGGAGGGAAGAAAGAGCTACACCGGGGGAGATGGAGGGTGGATATGTTTCACCCGGGCGGAAGAAGAGGCGGAAAATTCAAACTCTGACGCACGACCGAGTACACCCTATACCTACCTATACGTGACTCAATTTTTCAATTGACAACCAGATGCAACATTACATGCTCGTACCACCGCGAGTACATAATATAAGTATTATTAATTTATGTTTGTCGCGGAGTGAAAGGATGGATTTGTTCGAGCATCCTGCGCCCCCCCCCCTCCAACACCTATATATATACTTTCGTGCTAATAATCGTACTGCAATCGAGTCGGATTTTTTCACGAGCGCAACTGAAATGTCAAAGTTTGAAAAGGCGTCCGTATATAGGCATACGTGTAGGCATTTCCTGGCGAGTCGCGCGAAAAAAAAATGTATCTCTAACGTGTATATAATAACGAGCTGTAGTGCCATATATATATATATGGTACACACAAGAGACGCCTTGTGCGTTGCTCGGCTCGAGTTATCGCCGTCGAGCAAACATGCTCTATCAGCAACCTCGCAGATTTTATCTGCAAGGCAAGACGCACGGGTATGTACATACCTGTATACTCTCGTTTTATATTTATGTCATATTACGGGGGACAGGCACGACAGGCTCGTGTAAATATATATACGGCAATGTTCGACGATACGTCCAAATGACATATACACGTGTACGTATATGTATTTTTGTACGGGGTGGTCTTTTTTTCGCCAATCGGCATCCATAATGTTTGTCCATCGCCCACACCGACGAGACATTGGCGGGGTTATTTATAAATCCATACGATAAAAATGTCTCTCTACTTATGAATACATGTGACAAAAGTATGTATATATATATATTAATATGGACCAAAGGGTGATGACTTACCGTCGTCGGTGGTAACGGATGATTGTTGAACGGGCGGCTGGGTGGCGGCAGGTGGGGCCGAGGTAGGTGGTTTCCTCGACGGTGAGGTCTTGCAGGCGGCCGTGGGAGGCTGCTTGAGTACGCCCGTGGGCACGAGGCCCTCGGGCGCGGGCTCGGCTTGGCCGGGGCCCGGTGCCAGCCTAACCAGGGTCCACTCGCAGTTGGTTCCACCCCCGTTCTCGAGCACCTCGACTTGCTGGCCCTTGGTCACGCTCAGCTCCCGCGAGCCCGGTGCCGCCGTGTGGTCCGCCAACACCCACGTCATCTCCGTCACGCCCGTCTGTCAACACAACCACGAAGATCCGATAAATATATACTGCACCGCAAATCACTCGTGTACGCATTTCTTCTTTTTCATCAATTAATCTTATATGTATATGTATCATCATGCATATTATGTACGGGTTTTACTCTCATTGAAATCTCGACTCCCACGGTTGGGACCTATATATATCGTGGGCGACACGGGACAATGGCCAAATGGTCGGAGCATTGATTAAATCCAAATGAATCCGAGGATAAGGGTGTATTCTCTTCTTTGGAGGTACGAACAATGAGGGCTTTTCCAATACAAAATCATTGGGGCCGATGTAGGTAACTCCATTGGACGGTGAATAATATGGAGTCTCGTAAGCTCTTTATACCATACGTATAATTATATACTACATGTGGATTCGTGCAATATACGACTACCATCGCAAAGTATTGCAACGTAACACCGGCGTTGTTACAAATTAATATATAGACGTAACGAGGGAAAGGATGAACCGCATGATTTCGAGTATTTGTATGGGTACCTTTACATGTGCACATAATTATACACTTGTGTTGGGGCTTCAGCTTATAAGTGAAAATTCAATTCCCTCGGCATGTAGCCTCGCCGGGCACAACTTTACGCAAATTCAAACAATTCAGCAACAAACTGCAGCACCGGGGCCCTAAATTTCCCGACCATGGCCCTGCACCCGTATAAATCAGCTTGAAAAGCCAACAGCACACAACTGCATGCACGTCGTGTATAGGCATGCCTGCTCTCCGACACGATTTATTTCTTCAACGTGCGCGCGATCAAGAATTTTCGCCCTCGCATTCCCAAGCGCCGTAACGTACTACATGTTACGGTAACTTTTATTTTAATAAAAAGCACCACTGCGTCAATCGTTGGACATTATTGTTTCACTCCCGCGATTGGCCTCCGCACCGGACCAACTATCTCAGATTTATCTTACACGTGGTCTATTTATTAATTATCCGAGGCAACGGGCTGACGTTAACTTATTGCACGTTATCTCGAAATCGCCTGCTTTTTCTATATCTGTTCATACATCGCGTTGTATACTTCTATTATTTGAGGTAAAGGGAAAAATGTCTATTTTTTTGTACGAGGTGGTACAAGATACGACCAAATATAATGACTATGATGATTCACGCTCTTTGACAAGCTAATTTTTTAAGAAAAATATTACATGCACTCGAGCTTTTCTATAACTAAAAAAGGAATACGAACTAACTCGCACTGTTGGAACTTTTCGATTGACTTCGTTAAATCCCACGTATATTCGCACAATTTGTTGGGTAATCAAGTCGATGATAATGCCATACCATCATGGTTTTACGATGTCATCGTTTTCTTGAGTGACATGTGCGTTTGTAATTTACTTGGTCTCGCGTGGATTGAAAAAAAAAAAAAAAAAAAAAAAAAAAAAAAAAAAAAAAAAATATTTTTATTTTTTTTTTTTTTGGGGGTTTTTTTTTTTTTTTTTTTTTTTTTTTTTTTTTTTTTTTTTTTTTTTATATACCCGCGGTGGCTTGCTGCAGGCGACGCCCTTGCACGAGCCTTGCACCTTTTTACAGGCTTACTGTGCCAACACCACCTAAGCTCGGGGCAAACCGATGCGATACACGTGCATAAATCTACTTACAAGCTTTGTCTTTGGAGGAATGATTACAATAATCCTCCTATTGGTTTTTCCAATCACATAATTACAATAGATACTGTGCATGGTTGATTATCTTCTCGTTTTTTGGGATCATCATGAACTCAACTGCCAAAAATGTTCAACCGCGCGACTCATAAATCCATGATAATCCGATACCCATCTCAGCAAAATCAAATATAAATATGACCTTCTTTTTATTGGTTCTGTGCCTTGAAAAAATTCTCTGGAGCACAGATGGCGACAATAATGTGTGCTGAAACTTTGAGGTAGTGGGAATACAGTAGCGCTTCAGCGAAAAGGGGCATCGCAGCAGCATAAATTTAAAAAAGGAAACGAGTGGCATTAAATTGATTTTTGTACGCCCCCCCCCCCCCCGATTTTAAGGGCTCTCTGAAACTAATTTGGAACGATTTTCCTTTTTTTTTCCTTTCTTTCGCTTTTGCTTTTTTAAGAACGATATAAATACACCCTGCAATGTATGGTTTCCTCCAAGAATCGTGACGGGTATATTCCTACGGTTTGCCAAAAAAAAAGAAAAGAAAAAGCTTCGATGGTATACTAACACCGATATGGAGAGAGGTATTTTTTTTTTTTTTTTTAAATAAAGACTCAATTACATGTGTAAACATCGGTAAATACAGCCTTTCCATACGTAAGTACTTATAATATAATACAACATGTGGGATAACGCAAGTCATCGATCATAGTTTCCAACGTCATGGTGTACCTATATCTTGACGTTGAAACGTACACCAAGCGCGAAAGGTTGAGGGTTTGCAGCCAAAGGAGGGTGAGCGAGAATGGGGGGAAAAAAAAAGAAGAGCCCAAGAGCACGAGAGCATCTGCAAGCTTATTTATAAACACACGGGTATATTATACAGCCAAGGTCGATTAGTCATTGAAAACGAAGCTCATGACCATAAAGAAAAAAAAAAAAAAAAAAAAAAAAAAAAAAAAAAAAAACCCACGGTGCGCNAAGTAGCGCAAAAATTTAGCAGGCAAAAAAAACAACAGTTTGTCATTAAGTAAGGAACAACAATTATAATGATAGTAGCAATAATAATAATAATAATTGTTATTATTATACAAATAGTAATAATAAACCCATAATAATAATAATAATAATAATACAAATAAGAAAACGAATATCGATAAAACATCAAAACTCTTACCAATACTGACACCCCTTAAAACATTTGATTCTGTCGAAAAGTTGTGTTAGATATTACTATGATATTAATTAAGTACTATTTGTTAAGAAAAAGAGAGCGAGAGAGACAGAAGGGATTAGAGATCAAACTGTCATCTATAGTTTGTAGGATTTTCGAAAATTTGAGTATTCTGATGGTTGGTGTGTTTGTATTGTGTATTTGAGCTTTTGAGAGCCAGCTTACAGTGGATCTTTGGTAAGTTCCTTTTGGTAGGCGATAGGCGACTGTATCGCTTTGAGAAAGTCGCGTTGCGTCTGTAGTATCGAGGTAATCGTATCGACCCATTCCTGGCGTCTCGGCAAATTATTTGCCGAGGTAGTGCTGCCGCTACCGCTGCCACTACTCGTGTCGTCGCTCGAGGTCGGGCAGCAGTTGCACGCGAAGCCGAGTCCAGGCTTGCGTGGATCCGTCGAGCGGATTATAAATTTCTCTGGGTCTTCCGGTGAATCCTCCAGACTCATTTTGTTCACCTGAGAAATAACAAAATTGATAGCGCATACAGATGACGAGGTCGACGTTTTTTGTACTCCGTTTTTTCCTTGTGTCTTTTTTTCTCTCGTCAAATTTGTACACAAAGTTATATTTCTATAAGGCGGCTGACGTGTATTGAGCTCAAAAAAGTTGAAAAAACTTACTTGCGAGCTTGATTTCATCTAAACTAAAAAAACGCCATTCATCTAAATCTCGTTAAAAGTTGTTTGAATCTTCGATAAAATTAAGTTTGAAATTATTTGACTCGAGTATGTTTTAAGAAAAATTGATTAGAGTTTAAGCTTGTGACAAGTTTTTTGTTCTCATATTTACATGGCAAGTAATAATCACCTGAATGTGAGCTTTGTATATGTAGGCGGGACTGGTGAATTGCGTTTTTTTACCGACCGCCTCACTGAAGATGATATTTTGCTCAAACAGGAACACTTGCCATTCCCTTCCCCGGCTTGGTAGCGACGATAGCTCGGCAACCATTAGCGGCCCGTGTAGTAACAGCTTACCTTGCGCGGTTATTTTTCCCTGCACATCATAATTCATCCATGTAGCATAAAATTATTTAAGCGCAAGTACGTTTACATACATCTATACAAAATGCAGTGTTTTGTGTTTTGGTTTTTTGAAAAATTTGTTTACAGAAATTTTATCCCAAAAAAAAAAAAAAAGTTCCTAGAATAATTATTTATTTTATCTAATCACATGTCAAGGTGATGGCACTTATCTTGTTTACGTGCACGTAGCAGCGAAAAGTCAAAAGGATCGAAAGAATGAAGGTACTAACGTCAAAGCCCTGCAATCTTCCAACGTCCATCATGTCGTTCGCGGCCTTGGGTATGACCCTCATGACGTGAGCCGCAGCTCTGAGGCCCTCGATCTCGGACTGGCGCTGCGTGCGCTCCGTAAGCCTGAGCGCCTCGCGCAACAGCAGTTGATACTTGGTAATCCTTTGAACCGGTTTGATCAACAGGTCGCAAAGCTGTAGCCGGTGGCCCAGCTTCTGTCTGAGTTCCTGTACGTTGGAAAAAACAATCCATATATAACGTATTGTTCGAGCGCGGCGTCGTTATCATGGTCGAGTTTTCACATTCCAGATGATTCACGCGTGATAATAAAAATTTATCGACAGCTATTACAAGCGTGCGGCTGGCAATGTATGCAGTAAGTCGTTACCATTAAATAAAGATTATAGTAGAGAAAGCAGGTTGTATAATGCGTATGGCGTGACAAGGTAAAAGCGCGTCGTCTTACCTCGAAGTACGTATCGCTGTACTCGGACACTATGTACTCAGATACGGGCTTGTTCTGACAGTAGACGACGTACATGTGCAGCTTTCTCTCGTAGCGCTTGAACAGGGGCCCCAGCTCCTCGGGCCGCTCGAGGCAGTGTTCCAGAGATTTCAAGAAGCAGCTGTAGGCAGAGCATCGTCACAATCGTTACTTTCACGGCACAACGCAAATAGTTAACAGAAAAAAGGTACTGACTCTCTGTGCCACTCGTAAATGGCCTCGATGTTGCCAAAGACCATCTTGTCCTTGCCGCCCTTCAAATCCTCGGGCAGAGGTATTTCGGTGGCGGGATTCCGCATGAGCGCCATGTAACCTTCGATAATTTGACGGAGATCGTTGACGTAGTCGCGCTCGGTGTCGACGAGCTCGCGAATGACAAACTGCCGCTTGGCCAGGGCCGTAGCCTCGGGGCCATCATCCCCCACGAGCGGCGGCGGAGGCGGTGGTGGCGGCAACGACTCCTCGGCATCCTGCGACGAGACAGCGCTGTTTGCCACTCCCGAGGGCGAGGGCGTGCTCGCGCTCGGCGAATCCACGCTCATCGCCGGCTGTGGCTGCTGCTGGAAGACGCTACTGCTGTTGCGCTCCCGTTTTTCCGTGTGCTGCTCCTAATCGGGTGGAACACCAAAAAATCGGTTAAATTGTCGAGCGGCCTCGGATGGATCGCCAATGTGTATACACGTACCATGCGCTCCTTGACGATCTGCTCGATCTCGGCGATGTCGGCACTCGTCGTCGTGCCCGCCGTGGCGTCGAGCGGCTTCATCGCTCCGGGCTCGCTCGCCTGCGAACAATCGAAACAACAGAAGCACGCTTTAATCGCGTCTAAAAGTGCCGTCGCGGTCAGCTTGGCCACCGGTACGATCGACGAAGATAACGACGCCACCGACGCCACCGAGCGTCTAGCGGAATCAACCGTACTATGCACGGAGGTTCGCATGTCGACCGCGCGAGCACCTCCTCGTTATCATCGATACAACTGCAATGCTGTGCGCCACAGCGTCTCTCTCACTACTTAATGCTTATCGGGCCAAGCTGGCCGACCAACTGACAACCTCTCCGTCTATACCTATACATTTACGGTCATTAAGCGGTGACCAATCCTGCATTCGGTTAACGACCGTGTATATGTGAGTATATAAGTATCATCGTGTGCTGGATATAAGTATACATTATATATATATGGTATACAAAGCCGGCCCGTGCCCGAGGATAATATATGGTTTTTCTGTTCTCCCTCCACAGTATTAAATAGTGAAACAACCGCCACAGTGATCATTGATAAATTACGATGATAAAAGGCCAGGTCGTGTGTGTGTATATAAAATGTACTCACGAGGAGTTTGCCGGGCAGCTCGTCGTCGGAGTTGGCGGGCGGGCCGGTAGCGAGCATGGGCTCGGCGATGGGCTTCATGGGCGGCGGGAGCTCGAGCTGCTCGTCCTCGGCGTCCTCGGCGCCGTTCTGCTGGCCCGAGCCGTTGTCCTCGGCGCCGCTGTCCACCGCACCAGGTGCCGGGGGTTCCTCGGCGTCGCTAGTCTGCCGGGGCGCCGGTGATGCCAAGCTCGTTGCTCTCGGGGCGGCTGTACCACTCGGGGCCGACTTTGATCCCGGGCCGGGTGGGGTCGCCAGACTGCCGGGGGCCTTGTCGCTCGAACCGGACGACGGCAGCTTGAACAGCTTGTCCAGGCCGCTGCTCTTCTTGGCCGAGCTCGGGGGCGGCGGGGGTGGGGGCGGCGGAGGCCGCTCCGACGACTTGTCGACCTTGCTCTGGCTCAGCTTTCGCAGAGGTGGCGGCAGCCACTTGCGCCTGTATTATAAGCGTTTTCAGACAAACAAATGACATTTCAGACGACCAAGTGCAGATTAGGGAAGGAGGGCGGGAGGGAATGCTCCAAATATTGACAGTACACGTGTTTTACAAGGGAGCGCCTATTATTTACGCATCAGGCAGAAAGATGGTGGGTGTACGATGATTGCACGCGTGCATTGCCGTGTTGGGTGTGATGGGTAAGACCGGCGAATATCGAGCACGTCGGTATCGAGTTTCCGCGTGACAGGACTGCCAAGTGCTCGGTCGTCGCACGCAGCTGTCACGAGCGCGTCTGCTCCCCGGCTTCTCGCTGGTCTAAAAATGGCCGTGGGGGTTACACTGCTCTTTATGTGTTCCGCGTATATTATGACGCGGGTGTATTTATTTGCGCAGTTCCTCGAAAAATTACTCGTTGCGTGGTTGGAAAAAAAAAAAAAAAAGTTATTTGAACTCGACGAATCTCCAGCAAGTTTCCGTTGAAAGAATAAGTATGACAAAGCTGAAAGGCGGATTTTTTCCTAATTGAGGAAAAATGACTTAAACACGATTTTTCTCGCTCGTCGCACGGCATAACCGACAAAATAACGCCCGAGATAATATAAGGCCTGCCATGCAGTTATTCCAAAGACATACAAAAACATTGTATTAATTATTTGTACAATCACGTAACAGGCACTTTTTACGGGATGGCTCACACGTGTACTTCTCATACGCAACAACTTGAGAGATCGAAACTACGTTGCAATTTCGGAATCCAAGGTGATCGATGCATTATTTTTTTTATCCGTGATTACTCATACGGGAGTTCAAATCCTGGCATTTGAATGGATTGCTATCGGTGCCATTTTTTTCAAAAATAAAAAATACAATACGCGCACAGTGCGAAATAACACGTTAAGTTGGACAAAAAGTGAACGCTGCTCGGTACAACGCTCTTGTTTGACGACGAAAATTCTCAAAGTATATATTATAATTTTACCGATTTGATCGGAGGGTTATTTTTTCATTCGCGAAAGAAAGGAAAAAGAATTTCATTTATTTCAATGGCCACGTATAAAAATATAGGCATCGCGTGTGATATCGGAAAACAATGTAAGAGAATTTCCAACGGCACCCCAGAATAGACCTGCTCTGCGTGTGTACGTACCCTACACCATACACATATGCAACGTGCAGGAAAATTCTATTAAAAAGGCCGGGGAGCAGTATAACAATCGTCTCTCTGAAATGGACGAGGCACCCTTCGAGCCGGAACAGCGGAGTTATTGGACCGGAAATTGAATTAAATCGTCCCGTCTTTTCGTTCGAGGCGACAAAAAACGAGGGAATATAATCTTTTCTTTCACCCGCGCACACTCGATCGCACAAGTTGGCGCGCGCATATAAGTATACAAATATGCGCATTATTATTTTTAGTATCACCCAACGAGCATCAATTTGCACGCATTGTCGGACGACATTATATTATTGCAGTTTTTCCTCCCCATTGTCACGGCTTTTTTTTTTTTTTTTTTTTTTTCTTCCTGCACGTACAGGTACGGGAGATACTCTTCGTGTATACTTGTACCCTTTGCGTGTTATTTTTTCTACCGTACAGAAGGCACACCTATATATGCGTCCCTCATCCGGGCTATAGGAGTGTATATCGCGCTCGGGCGTCTCTGGAGAGGAAATTACAGCTCGTGACGGCCAAGCGCTTTTTCTCGCTTTCTGCATCCTATGCGCGCGCGATGGCTGGACCGGAAGTGCAAAAAAGTATTTGGACCGATGCACGCGATACAGACGTTGGGACAAGTGAGAAACGGGATTTAAATGTTTACACCGGCATCGTTTGCAACGGGATTATATTGGAGCGGATGTGTGTCACGAGCAGCAGCAGCGCAAATGTGTGCCGTTGGTCTCCCGCAGTGGCAGTATTTTCGGCGCGGGAGGCCCCCCCGAAATCACACCGCTTTACTTTCGCGCTGCAGTTGACTCGCCGCGGCAGAGATGAATTCATTTTAACTTTTCGTTAACCCGATCCCATACGCCCTCGGGCGCACGTCTAATTGGAAAAGTTTTCAAATTTTTTTTGTCCCCCTCCAAGATTATGCACACCGTGAGAAAAGTAAACTTCTTTGCGTTTGATTCAGCGAGTTGAATGAAAAACTCTGCCGACCGGCGCGCCTAATTGGCGGAACGGGAGCGAGTGACTTTTTAGGTATATATCCGCAGCGCGCGTCGGTGGAGCTCCTCTCGACCGAGTAATTAATTGTATTCCGAAAATCTCTCGGTACAAATTCCCCTTGTTTTTTTTTGCTCTCTTGATTTAGCACTCGGTTCAGCGCTTCCACTTATTGTACTTTTGCAAGAGCGAGTTTTTTTTTTTTTTTTTTTTTTTTACCGCGGTTCCACACTGAGGTGCATAACGTGACGAGGGGAGGAGAAATGAAAATCACGCGTTGCACTGTACTTTAATGCGATCTACTCTCAAATTGGTCGCACGACGCAAACGAGCCATTTCATTTTTGCGAGCAAATAATTTTCCAGTTGGAAAACTAAATTTAAAAAGGTAAAATAATGTTACGCGAGCAACAACACGCGGGTATGCCGCGCCAAAAGATACAGCTCCCCTGTAAGAGTAGGTATGTGTACGACATTATATCAATATATGTATTATATTGTAACGAGCAACAGCGCGTTGGAGCGAAAAACTACAGTGAAAGTAAATATAGCACTGGAGGTGAAAATTACACGTGGTGATATATTATTGTGGACTTACCCGCTGAAGCCGCGTCTCTTGTTACCGGGAGAGCTTGTGTTGGCGGCTCCGCATCCGTCGCTCCCGATGATTTCTGAAACAGACAATGGCAGGGAGACGGTGAATTTTTGCATCTAAATCATCGATACAGTACGCGCGAGAAAGTAATTATTTTGGCTAATGCATACTATATACAGTGCGCGGCTCTTACTTAATTGTTATAAATACTGTGTTCTCGAAAAGTTTGGGATGTGTTGCACAAATTTAATGCCGAGACGCGAGAAACTGAGACTGAATTAAGAGGCCTCGTCGGCACTTGTTGGGGGATACGATGCGCGCTGCTCCATCGCGGAGTGGATAACGATGAGTCAATCGAGCATACCGTGCAACAAGTCGACTCGATTAGCGAGAATAGTGTATAAGGTATTGAAAATATTTTCTTGTTTGGTTTGGCTATCCGCGCCGTGTTTCCTTCTCGCGGCTCTCGCGCGCAATATATCCTTCATCCAAGTAGGCTAAACACACACACACATACGCACACGTAGTGGATACACCGAATGCGCGGAAAACACCTCCTCGAGGAGAATGTCAGAATTATAATCATGTTTTCTTTTAGATTAGGTGCAGTAACGTTGGCTTTTACTTTTACGCGATGAAGAAAAAAAAAAGAAAAAAAAAAGTTATGTACATTCACGGTTGCACGCAATGCCCTCGTTTAAACGAACAAATGAACAAACAGAGTCACGTACACGCATGTCTTTCAAATGCACATGGTTTGAAACGTAAATTCACGTTACCTTTAATTTAATTTTTTTTTCTTCCCATGGTGTAAAAATAAAGGATTTAACTGGATCTTGTATGTATTGAGTATGTAAATAATCTACCATCGATTCACTGACAGAGTATACCATCAGAAACGAGCGCGTACGAAGGGAAACCGGCAAAACGCGTGCCACAACAAAAGCAATAGTATCCGGTTAGCCCGCAAGAATTGAGCTCAGGCCTCGTTTTGATATTCATCACCACCGCGTCGTCGGGTAGTATTTAATAAAACGCGACGTGCACGCGAGCATACGTTTAATATATTTGCAATTAGTCAAGTCGCTCACGCGGGGCTAAGCTTCGCTACGCCCACCCGTAATTCGATAAAGTCTCGAACAATATGGCGAGCAGAAAGAAGATTCTTTTGTCTCTGTTTTCCCATCCGGATTTTCTTGCCTTGCTTATCCAGCCTCCCTCGGAGCAAACTCCGTTATTCTCCCCGTCCGAAGGTAACCCCCCCCCTCCCTCTCTCGAGTGAATTTCGTTATCTTTTCCGTCATCCGTGATAACTCCTCTCGAGGCTGCTGCTTTCCTGCCGCTACTGCTCGCGTGTGTCTTATTTGCTTCCAGAAAAAGAGGAGAACAAAAATCTTCAAGTCAACCTACTTTTTCGCTTTACGCACACACACTCACTCGCTCTTTTTCCGATGGTAAAATAACGAGAGATAAAAGTGCCAGCAACAATAAGCTCGTTGCTTTTAATCGTGGTATATTTTACCTCGTCCCAACACATCCAAATGCCGAAAAGGTGTGTGGTATTGAAAAATTTTTTCCAAACGAGTCGAGGGTAAGTAAAAGCGTTGAGAGATGAAAAAAAAAAAAAAAAAGAAAGAAAGAAAAAAAATAGAGAGAAAGAAAAAGTAAAATATAACAAACGCGTCACGAAACGAAGACAAGCTCTCGTTGCGAAAAAAAAGCACTTCATTTCTAGATGGCAGGGATAATGTTCTGAAACCGACGTTGAAACGCTTATAATTTCAAGAAAGGATATAAAAAACTTGAGCTCGCAGAACCGAGAGGCAAATTCTTTTTTTTTTTTTTTTTTTTTTTTTATTGTGAGTATGTCAAACGTGGCGTAGAGAAAAAAGTAACGCACCAACAGAGCAGAAAACTACCGAGACGTTGAGCTTGCAATACCACCTGATAAATAATTTCTTTCCGAGCTCCTACACTTTCACACGTAGACGAACTGTTGTTGCGAGATAGTACAAGGAGATATTTTTGTCTTACGTAATCGCACTTTTCCTATGATTTGATTTCCAGTGAAGTTCCATTTATTTGATAGGTGCTGATCCGATGATGAAAATTTATAACGAAGCCTCGATTTTGCTAAAAGTGTACATAGGTGGGTACTACTAAAACTTGAAAAATCGGATAAAGACCATGGCGGGTCGTCGATATTCCAGACATGCACACGCGGATCATTTAAAAAGAATTTTGTAAAAAGGCGAGGAAAGATAAGCCAGAAAGCGACCGCTAGCTCCCTTCTCTGTGCGAACTATCGTACAGTACATCCACGTTTGCGAAGAAATAGTTTCGATTCTTCGGTATACTGTAGAAGCAGAAATGCGCGCTCAAGTAGAAATGCTTGAAAATTACATGAAGGTTTTGTTCTTGGTACACACGCTTTCTCAAATATTTCATTGTTTTACCGCGGTTGATAACGTAATTACGAAATGTTTACCAATAAATGTGTCGGTCGTCCGTTTCATCAAAATTTGAAGGCATGCGTATCACGAACTCAAGTAATTTTAACGATATAAAACCGCTTAAATATTGTTAATTAGTTGTTTTCTCGGTAAATGTTACGACCATAACGAAGCTGCCGAATAAATCGATACGTTCACAGATTTGTACGTTCCTCCAATCGCATTTTCTTTCATATCTGTGGAAAAATACACCTTAAGTTGACATTGACCATTTTAAAGGGTTACCAATGTATTATACGGTTACCTCATAAAGTTAACTCCGCTAATGCTTTATTCTTTAATTGAGAAATTTTTTAACAATAGTACAGTGAGAGATTTTTTTAGATTTAGAGTTAGATTTATTAGGCTAAGGGCCATAGTCCCAGAATAGCCTTGATAAGGTAAATACAAATGAGAGAGAGAGAGAGAGAGAGAGAGGGGGAAGAAAAGATGCGGCTTTCAGTGTTAAAGACTGATCGCAAAGTTAAAAGTAACCCATTTGAATAGCCTCTGTAGCCCCAATTGACACGGACGGACGATTGTGGGTCATTCGGTGAAAAATACAATTTCAATGTTAATTTAGTCATTAAAGTATTTAATTTTCATTGCGCGTATGAAAAAGGGAGAGATACAGGGACTTACTTAGTTTGATATTTAATTAGACTGAAAAGCGTCAATTAAAATGATAAAAGGTAGCAAGTAAGTAATTAAGCCTCGCGTGTCTTTTCCCTTAATAAATTTATCGATTTCACGGAGGCACTTACATTCATGACTGTTAAAGTAGGTGCGATAAAAGTAGTGCTCATTTTAAAGGCTGAACGAAAAAATAGTCACATTGAAAGAGTTGGCTGTCTGATCGTTGAAACCTCAAAATATCTTTGGAAAATAAAGTTTCATGGGGCCAACAAATTTTTCTCCAACCTAGTATGAAGCCAGCCAAAGGACCAATTTGAGAAATTAATTTTTATTAGCGGTCACCGTGCAAAAGAGAATAAGTAAATAAATAAAAAATGACGTTTAGCGTAGTGGCGAGAGTATGATTATTAATAGATAGCGTCAGGATAAGGGAAAGAAAATTCTCGAGAGCATTTGATAAAATTGGATCAGGTGATAGCTGTGATCCGCAGGATGGAGCTCTTATTTTATAGGTAAAAAGGGAAAAACGGCCAGGTAGTCGAGATGTTTGAAAAAAAGTTGCAGCACTAGCGATAAAAGTGAGAGGTAAATGTGGAGTCAACTTATCCGTTCACTCTTACTCCACGCCCATCAACGATTTATTTTTTATTATTTCCCTCTTTTTTTGCAAATAGCTTTTATACATTTAACTTTTTAAAGCATAAAATCTTTCAAGCCATATACAAACAACGATGTACCTATGCGCTAGTGGCGTGTATTATATTAATCTATTGCAAAATATACATTCTATGATGTATAATTATTATAAACTCGACACTCGACGCAGATCGAGAAAGTAGCTAATAAATAAAAGGTAACAATGGTGTATAGGGCGTTGGATGCACTACTTTTTAACCTGATGGTATCAGCGAATTGACCCCGTATCAAATGAAAATCCCGATGAATATTTACATTAAAAGCTGTATCGGTTGTGTTTATACATGTACTCTTGAGCTGCGCCGAGAAAATAATATTAAAACATGCACATGCATGCGTAGCATAGCACTCGTTGTAGATCTGCTGGGATCACATCATTTTATTACATTTTCATAGGAAAAGAACAAAATAATATTAAAGGAAAAATAAGGACAATCGATAGCTGAAACCCAAGCTTTGAAAACTCGTAGTATTTTCGAATGGAAACTATCAAGTATACACATATTGGTCATTCTAATTCTCAGAGCAATATTCGGATGGTTTTTGTTAAACGATTTCCGGGTATGGGCTTCCATCGACATTCAAATTTCAACTGCGGTTGTCTCTACACCGTCTAAAACGGGATTACCACCATGATCGCATATGTGTACATATATACACGAAAACGAGCATACATTTAATAGGTGTATATACGTATATAGTCGTCGTTATACCATTGCCACTTGTAATTTCCCCTGTTGCGCGTCCTTAATTTGAATTCGCGTTCGTGGCACCCCAACCATCGTCACCACCCACGTATATCATAATACGCGTAGATGTCATAGAGGGGGGTTCAGCTCTCCCCCTATGAGCACCAACGCCCTACACACTCGTGGTCGGTCTATGTAATTTGTGTTTGCATCTACATCGATGCCCGTGTTGCTAAATTACTTTCTTCGACTTTTTACCTTTACCTCATGTATAACCATTAGCGTGATTTTAATCCACAATAGCTCGATATTACGCATTTGTAACATTATATTGATCAACGTGATTTTACGTCAAAGTGCTATACATAGTTACGTATTTGCGAAGGTAGAATCAAAGTGTCAAAGGGGAGAGGGATGATCGTAAGCTCGGATTTTACGCGCCGCAGCGGTGCAGATGTGATAGAGACGAAATGACAACTGGCTCTATAAGAATGTTGTGACCAGAAACTGCTGTTGCTCTCTCGTACCGTATAACAGAGTGCGCATGTATATACCTACATCAGGCTTTCCTGTATCCATTGTGGTACACGCGCGTACATTACAAGTATAATGTGCTGACGCGGTGAATAACCGAGGGTAATTTATAATGGAGCGCGTGGGCGTTGAAAGTTCACCGTTCCTGCGGATGAGCGAATGGGACGCTCGAGCGAGCCAGAGATCTCTCCTTTCCCGACTTTATATTCACTGCTTTTCCAGCCCACAGTCGTTCTCTCGATTCATTTCGACATATATATGCCCATACTTTTATTATTGTTGTTGTCGCAACATACTTGAGAAACTGTACACTTGAAAAGAAAAAAAAAAAAAAGCTGCGGCGCACTAGATGTACAGATAGATATTGTATCCTCACGGGTGCAGTGGTGGCTGCTTAAATTTTATATTTTCCCGATAATCAAGCGACTTTCGCCGAGAAACCCCATTAAATCCTCGATTGAGCAGCAAGTCGGTCGACGATTAAATTTTAATCAGCCTAATTTCACGGGCTCGATGCAGACGGCTGCGACATCGATCGAGCCGAGTCCACGCGTATATATGTATCTGTACACCCGTAGAGATTAACCGTGCCCTGCCCGGCACTCCCCGGCGCCCTCCTCCGGTCCTTCTCGCTCTATTTCTCTCCAAGGGAGGAATAAACACGGCGGTGCGCGCCCTCATTGCATTATATACGCTCCTTCGATTTCAATTTTAATACAATTTAACGACGAAATCAAGTTGCCGATATGGGCAAACACCTCCAGGAGATAAAGAGAGAGAGAGGGCGTGTGTATACATGTGCCCTATATATCATACATAGGCGAGACTATCGGAGCGCGATAAGCAGCGCGATGATTCATCGGGAAACGAATTTCGAGCCCATTAGCATATTGTTAACCACCCTCTCCTACCCTAGTTACCCCCCCTCCCCCCGGGCCATTTGGGATCATTTGTCACTGATGATCGATCAGAGCCATCAGCTTGAGCCTCGCGAACTGGGCGCGCCGAGCCAAACGGGACCGATCCACCCCTTTTCTCTCTTCCCTCCGTCTTGATCAATTTCTTTTCGATTTACATTCAAGCGTGTGTAGCTGCTTACACATTGACACATGTATATACTTACGCTCGAATAAAACGATCGGGCATCGTGGATAAAAAAAGAAAAAAAAAAAAAAAAAAAAAAAAAA
>NW_019379562.1:27228-79554 GCF_000648655.2 Copidosoma floridanum
TTTTTTATTGAGTATTAAATCATAAGTATTAATAATAAAAATGCAAAAAGTTACATTTTTTAAGAAAAAAAATTATTTTGAATTTTAAAAGAAATCCGTGAAGCGATTGTGCTTGAGTTGATGACGTGTAATATTATTTACAACTTCGATGATGCTGGATTTATTCAATAAATTCATTTGAGCGATAAATTGCTGTGATGCTAAAAGGACGATCAATGAGGTGTAAAAAGAGAAGGAAAATCAGCAGTCAATTAGTTGATAATTACATCCGGTTGATATACCCTTGGGTGAGCAGTTTCGCAAGAATAATTATAAGCTCTCGCGCATTGATTAAATTGAAAAACTTTGTTCGGACGCCTGAAAAGTTTTAATTAGTTTATAGGTACCAGCTACTTGTGTACAGGATGTACGCAGGAATGTATACGTACAAGCGTAAACATCATGAAAATCAAACGAATTAAACGTACGACCGAACTTACAAAGGATCCCGTCGTCGATAAGCAAATAAATAAACGAAGCAAAAAAAAAGGCGGTTGGAAGGGTAAAATGTATAGTTTTTATGTGTAAAACCCTGGAATTTTTTTTTTTTTTTTTTTTTTTTCATAACGTGACGATTAAAAGCACCGAAAAGAGCAGCCGGCCAGCTAGCGCTGATTGCGCGGAATTGTAATTCGAAAAAGTGTCCGCGCTCATTAGCGGGATCGTTTTTTGCGTGGCTGACCTTTTTCCTGCTCCTCTTTATCTGTCCTGTGGATTTGGAGGGTTTTTTTTTTTTTTTATTAATTTTTGGCGTTGGAAAAATTTTCTAATTATGAATCTGCCGAGTCGGCGAGGGCTGTTTTTCCGATATGATATTTTTTAGGGCTTTAGCTCCTAGTGTTTTCAGTCGAGCTGATAGGGGTCGTGTGCGTTTAATGATGTTTGTTGAGGAACATGATTTACATTATGGCCTTTTAGAAGAATGAATCAACTTACGGGGAGACTTGAACATGGTAATTTTATAGATTTATCAACAAATTTGTTTTTGAAGCTGCACTTCATGAATTATTTTTACTAGACAATTTTTTTTCTTACAATTGATAACACAATACTTGATACAAATTTTCCATCAACAAGCGGTTGGATTTATTTTAAGAAAAGAAACATTATTTTATTAGTTAACATTCTCTACACATGAACATTTTTACAGTACAAAAATATGTATGACATATTTTTATGATGTATTTTGCTTTCTGGGTGGTGTGGAAAAATAGATGAAAAAAAAATTTATTTTAAGAAAAGAAACATCTTTTTATTAGTTAACATTCTCTACACATGAACATTTTTACAGTACAAAAATATGTATGACATATTTTTATGATGTATTATATGATATTTTTCNTTTAATTGCGTTAAAAAAAAAAAAAAAAAAATCCTTTTATATTTCCCCAACTCAGCATCTCGCCGAACAACCTTTGAGAGAAAGAAAAATTTTTTTTTAATTATTACTGTTTTTCGTCAACTTTGCTATTAGTTTGTCATAATATGAATATTCAAAATGTTGGTTATCATCGTCATTAGGTTTACAATCATATTTCACTAAAGATATAATCAAGGAAAAAGAATAAACTATAAACAAATAATAAGCACGTATTGTCAGTAGAAGTCAGGGCAAACACAACGAAAAAAAAAAAAGTAAAAAAAGCACACAAGAGACGCACGCAAGCTCCCAATAGAAAGGAAAAAAAAAGGAAGCGTGTACGCAGTTTTGATTTCAAAGCTTATCACCGCGCTAATTAGTTTATTGTTCGCCCTATCCCGCGGTATAGTGCCTTTTCTTGTCGATTGGCCTCCGCAGTGCTCCCATCGATGAAGCGGAAGGTAAGAAAAAAAAAAGGAAACTCCGCCCCGCTGCCGGCTAATTAGATCAATACCTTAATTAACTCCGTGCACTCGAGCCTCCTTCTCGGCTCTTTCGCGGTATATAGCTGTATATATGCTCCGGGACTAGTTTCTTCCGAGGATGTACGTCAAGTTAATAAAAGTACCGATCACTCCAGAGATTCCCTCCTTGATTGCTCGAGATTTCTTTTTTCTAGAAGAGGTATATTGTACTCCATAATTTTGATCGCCCAAGGTTAAATTACTCGTGAATGCTCAAATGGATTTCCTTTGTTACCAACAAAATGAACCAATTCGAAAATTAATGCGTTTAATGTCGCACATCACACCCAATGTCACTTTAATCTTCTTCTTTATCCGCAAACTTTTGAGGCGAGTCGATAAAAGTGCCCTGCTGATCGTCGACGATTTCGTAAAATTTTCCATAGTAGCAAATAATAATTCATGTCCCCTGTGATCGACGAAATTTCGAGTAGGACGTAAGATTTATCGTTCAAAGGGTATAGGAGGAAAATGTCATACAAAGGGCATAAATTTCCGAATGCCCGGGAGGCCGCGCGATAAAAATTTCCCTAATAAATCAGCGTCACTAATCGCGCGAGCTCTCCTCCCGCAGTTTTAATGCGAAATTTTTTCCATCTGACTCTCAAGACGTCGATACGCGCACATGTATATGTATACACCTCCGGTTAATTGTTTGGCCAATGCCATAGCCCGGGAGATTTATATGAATCGTATTGCCGGATTTTTGTTGTTTCCCGCAAACTTTTTCGCATTGACGCGGTGAAAAAAAAAAAAAAAAAAAAAAGAAACGCGGAAGAGCTTGGGGCGGAAAAAATTTTTCCTATCCCTCACGCGCTGACGTAATTTTATGGCTGCTTGTATTTTACCTATACGCCTGGGGGCGTCGAGGAGCCGCGGTGTATATCGACGTATTTGGCTATCGGAGGAAGAAAAGGGAAAATTGGAAGAATAATGGGACTCGAGGTTTTAATCGTGGATGGGAATTTAACGGAGGTTGGTGTGATGAACGAGATTTTCTTCTCATAAGTCGTGCTGACAGTAATTTCTCTTTCTCAGCTCTCATTGAAGATTGATAGAGTACATGTTGTATCAAACAAAAAAAGGAAATATCTTTTTTCTTCTTTTCGATTGATTGTCCAAGTATATAATAAAATAAAATAGCCAGTAGCCATCAGTACCAGAATATCAAACAAATAATTAGAGAAATTAGGAAAAAAGTACAGAGCTTTTTGTATTATTATAAGGAATCATTCTCCTTTATTTTTTTTTTTTAATACAGATTATCATAACATTAATTCGGGAGCGCCAGAAAATTTACAAACTTTGATCTATTTATGATTAACTTAAGAAAATTATAAAAATAGGAATTTTCTTTGATAAAATGTCTGTGAACTTTTCCACACAAACCTTTTCTACTATTTTTCTTCATCGTATACCTAATGCTAAAAAATGCTGGCACGTGATTTTATTTTCATAAAAGGCCTGGTATTGTTCGTCCAAATTTTCTCTACTTTCTACAATCCAAACTGTAGACAAAAAGTAAGAAAGTTCTGTCTGTCTGGACATATGTTTGATACTGAGCTACATACGCAACTAAAGCCCAAGAAAGGTCAGTTGGAATACACTAAATTTTTTACTTCAATCGCTAAAGATAAATTTACGTAAATTAAATTAAAAAAAAAAAATGTATTCACACTAATTATTTGGTATCCATCAAAACTCACTCCTTGAAAAATAAAAACAAAGTTTGTCCACTGTTAATGGTATCCTGTCAGTATCATTTACACGACAAATAATCACACCCACACCCACGCTTGAATTAAAACCGAGAAGCGAGTTTCCCATTGAACATGTAAAACCTGATTCTCAGCCTCTTAATTGCGTTAAAAAAAAAAAAAAAAAAATCCTTTTATATTTCCCCAACTCAGCATCTCGCCGAACAACCTTTGAGAGAAAGAAAAATTTTTTTTTACCAGATACCGCAGAAAGCAAGAGAGGCGAGAGCAAGAAAAGTACCTCGCAGGAGGTGGAGGAAAAAAAAAAGGACGACTCGCTCGCGAATATCCATGAGCGAGTGGTCTGGATTAACTAAAAGAGCAGTGGTGCACGGTCGCATATTATATGCCTTAATTAAGTTTCATCAAGCTTTCCTTAACTGCGTGGTCCCGCGCTATACCTATCGACCACGGCTCGCACAGTATATATAAGTATCCTCGAGGGCCCGAAAACTACATCCGGCGCGCGCGTAATTAAGGCGCATTGTGTTTCACGAAAGTTCGTCTCTTGTGGACACGTGCGGGCGCGAGTTTCGCTGTGGCTAACACGTATAGGTACCTCATATGTATACATATGCGTTCGGTTCGCGGTGGACACGCGCGTCTTTATCAAGAGAGAAGAGTCGTCGTTAGGGCCTGTGCATTGAGGTTTTACGGCGAGCCTTGTATTGTAAAATATACTCGCGTTTAGTTGATACATAAATAATTAAAATTTTATTGTTGTTTTTTGATCTGATCGATGGCGTATATTGTTCCTAAAAAACTTGGTGGATGAGTTCAGTCTGGTATGCATTTTTTTACGATTTTTGTGTCCATTATTTTTCTGTGGTGAATTTTCAGTAGGAGTGTCACATTGCTCGACTACACTGTTATTAGATAGCGTAAGTACCTGTACCTGCTTTTTTTCATTGTCCTTCGGGGTAAAGTATGGGTAAATGATTTTTCTAAGAAATGTAAAAATTGCGGTAAAAATATCTAGTGGACCTCAATTACCAACAGCTTTGTGGTAAAAATGACCGCGTGAAGCTTATTGCGAAAGTGTGCGTGTTAATTTTGTACTTAAATAAAAGTATACAAGAATTGTATAAACATTTATGTTTTGAAAAGTTTTTAAAAACATAATAAATAAAATACAACAATATTGTTGTTTCAACTCTTTTTCAACATATTTCGCGTTAATCCTTAGAAAAAACGTAATTATGTGTGGTAAACATGTTTGACGTTCAAGAGGAAAAGAAATCCTTAGTAATTATTGCTCAAACTCTGCAACGCCTTGAAAAAACCCACTCGTAACAATTCCTTTCCTGCAAACACCTAGTCTAAGAACTGCAGAAAAGAAAAAAAAATTTTTTTCCAACTCTAAGGGACTCCTGACTACACAGACCCTTTTTTGTTCCTCGTGTAAAACCACCCCACGCGAAAATCTCAAAAGCAAGCGGTTTTTCTTACTTGCCCAAAGGCTTTTAAAATCAGAAGGAAATTTTTCCTCGCAAAGTTATACATTCCCGCGCGACGTAAATCCGCAGACGGCCAGTGTTATACATTACAATGGGGCGAAGAGTCGCGAGAGAGTCTTAAATTCCGTGGGACGCCGGGAGAGAGAGAGAGAGAGAGAGAGAGAGAGAGAGAGAGAGAGGTATAAGCCGCGCGCGAGTATATATTCGGCTTACGCGCGACATAAATATAGTGCCAGCCGTAACTTATCCCCCCCCCCCCACCCGAGGGAGAATGGTACACACACGTCGTCGTCTGAAATACTTATCCTTCCGATGATTCGATTTAATCCGAGTGAAAAGCTTTTTGGCTTTTCATCCGAGAGCACGCGCGACGCGTTGGTGACAATAATAAAAAATAAACCCGAATGGTCCCCCGCGGGACAAGATTAGTCACCCCCCAACAATTGTTTCCAAGGGAGTGTATTAAGGGATTATACAGTTGCGAAATCCAGACCGGAGGTGTCCGCGAGATAACGCCCGGAGAGGGGGGGGGGGAGGCAGATAAAGAGCGAGTGTGCATGAACCCTCGGCGAAATGATAATGGCCGGGCCATCTGTGGGCCGCATTCCAGACACGGAGGAGAGAGGGAGACCCTCTCTCGAGAGTTTAAGTTCGATCCCTACGCGAGTCCGGAATATTATCTTCCTTGGGCTACTTTCTCCTCTGTGTGTGTGCGCAAAGTTGCTTTGCAGCGTATACGCCAAGTGGGAGGTAGGTGTACTTATCGAAAAAGTCGATTTCGATAAGTCATATATCGCATACGATGAACCCAAATCTTATGAAATGGTATATGAAATCAATGAAATTGTTCAATTCCAATTGATACACATTAATTTCAAAGAATTTGAGTATATTATATACCTGCGCTGTTAGAAACGTTCGTAAATTTAAGAGATGTTTAAGAGCCACTTGCATGTTATATTTCATAATTTCGATACTTAAAACAAGTTGATATACATTGTTATAACATTTCATAGGAAAATATGAAATTTCATGGAATATAGTACTAAATTCTACACGGTAAAGTATTAATTTTATAAATTTTTATTAATTTTTGCGAACTCATAAGTACAATTTGTAATGCTTGAAACTACGCGTGGCAATGTATCTTTGAGACACTATAAATCGCCACGTAGGGGAAAGTTGTTAATTTATCATACATAAAACTACGAGCGTTTTTTTTTTAGCCCCTGCGTGGGTACAGCAGCTTCGGTTAATTTACGATTACGAGACACCCGCAATACATTTTTAATTAGCGGTCCCAGCGGCCGGTAAATCACCAGTGCACGCATTGGGACGAAAAATTATGAATCACCCCTCACCAGCATTACACGGCTCGTGGATCGAAAAAAAAAGCGATTACACGCGTCTAATGGCACGTTCGAGCTTTTCAGCGTCCGAAACGGATTTTTCAGGCTGATTAAATTAAGCACTCGGGAGCGCAGCTGCTGAAGAATAAATTCCATTTCGAGGTATATATGACACTGCGCGCGTCGAGCCAACAGGGCGAAAAACTCTTTGAAGGGATGATCTCCGTATAGTGCAGGAGTGTCATTTTAATTAGAGATAACATCTGCTTGCGCTCTCCCTCCTTTTACCGGCTCTGTTTGATGGCTCCTTGGATTGGATGATGCTCCCCGGTCCTATTTTGCAAATGAAAAACCCACAGACGCGCCCGTTGTTCTCTCCGTTGGGTGCAATGTACCCCCTCTTTTTTGTTTTGTTTTTGATGAAAAACAGGTTTTCGCACTTTTCCGGCCTTCACGCGTGAAATGCTATTTACATGCGCAGCCGAGTCTTTCGTTGTTTTTTTTTTTTTTTTTTTTTTTTTTTCATCAGCAGGATACTGCATTGCCCTAAAAATTTTGTTTTTACATTGAAGTTGGAAAATTAACACTACACCACATCTCAAGAAAAAAAAAACCCCCGCCTTTACACTCGAATCGTACATTAGAGTGAAAGATTCATTGTTATGTGCGTCTCGTGCAAAGTCACCGCGTAAATCCAAATGAACGTACACACTGTCTCGGTTCCATGAATCTGAAATCAGAGCAAAGCTCGTGAGGTGAATTCGTTACTTCGCATATACACGCGTGTACTGAAAAAAAAAAAAAAAAAAATCCACCGCATCCTCAATTCGCATCTGTCACGTGATAAGGAAAAAAAAAACCCACATAGCACTTGCCAAACCAAATTCCAGCCGGTGTCCGGTCATTAGAATAGTCTCGTTGTAGAGGAGAAATTAAAGTTTCCCCGTGCACTGCGCTAATACAGAGTTCCATCCCTCGCTCGGCCCGAAGTTGAATGAAAAATGCATCCCCCCCCCCCCGCCGAGTTTTTGTTTTCGCGTGGCTGAGACTTTCAGCGGATTACGCGTTTAATTTGCTTAATTTGTCAGAGTTTCGCTGCACGGGGAGCTTCCCCCCCCCACCACTACCCCCGCGCGATGGGAAATGAGGGCGTGAAAAATGCACCGGACCAATTAGCGCCGTGAAAAGTTTCGTGGCTAATCGGCGCAATTTGCGCCCCGTCATCGCTCCATCTTTCACGTCCCGGTTTATTTTCCGAATTGAGAACTTTTCAGGGAGGGGCAGGGAAAAACAGCCCCGAGGAGTGATTGATGGGCCTCTGATGTCGCGCGAATTGCCTTCTGGGGGGACTCACTGTACGATTTGTAATGCGCGCGAGTGTTGTTGGTGATTAAACGTTTTTGCAAAAAAAAAGGTTTTTTTTGTTTTCTTTTATCCACCTCGTGACGGGGGGAAAAATCGCCTCGATTGTGGAGACGCTCGAATCACACCTGATGTGCAAGTGCGATCCCCAACACGCGTTTTAAAAAGTATACAGATTTGGGGAACATTATTTCATAGATTTTTAAGCACCTTAAGAGTAAATTTTCTTGTTCAAATTTAGTGGGCCAAGTGTAACTTCTCGTGCTTGCGATGCTCGATTCCAGCACCGTGTGCGAAATAGTGTTTTCTTACACGTACTTAGAGTACAAAGTTTGACTTTTCTCTTGCCTGCTTTGCGAAATGATCGAATCTTGCACTACGTGTGAAATTTTTTTTTTTTTCACCCCTACTCTACGAATTTCAATTGAATACCTTTAAGTAGACGTTGAGCTTCAGACACTAATTGTTCGATATACTGACTCGGTGTACAAAGTTCATCTTATTATGACTGGTCAGAGCTAGCGAAGTCATTGACTCCAACACCGCACATGTTGTATACTTTTTTTTACACTTATCTTAAGCACAAGTATGAAAATTAATCGCTTAGTGCACTGATATCTGTCGGTTGAAATCTGCGCTAAATGGGTGTCAAAAAACAGCTGACGCAACTCGTTACTGTCACGCGTGGGTGACAATATTCGCACACGATACACCTAAAATTCTATTTCATCATTACTGTATATACTTATACAATATCATATGAACAACAACAATTTTTCTGATGTATTCTTAGAGCATAAAGAATCGTCATGAAATATTTCAAGAAATATTGAAATATTAGAAAAAAAAGTAAAAAGGTTTTGATGTACGAAGGTATGAATGTCCAAATCCGCGGGTCCATTTGTCGCATGTAGTTTTTTTTACGCCCAATAGACCCAATCGCAGGCTCACTCTGCGTATAGCGTTTGATATCTCCGTATACACGTACGATAAACGGGACAGGTGAATCGACAAAAATCACGGCAGCAACTATCTATCGATCAATTTGTATTCGGCGTGAAAAAAAAAGAATCAAGAACAAGAAACGCGGACAAGTGAGTGCAGCAGTCCGGTGACGTCCGATATCGAGGGGAGGGACGGCGAAATCCGTCACTGTCACGGGGTAGATCGCGCAAATGAAAAAAAAGCTCCGAGGCACAGTTGTTTGTACGTACACCATTAATTACTCGCTCGTTGGGGCAAAAAAAAAAAAAAAAAAAAAACAAATGTCCGTCGTCTTTTATTACACTCGAGGAAGCTTGCGAGGGACGTGGGTCATTTTTTACCAGATGAATTTGAAAGGGAGGATTATTAGGTGATTAAGTGGCGTTTTCGGGGTGGAGAGGCGCAGCTGGTACCTCGAGCTTTTTTCTCGTGTACTTACCGAAGGAGCAGGTGATCTTAAGTGCTGGCGTAGAGATTAACGTCCCCGGATGATGGGAGAGACTTTAGGTCTTTCGTACATGTTGGGAAATTTTCCTTTTTTATTTTTGTTTTTCTTCGGTTCTCATTTACAACGCATTATATATTTTCACCAGGTGTTGTTTTACTGTTTTTTTTTTTACACATTTTACACATAGATCTCGGTGGAAGCAATTGTAAGTGGGACACGTGGTTTTTGTTGTTGGTTTTCGAAAAAAAAAAAAAAAAACATACAACCGGCAGGCGTATTTAAAATATCATCGGCATAGAGCACCGGGGCCTGCGTGGCTAAGCAAATTTCCGAAGTTGATGAAGACGAACGATCGCAACGAAAGTAAAGTCGAGCTAGAAATAAAAAAATAAAAAAAAACAGGGGAAGGGGGAAAAGGCAGAAAATATCATCGCTTCTCTCCGTCGAGGTCTGCACTTCCGTTCGTTTTATGAGTATAATTTATATCTCGACGGAGACGCGATGACGCAGCAGCGTAATAAGGATTTCGATGAAATCTGCTATCTCTCAACGACGAGGGGAAACTAAAAGCTGTACGGATTTGATGCTCGAGAGGAAAAAAAGCAAGTAGCATCTCTTTTTTTGAAGCTGGAAAAGGTACCCTCTGGATTTTTAATGGATAAAGGTATTGATGTTTATTTGCATGTCACACAACGTACTGACAACTAGATCTTTTTTTAAATTCTGGTTAAACAGCTTGTATGCAATAATATTGTAATATTATACTGTCATGTTTGCCAATGACATTATTATTTTTTTAAATGTTTTTTGATTTACCTTTTGAAAAAAAATAAAATAAAAAATTGCTTCATAATTTAAATATATATATGACGCATTCTCTCTAGCTTATTAACGTCAATTTTTAAATAAAAATATTCTTTCAGTCGATCTTTTGAAAAAAATTTGTTTTACTTAATTAAATAAATTTTCCTACTTTCTTGTTCCTATAACCAAATTAAACAAATAAAATGTATCATCCGAGATCATCAAAAAATTAAAATAGATAGGTAGTACCTATTTTTACGTAACATACATTAAAATGGTACAATTTTCAGCATCAAATTTTAAAATTTCAAGCCAAAATTTCGTACATTTTACCCTTTGATTCATGGATTCAAGGGATAGTAAGGGTGTCACGTTACCCTCGACATTATGACGCATGATGCATAGCGCGTTTGTGCACGTGTATATATATATATATATATATTTCGANAATGTCGTCCATCCTATATATATGTATTCAATTACCGGGAGACCAAAGTGCTCTGATCAGCACTCCAACATCGACCCTCGGGTCAAGGAGATAGCACTATAAAGCTTCCGAGGGCTTGGTCGCTCTCGTATGGATAATAATCGAGTTTACTCCTTGCAACATCGCAACGTAACTGTGAAATAGGATTTTGTTGATTAAACCAGAAAAAAGTTTTTAACGTGAAAAAAACGCCCTACACGATACATCTTTGGAGTACAAAAGTTACATTCACTTGTTGAAGAATTTCATTGAACTGTCATTTGCTATCCAAAGAAAAAAATAGTACTCGTGAACACTGTTAGTCGATACTTTATAACGCACAGAACTGTATACAATGCATCGAGATGTATATTCATCTGTTCATCGAACAAAGAAGGATGGAAAAGTCGTACTTTCGAAGTATCACGGGGGTAACATCTAATTGGCAGTAGCACATCTATTTTCACGACACTTTTCAAAACTTTCCTCCCAGACAATACACAAACTCGAGATTGAAAAACCATTCAGTTGCGAAAGAAGGAAAAAACTTTTTCATTCTGTTCTATACTCTGTTGTTTCCAACGTATCCGTTTGCCAACAATGAAAAAACAAAAATAAAAAAAATCCAGTTCATAGTGTTTTCTGAGTAGAAAAAAAAAACAAAAAAAGATAATAAACCAAAATTGAAACCCAACAGTTAAAATAGTCGCATCGCTTACTGAACTTCCTTTTACATCATTTAACGCGAAATTCGTCGAGTGAAATGATCCAACGAAGGCAGTGGAACGAACCGATTACAAACTCACTTTCAACGTGTACACAGCCTATAGCTCGAAGAAAACTTTCGACGCAGTAAAGTGTATAATATCTTCGACGTTCTTCGGGCGACTGTTGGGCACCCACTCCTTTGCGCGAAATCTCGAAACTTGACTCACCGACACCTGACTTTGTCCTTTTTACTCCTTCCCTGCACCGGAGAAAGTTATTCAGCATCGATTTGTTTACGTAGATATCACATGACGTCTCTTATCGGCGGAAACTCGATGGGAATATTGTGCATGGAAAAGAATCGATTCTGATCAAAGAGACCAAGTACAGATGATAAAGGGTAGAAGGGATGACTTGGTAGTGCAAGATTTTAGTTTTCGAACCTCAAAGCCATCAGCGCTTTAATTTAATTTATCAAAAACTACGTTAGTAGTTCTCAAACTTGCCGTCCTATCTTGCTTTCGTGGTGTTTGAGTTTGCACAGTTGAAACTTGCTTTGAACGATTATGCAAGATAGATTTTTTCGTTTATATGCTACTATCTTTTTTAATAACTTTTTGTAATTTCACAAATTCGGCAGCTGCACGTAAGTACGAGCGTAAGTAGACCTTTTTCGTCTTTTCAGTCGCGTCTGAAATGTTTATGTCAAATTATGGGTATAATTCATGGAATGTGTATAAGTAATTATATGTAAATGTGTGACATGTAATCATATGCTTGTTTTTTAAAATATTTTTACACAAAATTTTTGGGTGACATTTTGTTTTTAAAATAATAACACTTTTCAAAAAAATTAGAAACAATTATATAATTATTTTATTTACAAACTAATTTTATGAGAATCAAATTTGTGAAGAAAGGTTTTTACAAAGTGAAAATTAGTACTTATCAAGTAGGTACAGTGGATGGGCAAAAAATGATAACAAATGAATTTTTCCTTTTTGGTTAAATAACTTAGTGTACGTATATGCCACCAACTGAAATATAAAATAAAGTTCCAATCAAAAACAGTACAGCAGTACAGAATTTCTTACAAACTAATATTTTTTACTTATATTATCCTAACTCTAGTCGATTAATTTTACTTTCTTGTATTTAAAGTACAACTAATAGTCAGCGGGTCATATAGTCATGTAAGTTGACAGAATTTTAAATACTAGTTTAGGGCAAGGCAACTACGGCCCCTGGGTATTCGGTGTATTAGCAAGAGTTTCTACCTTATCGACAGCCTGGGCTCAATACGTATTCATTAATTAGAAACTTTGTATAGCTATACTTTTACGAAAAATGATGACACCAAGCTGGTATGTTGAGAAATTATTCAAGCCAAAATTTATCATAATCTGACAGAGTTAAGGCAAAGAAGTTGCAAGTTGATCGTTGAAGTTGCACATTAGTCAGAATTTTATTATCTTATACCTCGGTACTCCTTTATGATCAAGCATTGCATTTTACTAGCTCAGTCCTCAATGAATTATGATAAATTTTGGCTTGAATAATTCCTCAATGTACCGGCTCCATGACTCTTGTCATTATTTTGCTTAAATCAGTGAAAATATGTTGAAGTAAGGTTATCGGTAAGGTAGAAGCTCCCATTGTAACAGCAAAAAAAAAACGCAACACTTGATTGGGCTATTGCAATATACAACTTTTAGCAGAAAATTTTTTAGCTAATGTCCACTTTATTGAGCTTTTTGTGAGAAGAGGAACGCTTACTCGTATGAATGAGCATGTGCCTTTTTAGGCCGGTACGGTTGATAAATGACCTTAGACAGATGGCGCACTGACCATAAACTTGACGCGTGTGGACGCGCATATGAGTCGTAAGATGGTGTTTATATCTAAAATACGCTGCACACACTGAACATTTGAAGGGTTTCTCACCCGTATGGATTCTTGCGTGCCTTGTGAGATCACCAAATTGGGTGAAACTCTTCTGACATTCCGAACACTTGTACGGTCTTTCCTGCGTGTGAATACGCATGTGTACTTTCAAGTTGCTAGAAGAGGAAAATCTTTTTTTACACATCGAACAGTCATGAGGACGCTCGCCTGCGTGGATTCTCAAATGCCTTTGAAGATTGCCCGAGTTTACGAATGACCTGTCACAGACCGAGCACTGACCGATAACTTGACCGGTGTGGACGCGCATGTGTCTCGTGAGATCGCTTTTTTGGATAAATTGTTCCGGACAATCCGAGCATTTGAATGGCTTCTCGTTCGTGTGAATATATTTGTGGATTTTTAAACGAGAGTTCGCGGTGAATGTTTTTCCACACAAGTCGCATAGGTGGGACCTATTCATCCCTCTCTTTGGCTCATCCTTTTCTTTGAGATCCTGTTTACGGCATTTGGACATTGTATTCCTAGGTGTAGTCTCAGTTGTTTGTTGCTGTAGGTATTGTTGTTGGTTTTTTTAGAAATTATGATTGATGGCAACCTATCATTCTAATATAATTGACGATTTGTTGGGTAAACTGTTTTTCTGTGAACAAAAAGACCAAAAATAATCATTGGATCAGAATTTAGAGTACTTGCTTTTACTTTTAATCATTGCAAATTTTCTCTGCTCATAGTTAGGAAAAGTCACATTTTTTCACATATATTAGACAGAAATCCCAAAGTGATTTATTTTATGTCGAACTCTGTACTACATTTAATTAAAAAGGAACAATATTTTATTAGTATCCATCTTGTAGGAATTTTTTTGATAAATAGTGGCCTTTCATTAAAACATTAATTAAAATTTCATTTGCTGTTAGAAAACTCTTGCTAAATTATGAGGATACATATGCAACAAAAGTTAGTATTTTTTTTTAACATCATAATAATTTATCGAATTTTGTACTTATGAATTTCTTCTTTTTCTTTTCAATCTGAATTTCTAAAAAAAATAACATTTAAAAATTTGTTTAAAGTTCCATTAATTAATTAATAAATTAGTTTTTAATTTTGTTAAATAATTTAAATTTTTAACCTATATGTCATTTTTTTCGATATTAATGGACTCTGATTTTTTAACATGAAAAATAACTGATTATTCGGTATAACGAGGTTCTTAAAATTATTAGGCAAATTACTTTGTCACATTGAAAACAAAAACTTACCCAATTGTTAAATTAGAAACTGCCTTTATAATACAGTTCAAGCACTCAAATTTGTTATTTGTTTGAATGTCCTATTTTATTGCTTATTTAACCATCTCGTATGTAAACACAAGTTCACGATTCTTTAGTTTACGATTAAATAAAAAACTCCGATTCACCTACGCACAAACAAACGCTAAAAAACGCCACTGCGTTCACTACAGATGACGCGATATCCGTATTCGTTCACGACGAACGAGAAATGTCATGGACACAATAATGGCCGTATTCGACTGTGCACGTGGTCAGGCATCGTTTTAAAGTGACGCTAGAAAAAAATTTGCTGTGGCGGGAGCTCCGAGAGTTGTAAAATACCAGTAATTCAACCGCCCAAAAATATCCTCTAATTCTTACTCGGTAATAAAATTCACGAAAATGCCGAAACGACTCCTTCACAATCCAGATGTGTCACGCTCAGGCGAGACGAGTATCCGAGCTCCATTATTCATTGGACGCAGGGAGAGCACGAGGCTCGATATTTTGTATTGGAAAGTTGTGTGTCAGACATCCCTTCGAACAACTGTGGATTTAAATTTTCTCGGAAGTCCCTCGGCTCGAAGTTAGAGGTAAACGGCAGCGGTATTGTACTAGAAATGACTTAACAGGGGGCCATAAAATTTCGACGTGGGATAGAATGTATTTATACATACCATAAACATGTGTGCATATGTATTTGCATGAATAACATATGTATATGTATTCATATGTGCATACGCGTGTACATAGTATCTGAGTAGGAAATTTTTGGCATGCATGTATGTATGTATGAGAAAGGAATTTTTGTTGCATTTCTATTAGATAATCCACGGAGAGTAGGTATAATAATAATTGTACACCATTGTTAAGGGCCGATAAGGATAAATGTATGTATCACTGACACTTTTTGTCTTTGAGCATATTTTTGTAAAAGTTCAGTACAAACTTGTGTATGAATTTATAAATTTAACTTAATTTTTTATTTAATTTTTTGAAATTTATTCTTCTAGACTTAGGTATAGTGAAATTTTCATTAAATTAACAAAATTTTTGTATTACTAATATTATACCAGCATTCGACTAATTTAATAAAAATTTCATTATGATTTAACTGGACAATTTGTACTGATCAAACAATTTATGTTTCACAAGTTCCATGTTCGTTTAAAATACACAAGTATCTCTTTTATATAATTTGGTGTATTCACCTACTATTAGCGCTTTGTGGTCTATATTAGAACCTTCGTTTCACATTTACGCGGCAATGTAAGAAAATATGAGTGTTCTTCCATTATTATATAACATAATTAGTTGTCGGGGTTAAAAGAAAAATAAAGACACGAATAAAAAAAATTCCGTCAATAGAATTAAAAAGGCTTCATGAAAAAAATTGGTTTACAACTTTTCGAGATGAAATTAAACAGCTTATTTAAATCACAAAATTGTATTTAATCATATGAATATCGATGCCCTCCATTGTTTTGTGATATCGAGAAAAATCAAGCGATCGGTCGGAGGCAACGTGAAAATAATTTATATAACATAGATTAATCATTATTTAAATTGTTGTATTTATTCGTAGAAACGTTTCGCTGGTCTGGTGTGCCAGCCTCATCAGGCTAAATAAAAAAATAAAAAAATAAAAAACAGTAAATACACTGAACGCAACACTTCACAATGCATAATTTCAGCTATCGAAATACAGAAAATGGAATTGTTACCTCGAGAATCAAAACTAATTTCGTGATAACGTCACTCACTTGTCTGTTAGTGAAACGTTTCCTTCAGTGCCTTCATTGTTTTTGGCTTTTTGTTTTTTTTTGTTTTTTGTTTGATTTAGCCAGATAAGGCTGGCACGTCAGACCAGCGAAACATTGCTACGAATAAATACAACAATAAAAAAATTACTGTCTGTTTGAGAAATTATTTTCACCTTGCCTCTGACTGATAGCTTGATTTTTCTCAACATCACACAAAATTTTAATTAAATATGTTTGGTACGAACAACAGAAATTTAGTTCATTTTTCTCTCCGTTACGAAATCAAGAAAAAATGCACAGATTTTTTGTTGCAATACTCACTTGAACAAAACCATTATTAACTTTATATTGAATATTATATTGTAGATGTATAGAAATTGGAAAGAAACGCAATAAGTTTTTGTTTTCATCATTAAATATTAATGTAGTTTTTAATTTTATTTTCGAAAATAACCTTCATTATGTAGATGACACGGATATTGTTATTTGGATGAGTTACGCTCAATTGACGCTTACAATTAGTTTGTGCTTCAAATATGATGAAAGGGAAAAATCTCTTTACTATTAACCTCAAAACCTTTTACTGATAACCTCAAAACTCAGTAAGTTGAACATTTCACTGGATGTTTTATGTAAATAATGCGTGTCTGATACAAAGTCTGTCAGTAGAAATGTACAAATTACAATCATATGTATTTTCATAAATAAATTCATCGTTTTATTAATAACAAAAAAGAAATTGTTGATGCTTGATGTCCTAATAAAACTGTATCTTAATAAACTAGATTTGCCTTTTATTTCCTAATTAACCTCTTTGACTCACTGAGCATCACTAAAAAAAATGTCGTCCATCCAAGTCAACGTTTGTTTGAATACAAACAAAAATATTTAAATAAATAATATAAATATTTGTTTAAATCAAATAAAATTAATTTAAATCAAACAAATTGTTTTATTACGACGTAATATTTGATAACTTTGAATAAATACATATGTAATTCGGATGAAAAATTTACGTTTCCATTCAAATAAACGTTTTTTGGATTGATGAAAAATTTTTTTTTTCTGTATAGCAAGAACTTTAATGTTTGAGCTCAAAATTCATTCCATACATGATAGAAGAAAAATTTAAATAACTTGCATACATGTGCACATGTGAATTGTTACTTAATTTAACGTGATGGATAATGCACATTGCTTTAAAAATAAATAAAATTACTGTACATTTAGTTTGGTGATCTTTTAATTAAGCGCCAAAAGTACAAGTGAAATCTTAGATTAAAGTTGATGTTCAGATATGAATTTCTGCATTTCTACGTTGATCTGTTTTTCGCATACAAAATGTAAACTCTCACGTTCCTTTGTACACAACAGATGTAGAATTCACTCGCCCGTGCTTTCGAAAGCTTTTTCTCGCGGAAATGAAAAGCGACTCCGCCGAAACCTCCGACCCTTGTAGAATATTTCCCTCGGAAAATACCATGGACACTCGAACTTTTCGAAAATAAACCACGAGTTCGCCAGTCCCCAAATGAGAAACCGTGCGTATTACCCAAGGCGCCACACGTATACGCAAAGTTTCGCAAAATGTTAATAACCCCCCGAAACATTGGAAATCAACGCGCGCCCGACCTTTCGGCCTCCCCCCGTTCCTCCCGAGAGAAGCGAAACGGCACAGTCCATTTCCGGCTCGCTAAGCCGGAAGCTGCTCGTTTCTCATGTCTGTCGCTCGCGCTGTTCCTCTCTTCCTCCCCCTCGGGGAGTAAGAAAAGGGGGTGAAATAAATATCTCGGTTTTGTAGTGCAGTAGGGTGGAGTTTCGGCTTTACGATCTTCGCGAAACGCCGGCGGACCTTGCGTTGCGCATGGGGTGAAAATCATCCACAAAATTTCTCCCTTCGCGTTAATTTTTTTTTTTTTTTTTTTTTTTTTTTGGAAATCTAAATATATTTTTATCGCGTTTTTAGTCGATTGTTGATCCCTTTTTCTTCGACATCGGCGTTGCAATGGGTTCGTTGGCGCGATAAGAGTGAAACATCACCTCGACTGTAATCGCTGAGAGGGTACGTGCATATAGCGCTGGGGAGTCTATTACGTTTACGCGACGGGGTTTTTCTGATAAAAAATTTACGTTCGTACTTGCACTTTGCCAAGAGAGGTGGAGCGTCAAATGGGCTCTGAGAGTGTCTCTTCGTCTTCATCGCGGTACGTGGGAGCTCAGATTTTTTTGATAAATTCCATCGGTCTATTTGCAAAAGAATGTGAAAATTTGATCTGTTGTGAAACGAAAGAAAATCTCGTGATTTTTAATAAGTTTTGGAGAAATTATTGATGTTTTATAAATAAGGTACCCATGTCAACCCCGAAAAAATGGTGATGTGATATGGGTTTCCTATATTAATTCAATATTAGAGTGCTTGGGTTGGTATGGATCCATTGTTCGTTTAAGGAAGAATAAAATTATTTATGTATAATAATATTTTGTTTTTCGTGTAAAATTATGAAGATCTATTCCGATCGTGAGTGCAGATTAACGATGAAATGTTTTAACATTAAAAAAAAAACTTGGTTACAATTGAGACGAATATTATTATAATACAACACTTTATTTATTATTTTTAATTCATTAAAAATATTAATTATTTTTTGAAATTGTGGAATAAAACAAGTGTAATAAATAAATTTTAACCAAACTATCGATCTAAAAGTTACGTGCAGTCATACCAATGCATGTTTAAAAATGAATGAAACGTTACCAATGTCCAAAAAATAAATGTACTTAAAACATTTTGTGATTAATAATTTATTATAAACCACAACTAAATATGGACTATAAATTAATTTATGAAACAGGTTGCATGATAAAGTATCAGTCGTAATAATCGAAAAAGCTTTGTTTGGTAAATGAACTGTAAAAAAATGTTTAAACCATCAGTTCACTCTTTTTTGAGTGTCGTACGCTATTTAAGATATAACCGAAGGGCTGCACACTCGTGAAGTCATTAAAAAAGACTTTATAAGTCATTCTAAGTCTTTCAATGACTGCAGAAATCTCCAAAAGACTCCAGAGTGTGCAGCCCCTCGGATATAACTATGGGTATTAGATATAATTTTATCACACATTCGTGTCATTGTTCTGTAACATAAAAACCTAAGGGTTGAAAATATTACCGCCCTCAAACAAACCCTCAATACTTTATGTATTTACAAAAAAATAAATCAATATTCGATTATTGCAACAACAACAGAGTGCCCTCGTCGATAACGTCAAAAAGCGAAAAGCCCGAATCGCATAAGGCCAGGGAATTCCAGTCCAGTGAGCACATGGATGTATACACCCGAATTCAGTTGGGCTCGCGAAATTTTTAATGAAATGTCCGCTCGTCCGCCCCATGCAAACGAGAGCTTTACCAAAATTACCGTGTCCCCAAACGAGGGCTTAATAACGAGCCCCGGCTCTGTTTAATCAATGATTAGCGCGCGTACGTGCGCGTACACACACTTGACGTTTTCCCAAATGGGGTGTGCAGTAACTTCTACTGCGAAACAAACGGAAGCAGAGAGAAATACGCGACGCGTTAACGAAACTGAAGTTGCCGGGGAAAAGAAGAGAGAAAAAAAAAAAAAAACCAGAATGTATGTGGAAAGTACACGTGTGTTTATGTATAATGCACAGGTACCTTTGCCGAGCGAGCCTCAATCGGGTTTGGCCTGTGACGTGTGTGTGTGTGCTTTTCCCTCGTCGCTGTCGATTTTATTTTCCTCCGCATTCGTGACTTGGTCGGAAATTCAGCGAAAAACCTGAGACACACTTTCTTTTATCTTTACGTGCTGGGAAATGGAAATCGCTCGTTGCCCTTTACTTTGAAAAGGCCACTGTTGACAGTTTTTCACTTCTTTGGCGGGAATCGCTAGTTTTTTTGTTTCCTTTTACGTTACAAACACGATTACTGAAGGAGATAGCGAAGTACGGTGGTAAAGGAAATTTAATGATCAACTTGTTTGATAGAAAAACCCGGAGTTATTTATTTTCTCCGTTGTATCAACGTCATTTAAAATGGTTCATCAAAAAGCCGACTATCGGCCACTTACAGATTTTTTACGCCATCTTGTGAAATTTTAAGCAAATATTTCAGTAAACCACATGCGAGGAATTTCAATTTAAGACCTATGGATATCTTGAAATATTTGCTCAAAACCTCACAACTTCATAGACAACGTCTTGATCTAATGATTGTGTATTTGCGTTTACTTAAACTCTCTCGCATAACCTTCATACAACGGAGAAAATATACATTGTCGATATGGTAGATTTCTATTTTAACGAGTTAATCATGCCATCCTAAAAAACAAAACCTCATCAGTACATCATCACTTTTATTCATACGGTAATATGCCTACTTTTCATTAATAGTACAAACCATTCTAATAAATTCTGTATTTATTTATTGTGCTATAAACATTTCAGTAATTTAATAAAATCACCAGTATAGTATAACCTGAAAAAGAAAATCGCAACTTATGAAGACACGAATTTAGCCATTGAAAACGAATCCCTCCTTTCACTCATGTACTTTTTTCGCTTACTTCTCTCTCGAGTGCTTGCACCTGAAAGAAAACAAGAGCTTATTTCTGCACGAATTTCTCGTTGTCCATGAAACATTGAGACGAGAATTCATCGGAAATTTATCGTTTTGAGCACTAGAGAAGAAGAAAAGACGGAGAAAAAAGTAGCAGCGAAGGCACGCGAATATGTATGAAAAGAAAAACCTTGAAAGGGGGAGGGAGGGAAGATCGAGGGATGGATGATGGGTACAGGTGAGTAGGTGGAAAAAAGGGAGCGCGACGCTGGGGTACACAATGGGGTGACAAAAAACGACAAGGTTTCTATAGAAAAGAGTGACGAAGATGTCGGTGAAGAGCGTGGAAAAGAGGACGGGTCGTGAAGAGGGTGGGTATAAATATATACTTGTAGGGGGCGCTATGGATTATGATGAATCTGACGGTGACGTCGGTCTGAAGTGGTCGGATGTTATGGCTTTTCTCTCCATCCCTTCGCGTATTGTTTGCGGTAGCTAGATTGTCTTGGGAGTTGCTCTTGAGTGGTAAATTGTGATGGATTTTTTATTTTTTCTCTTAGGCTTGTTTATTTAGCAAATATGCGAATTAAAAAGGTAAGCGATGCCAACAATGGTACTTGATTGAGACTCTTTTTTTAAGTCTCGTTCTCTCAAATTAGACCTTGGCGCCTTGACACAAAAGCTCATGGCTGGCGAATTATTTCGAGAAAACCTCGACGATGAATAAATAAATGACGATCTGTAAATGAAAAAAATGTTGGCTCAGTGATAGAGCGCGTATACCCATAATCTGTAAATTCACTTCTTTCATTCGACGAGACAAATCGCGATGATTGGATCCTAAATTGCAGGGCAATCAAAAGTCATTTGCTCTGATTATAAGCGTCTCGGTCACTGAACAAGCAAAAAAAAAAATGTCTCTATGCAGAGGAGTGGACACTGGAAAGGCATTTTTTTGTGTAACTTGTTTTCAGTCTGCTTTTCATATTTCACCAACTCACACGTGCATGTATATTTTGAGAACAAAAATTGAACACCTGTTATTAGTCATGTGTGTGCTCGTTAAGTGTTATGTTTTTATTTTTTTCATCGCCATTTGTTGCGTTCCTCGGGTGAGAAGTATTTTTTAATTTTTCGAATGGTTATACAATTACGTAAAAGAAAAGAAGTAAGTGCTACCAATTGAATGGTGTAATGATAAAAGTAATCTTTTTTTTTTTAACTATTTGTAACTGTATACTTTTGAAGTATCGAATTGGTTGGAAAAAAATTATTTTTGTACGAATTTTTTTGGGTACTTAAAGCATAACCTCGATAACATTATTTGAGAATCAAATACCATAGTTGAGATTTCAATGTCTAAAAATTTATTTCGTAACATGGCAAATGTAGAAAAACTTCCAGTTGGGTTAGGTTTTTTTTAGACATCTCTCTAAATTTGAAATAATCACATAAGTTAAATATACACTGTTCTAATAGTGACTTCATATTTCCGTAGTGAAATTTAACTTTTTAGTAGCGTGACAATCAATTTCACTATTTTTAAAATGTATGCTTGTAACTTGGAAATGGTAGATTTTTACTATTAAATAATAAATATTTACTATTAATTTCTACTAGTAGAAATTTCACCATTTTAATTGGTTAGCTAACCAATTGTTGATTACACCCAAAATAATATTTATAATAATATTCAGTGTGTTCTTACTTGGTAAAAAAATTTTTGTCTTGCCAAATAATACATTTATTTAATAATCTCTTTAACACTTATAGGCTATACCGTCTTTTTCTATCCGATTAAGATTTCTTATTATAGATCAATGTGTTCATTATGTAAACAGTTTAAAATTCATACACCTCAAAATCTCTAACTATTGGTTACCAAAAACTAATAATTTATGGTTTGTACGAGTATATCTTTACCAACGCAAGTAAGGAACTTGAGATATTTCATTTTTTAAATTACGTAATCCAAAAGATCATGGTCTGTATGTCGCAAGAACGGCAGAACTTTTTTGTAGGTTAGACCGATGTTTTTGAAAAAGACAATACCTAACTATAACGCTTGATAAGTGAAATTCTCCTCATTTTTCATTGGCTTGAATATCCAATACCTTAATTCTTTTTTACTGCATCCTCTAGAAACACTCCCCAAATTTTTCAAATCTTAACTTAAAAAAAAAAAAAAAAAACGACAACAAAAAAATGAAAAACTTTCAGGTCCAGAGCCTTCCAGTGCCCCAGATCGCGGAAAAGGCGGATCAGATATTCGACGCGGCCAGACAGACGGTCAATGATGCAGTTGGTGTCGCCCAGGGCGTGGTCAACCAGGCCATAGACGCGGCCAAGGGCACCGTCATCGGTGACATCGACACCGTCCAGGACGTCGCCAAATTCGGCGTCCAAACCGGTCGGGGCATCATCGAGCTTGGCGAGGACTACGTCCTCCGGCTACTCAATGCCTCGGGCAATTAATACTGTATACACTACGTTTGTCAATAAAGCTTTTTTTTTTTTTCATCCAAAAAACATTTTTTTGTTCCATGCTCCAATAGGTGCTCTTGTCGCGATGTGTAACACTCGAATACGAGCACACTCGTGGTAACGCTTATTATTGTAAAAATGGAGAATTACGGAGAGGCAAAAAATAAATAATGTCCCAGTCGTAGGTAGGAAAAAAAGGGAAAAAAGAGAGAGACAAAGGATAGGCGACGAGAAAAAATAAACAGCGTGTCCTGATGGTGCCCCTAATGGTTTACAAACAAGCCTAGAGAAAAGAGGGCGAGAACGCGTGCACGTACAAATGGGGCACAAAGGGAAAGCGGCTCCGTTAAATTATTAATTCGCAGCGCAATTATACACGTGTGTGTGCGTTGAAATTCCGCGGGATAATCGCGCTCCGTGAGAACAATAAGGTGAAAAAAAAGGAAAATAAAAAAGATGTACGGAGATCGTTAGTAGGTAGGACACGAGGAAGTGGGACTGTGACAAATGACGAGGGTTAATTTTTGTTTGCTGCTCCAACTAAATGCGTCTGCGTCACTGCTGATGTTGATGCGGTATAGTGTTGTTTTGCTTGTGTAAGTTACATAGGAGAGAGATGATGTCATCTCGAATGGGAAATAGCGTGGCAAGATTTTGTTCAGCCAAGTGGAAATCTAGTCCCGTCTTTCAAAATTTTCGATGAAATTTTCGCGACAACTTAAATGCAGCAAAAATCTCTTAGCTTGAAAAATGCAGTTGCGCAGTAAACTTGAGGATTAACCGAGAAATTTAAGTTTGCATTGAAGTAATTAGAAAATAACGAGAAACAAAGTTACATTTGGAGAAAAATTCAAGATGGAATCCTGGGGTGACATTTTTAATATCTTGAGACGTAAATAAAAAAAAAAAAAAAAAAAAAAAAACTTATTCTCTAGACTATACAAGATATTTTAAAAAATTGTGTTCCGCGAATTTTCCGCGAATCATGTACTGATAAAAAATGAAATTATAAAAATTCCCGGGCTAGCACTGCTAACTGATGTCAATTCTTGGCGTAGATATTATAAACATTTTAAAACCTTATTTTCACTTTTTTATGAAAATCACTGTCCAACACAGATGAGGTTGCCAAAAGCCAACAATGAAATTACATTTTGTCATTACCCTGGTTTTATAAGGTAATCAAAAAAATAATGTTTCGTATTCAGTTATTGCCCTTCGCTAAAAAAAAAAACATTGTTCTCGACCCTTCAATTCAATTAAGTTGGAAAAAAAGCGAGTGAACAATCGGCATATAAAAAACGGCTATGTACGTACACGGTATTCGGGTATAAAACGCGCGGCAGTCGTTTTCGCGTATTGTTATTTTACAATTGCAGTGGCCCAGATGACGGGAGTGAACTGTCGGTCGTTGTGTGTATGCACGAATATAAAAAGCAGTGGAGTTGGTCGCTGATGAAAAAAAATTAGCCGGCCGGCCGCATCATCGTGGTATACGCCGCGTGTAATGAAGGCAAATGGCCGAAAATACCTAATGGACGTACACCGGTCGACCGCTGGGAAATTTTGCGGGAGCAAGGGCCGGACGGAATGTTGTTTTTTTTTTTTTTTTTTTTTTCGATGCTCGTCCGCTGCCTACCTTCGCTGCAATTTTATTAGTTGGCTCTTGCGAGTGCACGCCCGCTTGCGTGTGTGCGGGGCTTGATTTAATATAAGCGCGGATTTTTTCGAATATAACCACTGACGAAAGGGAGACAGATGGAAGCTCGATTAATTAAAAGGTGGAATGAGGATATTGCACGCGGATGGAATTTTTTTTTTTTTTTTTCGTGGTGAACAAATATAAATAAAGTGATACATGAATATGCAAAAGTTGGTCCCTTTTTTGCCCTTTCAGCGGGAGTTTATTTCAAATGTTTGGGTTTTGGTTTGATGCGGAAAAGCTAATGTACATTTTTTTTATGAATAAAACACTGGGGTTCTTTGATATTTGTGTAGACGATCCATCAATAAATACTAAATTTTTTTATTCATTTTTGTTTCAAATTTTTTTTATGGCATTTTTTTAAAGCTTTTTATTTAATTTTTCATCATTTTATGTGTATAAGAATTTTTTTGGGTACTTAAAGCATAACCTCGATAACATTATTTGAGAATCAAATACCATAGTTGAGATTTCAATGTCTAAAAATTTATTTCGTAACATGGCAAATGTAGAAAAACTTCCAGTTGGGTTAGGTTTTTTTTAGACATCTCTCTAAATTTGAAATAATCACATAAGTTAAATATACACTGTTCTAATAGTGACTTCATATTTCCGTAGTGAAATTTAACTTTTTAGTAGCGTGACAATCAATTTCACTATTTTTAAAATGTATGCTTGTAACTTGGAAATGGTAGATTTTTACTATTAAATAATAAATATTTACTATTAATTTCTACTAGTAGAAATTTCACCATTTTAATTGGTTAGCTAACCAATTGTTGATTACACCCAAAATAATATTTATAATAATATTCAGTGTGTTCTTACTTGGTAAAAAAATTTTTGTCTTGCCAAATAATACATTTATTTAATAATCTCTTTAACACTTATAGTTNACTTACGGTTTTTTGATTGAATATTTTTAATTGTCAAATTTTTTACCTGCGCAATATTTAAAAATTAAAAACATAAATCAATCCATTAAGTTTAAGATAAAATATTAAATCTTGTTCTCCATGGTTAACCGTATCCAAGCACACAAAATAAAATTTTTCATATACATTGTAGTTTTTTTTCTCAAAAAAAATGAAAATTTTACCATTTTCCCCCCATACCTTTGAAGAACCATAATAATCACAAAATACCCTTCTGCCCCTGGTCCAAAGAGAAAGAAACGACTTGAAAATTTAACGCTCCTCGGACAGAGGCTCCTCCGGCATTGGATTTTAAATCTCGCTTTATCATCACTCCACTCGATTTCCCTGCGGACGCCCGCAATACGGCAGACGAGCCTCCACTTTTATCCTCGAAAATCGCAACCCCAGGTTCGCGTACGTCTTGGGGGAGAAAAAAAAAATCACTCGAGAATAATACCGTTTACCCAATTTTTCCACAGCACATGGAAAACGTTAGTAAGAAAAAACCTCTGCGACCGTGTACCAACCCATCTATTGATGATCTTCGAATCAAAGGAACCCTCCATCTCCAGTCTTCGAAAAAACCAAACGATTATTGTAAAATTCCATAAAATAGTCGACGGATGCAGTTATATAGTTTTGAAAAATCGCGTAGCACGGAAACTCAAGGGGTTCATTTGGAAAGTTGAAGCACCGTATGGTTGGAGAGCGAGTTGAGTGGTCGATACGAGAGGTACACGAGTGTGAAGGTGGGGGTTGGGGGGAGGGCGGATATCCATTACGCAGTTATACGGCGCCCGGCCGTTTATAGAGCCATACTTCACGCGGAATTGAGCCCGAGCCTCCACCTCCTCCTCCTCCTCGTGGGAGCGCTCATTGTGTCGATCACAATGGACGGGTTGTATATACATATAGTATGTGTGGCCGCTCCTGCTGACCGTATTTGTGGGTGTGTATGTGTGGATGACTATCCGAGATACGATTATACTCGGCTGCGCGTGACGAAAAAGTCGCGCGTGCACACGTATATTGAAGATTTAGGGCTGCGAGTGTGCTCATTTCGCTTTGATATATACATATATCAACTGTAGCAGTGCCACCTTTCGTGTAGCTGCTCTCTGCTTCTTTTTACAAGCGCAATATTGAAAATAATATCGCGGGTGGACGTCACTCGTGACTGTCTACCGACCCCACCTGCTTATTGGACGTTGAGAGAGGAGCTGTCTGTCTGGGGATCGAGGATGATGCGTGCGTGATTTTTTTTTTTTTTTTTCAGAACGATAAAAGGATATAAGATCTGAGAGTTAAGAATTTTTTTTTTTTTTTTAAGTTTAAAAGTTTAAAAAGGCTATTAAATCGTTTAGGGTGGGGCACAGTTAGCATAATTAGAGTAGTTTGGAAATTTTTTTAATTGGTGGATCACGATAATTTTGGAGGTGCTTAATTTTGCCAAACACGTGAATAATCTATCCTTCGTACATTGATTACTCAAAGATGCTTTGGAATTGTCAATTCCTGATTATTCAAAAAATTTATTTTTTACGTTTAGAATAGTATCCATAAATAGCTTAACAAAAATAATTCATAATTTTTTCATACTTTACATTTTTTTCATCAATCTTTGTCCTATATTGCATACAATGAAATACATAACATAAAACTTGGCTATTAATGTCCAAATAATATTTACGTTTGAATAATATGATCATTTCTCCATCAGAACATTTTACATCATTTTTGGCATTATATGCATCACTTTGTTGTCAATTTTTATCAATTTAAATTTATTTATAATTGTAAAAAAATTTTTTTTTTTTTTTTTCGTATGGACAATAAACAAAAGAAATGGTGATTTTCGAGGAATTTACGAAAAAAACTCACCGAAAATCTTTCAGCATCAATATATTAACCTCAGCTATAACGTTTCAATCAAGTTCTAAAAAAAAATTTGTTTTAAAACCTTTTTAAAAAAAAAAAAACCATAATAATCTTCTACCATCCAAAACTATATAGCTTGCGTTGATTTTCTCGGTTAAACATGAACTATGTACTTCTGCACTCTCGCTTGTCTTTTCTTTCTTTTTTTTTCCCTCTAAGCCAACCGGATCCCATCGCACTCTAGTGTAAATTACCAGACCCCCAACACCCCACCATCCACCATTTCTCGTAAGACACGCGAGCCGGATTAAACTCCCTTCCCCCCCCCCCGCCCCTCAAGAAAAGCTCTGTCTCTGGAGTTTCCTGCATCTCCGCCCCAAAACACACCTTGCACCGCAAAGATTTCCCATCAGTCACGCCGTATATACATGTACGCACACAGTTGCTGTTTACCACCTTACTTTTGCCGCTTACCTCGCGCGACGACTGCAAACACCGGGTTTAATCTCGCTCCTGCAACGCTCGAAACGCACGTATACCCTGACGCGTTTTCGCGCTGTATCATCTCGTGATAAGTCATACACGCGCTCATCAGGGAAAATCTCGTTAGCCGACGACTGTTTGCCGCGCCACTCCGACTTTGACGGGTATACGTTTTCGACCCACTTAACGTTACGGGGAAAGGTGGTGGGGGGAGATTTTCCAACGCACAACACGCAGAGATATGTGTACAATGTACTCTCGAGGTTTGGAGCTCCTCGGGAAAAAAACGAGCAATTTCAGAGCGAAATCAAGCCCCGAGCGCTCCCGACAAACTTCCCAATTTAAAATATAAATCAGCCGAAATCTCTGTCTTTTTTTCCCCGCTCGTACCCATACAGTGGCCGACAGGCGAGTAGATTAAGCTCTTACGTGACTTACAGTCCTCCGGCTGCAAGAGGAAAGAAGCGATGCGGTGCAGCGTGGAGAGAAAAGAGGCAGGCCATCGCGCGACGCTTGAATCCCTGCCAGCCATGGGAGAGCACCCCCTTCCGCCCCCCAGGAACGAGAGGAGCTACCGATAGTAGATAAGCTTCGGCTATACGGCGGACATTCGCGTCTTAATATCGGAGCCGTTGCCAAGAGCCGGTGCAATTTGGACGGCGCGCGTGTGCTGCAGCCTCTGCTTTCCCGGTGGGGTGGGACTGACGGATGCTCTAATAATAAAAGGACGCGTGGTGACTCCTGGTAGGTCGAACTGTATTGCTGAAAATTCGCTTCTGGCCTCCGGGATTTTGGGGTTGGTTGTATTTTGGTGTACAAGGATGTTACGTGGAGGTCGGTGGATTCATTAATTGCGCGTTTTCTAGGTGGGCGTGGAGGGGGGTTCCGATAAGTACCGTATGATGACTTGGTTGGAGAAGGCGGTAACGATGATCAAGTGGGTCTCGTGGGAAACACATGGTGAATTGGGTCAGTGGTTGGTTTTATCTACCAAGCGTTACTTGTTAACCATAATTTATCAAAATATCAGGAGTTTCCTAACACACCGATCGATGATACAGGTGTTTCTTTTCCAATCATTAATTTATTCTACTGATATTGGGTTTGCAGCTGTCTTAAAAGCACCAAGAACATAGCAGCTATGGTGTTCAGGAAAAATATGTCCATGTCTCGAATGTATCGAAAATACTTGAATTTTTAGGTTAGAAAACTTTTTTTTTTTCAAAGCGTGATTTTGGAAAAGACAAATACCTATTGTTGATCCTAGCCGCTTCAACGATCATTTACGCGGGGTTATGGAAAAAAAATTCATTAAGAATAGGGAAATCCGGGTTTGACCTTACTCGTTATCACTCAGCATCTAATTTCTCGTGTTTCATCCTTAACTTCCAATTGGTCTCAAAACTATACTTGGAAGTGATCATCTATTTCACGCAAGACTGGGCAAAAATCAATCAGTCATTGTATAGATTGGACAACACGGTTGTTTATCTTCAGGTTGGTAAAGTAGAAACCGTTTAACATCCCCTTGGGTTCTCCCTATTTCATTGCTATTGGAAGGGAAAATACAAATGAATCAAAATAAAATTTCCAACGCAAAGGCTTCGGCCACGCAGTGCCATCAATCTTCCACGAAAGCTTATTTAACGACCCGCTTCCCCCAAGTTACTTTTCTCGACCCTCCCCCGTGTACCCAATAAAACCAGCCCGAATTCCCCAATTGGACGCTACAGCTCGGAAAACACACGGTCTCGCTTGTAAGTCAACTAATAAAATTCGCCGATTCACACGAGCCATCCCTGACTCCTTCACGTAAACCCACGTGCCAGGATTGTTCTCCTCCCCCCCCCCTTTCATCCCTGGGGGACTTTGTGTTATATGCTCGTATACACACGCTATTTAATCTCTTCGGACGTCTTTTGTGCGCCCCGTGCACGCGCTTGGCTTATTGCTACACTGTGGAAACCTTTGTTAATTGCTCTCGCAGTTGTCGGACGCGTGTAGAAAGAAAAGAATTTCTCGATTGAAAACAACCAAAGAGTATGACGTTATCCTGTTTACAACAGAGTGGTACCTTTCGTACACGTCTCTGTTAAGCAACTTTTGCTATTTTTACTTTATTTTCAGTTAAATTTGCACCTCGAACAATTTTCCTGTCTCGCCTTGATCCCGTTGTACATGATTTCATGTTATTTCCTAGAAATGACTATATCGTACCGTAAAGCAAGAATCCACACGAGAATCTGCTTGCACGTTGGAAAAATCGCGTCGTCATTATACCTTTGCGCACCTGCAGCGCTCGCTTGCAATTTGGATAGTACACACACACACACACACACAAGTGGCAACATCGACGTTATTAATAAATAATTGCTTTCCAGGGGCAGAGAGAAGCCGGGCGTTTTAAGGTAATTTTCTCCCCCCCCTTTACCCCCTTGTGCTTGCTAGCCGTAGTGTGTACTTTCAGAGCGCGTACAAGGAGGGTAGGTGGGTGGGCTTTTCTGTAATTAACTTTGCGCGTAATTACAGGGACAACAGGTTTTCTAGCAATTTTGCGCGCGGTCACTTTGTACGCTTTTACGTATTGTACGAGGGGGGGGGGCATATATACACCTCCGGCAATACAACGGTACGCTCCGTCGAATTACTTTGTAGTTAAAAGATCGATTAAAAGGAACTTTAATTAAAGCCCGGCCGGAGCGTCGAAAAAGAGGACCGAGGAGGGGGGGGTATTTTCTCTCTCTTTCTCTCTCTCTTTGAAGTGGTGGAGCTTTGCAAAATTTCATACTAATATTCGCAGGTGACTTATTCGTTTTCAACTATTGCACCCCACTGGTGCAAGTTGGGAGGAGTGAGAAGAGGTGCGACCTAGTTTCTTTTCTTTTTTTTTTTTTTTTTGTTTCCCTAAAATTTGTAGTTTACCAGGTACGGGGGTTCGACAACGAGCGATAAATCCGCCTATGCGACACGAGGCACGCCAAAAAGAGGCAAGAAAAACTAGTTCGCGCGAACAAGTGTCCGGAACAAGGGGGAGGGAGGGTGGATGGGTGTGGTGGTCTCGCCCTGTCGGCGTCGCTGAGGGGGTCGCACGCAGCACAAAGTGGCTGATTGCACTTGTCGGCTCGTGCGGCGGGCTATACTCTGTACCCTTGGCTTCTCTTCTCACGCCGCTGGGGCTGCACGAGGGGTAATTCAATTGGTCGCATCCGAAAGAGATTCGTTTTGCTCGGCTGCTTGGAGTTTTAGTGCGCATCGTGTGTGCGCGCGTGTGTGTTGGTTTTGAATGGATTTTCAGGCTGGGAAAATGGAAAATTCGCTCGCTTCGTTGGCGCTTTGGGGGGTGAAAATGGGGCGAGAGGTACAATGGAATCTCTAACGTTACTGTAATGGACAAACCACAACGCACTTTATCATCAGTTTATTCAATTGTTTTTTGATTGATTACCGAAGCAAGATGTATGTTTCATTGTAGTTACATCTTTAAGTACCACTGCACCTATGCAAATAAATATTTACCACCTTTAGATCCATGTAAAATTTACCGTTTTGCACTACACACTACTGCAGTGGATTTGCTTGTATATCTCAGGTTTAATCATAGAGATATTATATAGAGATATAATTATGAGAATTTATTTTTTTCGGTCTAAAAACAACTGAAGTGAAAATGTACCAACAGTTGGACGGAAAAAAAATTAGTTCCAGTATTCAAAGCAATCAATAAAATTTCACTATTTGTACGAATTTGGATTAAATATTAACGCAACCCAAGTAAATTACTTCATCTACTTATCTATGTGTTTTAAAAAAATGATGGCTATATATACTAGCTTATTCGCGTACATAACCTTACTTTTGTCGGAACCTAGTAAGTGACCACCGTAACCTTTAAATGTTCAATAAACAATGAGTTGCTCCTTACTAGGTCCTTTAACTGACACTGGGACAACTTGTCTCTACAATGGACATTTATTAAGACTTCTGGCAATTTGACTGCGGTGGCGCTGATTGTACTTACAAAATGGCATCGCAAATTGAATGAAACTCCAACTGAGATTAGTGTGCTTCTATTCTTCTACCAGCTGAGTGGTATAGGAGTCAACTACTCCTCATTGGGACATCTAGCTTATTCAGATAACAACAGATACTTATTTTCAAATAATAATTATGTTTCAAGTCATGTAAATTTTAAATAGCACCTCACACACACCTCCTCGAAGTTATTGTCTACTTTTTTCGATGTATCTGATGAATTTTGTATAAAAAATTCTTTGAGATGGGCCAACCAGCGGTATCCATTTACATTAACCAATAGTATTTTCACGAGCCCGTCGGAGCCTAACTATAAAAACACACTATTCCTACCAAACTAAGAAACATTTCCACTCAAAACAGTTCATTTTTCAACCACAAGAAGATACGATGGGATAAAAAAAGGATTTAATTTTTTTTTTGCATAGATAACCGATCTGTCCCCCTTACCCCTGTCCCAAGAAAAGAGAAAATCAGTTTCAATACCTCGCCTAGATCGCGAAAAACGAGGCGGGCAAAATTACACAGATCTCGCTTTTACGCTCGAAAATTCATTTCGAGCAGTCGTCGGTGCAGCCCGGGTATCCCGTGGAATCAGTTTTATTTCCCGGGGGCAAAGGTGCCTGGGTGAGCGCTCGTATTCCCCTTTGAAGCTTCGAGGGAGGAAACGTAAGGAACCCGGGGCGCGAGTGAAATTCGAAACTGGCAATTCGAAGGGCAGAGATGCCGATGATACGCGCCGTGGAGTGTCGAGTGTCTTGCAGGAGAGGATTTTAAACGAGTCGGGTTTTACAGGGTATACGTAGGAAGGAGCGAATAAAGTGGATGCCAGATGCCCCCAGGGGGGGGGGGTCGCGTTAAACATTAGCAGGATTGCAGAGTTGCTCGAGTCATTTATAATTCATGTATTGGGTACTAAATTACGCACCAAGCAGTTCCTCCAGTCTCGTGATGGCCTTTTTATGGTTGGCATCAATAGTTTCATTAATAATTACCTGAATGCTACTGCTTGTTCTATTTCAATGTCGGAATAACAGCTTCACGTGATGTCAAAATCCTCGAAATAATTTATCAATTACTATAAAAGTAAGATGATTATGTATATCTTTGCAATAAGCTTTGTTTGGACAACCACTAACTGACTAACATAACCTCAATATCGACCTCAATGATGCAGGTACGTGATTTACTTTTAAAAACATGGTAAAAGATTTTAAAAGTTTCATGATATTTTGACTCTAATTTTTTTTGTTCTTATCCATTGGCGATATGTCCAAAATTTGTAGACCTTCATCTGTATTGAATTACATCGAAAATAGGTTAGGTTGACATCACGTATTGTGGATCTTTCGATATTTATCTCTTAGTCAGGTAGATTTTGCACATTTATTGAGAAATACACGGCTATCAAATCATAAATGTTCTGACTATACTACGTGAGATACAACAACGTATTAAAAACATTGTTGTAGACCTAACCTTTGTCAAAACATACCCTACCGGCACCCATAGAATGAAATCATCATTTTGTCACCTTACAGTTGAGTAACAAAATTTTCATTTCCCATCTTTCTCTTCCACGCCCTCCAAGTCCCCCCGTTAAAAAGTGCCTCGTCATATCTTCGCAGGAAAAGGCAAAGACCTCAGACCGGCCGGCTGATTTATGCCGGCAAAAACAGGGCCGCCAACTGCACATTAGTGGCCTTTTTCCCTACTGCACGCTTTTTCTCCGACCCCCTTTTTCTCCAGCCAAGGTGATCGCTCCCTCGTGCGTAATCGACCGCGAGAGGCTCTTCTTCCCTCTTTTTCTTTTCACCCCCTTCGTCTGCCGTCTTGCTCGTTTCCCAGCTGCAGCTTCTCGACTTTTCTTCCGCGCGATGGTAATTAAAAAGAATTGAAGCCAAGTCCTTCTCACTACCTGTCTATCCTACTTTCAGTTGCTTTCTCTCTTTTGGAAACGAAGGCATTAATTTCCCGTTTGTTGTTATTTGTAAATAAATTGCTTCACGGTGAGGGGCGGGGGTTAATCAAAGAAACCGCGGCTGGTCGTTTGCCATTTTTGTTCGCGCGCCCTATCGTTTTTCAATTTTCCATTAAAATAATTGAAAAGCTGTCTCTGTCGGAACCACCGATCTTTCGCCCTTTGTTTTTTTTATTTCAAATGAACGCCAACTCGAAATGATTCCAGCGATAAACGCGCTTCGGACAACCGTGACGTGTAGGCACGGGCGCACGGATTTTAATCGAACCCGCTCGCACAGACTTTTCGTTGATATTCGTGTGTTCCTCGCAATCAATGGCTCGATCGGTCGGATCAAATGTCGAAGCTTAAAAGGGATAAATAATGCCAAACGATTCGAATTTACCTTTAAAATGTGCACAGCGGAGAAAGTAATATGGTGATTTTTACCGTGAAACCACTGGGCAGAAAAAGAAATTTTTACCTCGGAGCTACGGTAAAATTTCCAGTAACTATATAGTGTCGTTTTCACTACTCGATGTGGGCAAGTGTATCGACGCCATCTGATGGCAAAATAGTGCGATTCTGTAGTGATGAAACCAAGACAACACTAGAGTCAGTATGGCTGTCCTCTAATTTCAATATTTTTGAACTAGAATTCATCGAAAACTTAAAATCGCTATTTCTCCGTAAATAATGCAGATACCACTAAAAGTGATACTGGTTATCTTATTATACCACACAGAGCCCGATGACATAACCTTGATTTTGTTGTGCAGAAGTAGACCGAACTGAGCTTACTGGTTAAAGAATGTTGGTAAATGGCGTCTCCACCAGTTCATTTGAGCAGGATACTCTGTTATTTCATTTGTCAGTCATCTATTGCATTACTAAACGGAATTGATTTATTTTTTTTTAATTATAAAACTATTAAGCTCGTACTTATTTTGACCTTTGTTATTTTTACTTCTGATAATTAAAACTCGTACAACTTTGCAATTTTCTCTCGCCATAGGCTCTTATGTCATTGTTCATTGCTCCCTCCAACGACTTGCGCACAGCGAATATCGTAATATCTTGGTAAAAATTACTGTAAACCATCCCTCCGTGCAAAGAAGGGACGGATTTCAAAGACAACCCAAAAATAAGTAGGAGAAAATCGAAGAAAACGATGCTCACTGCCATCCGTCTCCGTCGTTTCGTCTTTAGGGAAGGCCCCCAGGATACCTCGCAATTTAACGCCCGACGTGAGCCCTGCCCCGCCGACGAAATACCCACGAAACAAGCCAATCACGCATTGGCAGCTCCTGCGCCCAAGTATCGTGAAAATTGGAGATCATTCGTTTATTATTAGCCGAGGGGGACCAGCCCAGCCGGAAAATTCGCATCGATGCGCATAGGAAGGCGGGGGTGGATACACCTACGCGCGATTTGAATAAACATACCTACACCGCCGGCAGCTCGGCCCCCGGGGCGCAGTGTTATTGTCGTCGCGTGTGTATGTATATATACATTTTTCGCATCGGCCGCTGCTGGGGAAAATCGCCTTGGCTGACCTCCTAATGGCGAAACCCTGCCAAATCCAGCCCCGCGTATCGTGCATACCGCGGGAACATCCGCTCGCTGTTTAATAAATAAACTCACCCCCAACCCCCCCGGAAAACTTTCATCTCTCGCGACGACGGGTGTACCTATGCTTTTTGATTTGTTGCTATTAATATTCAACGATTCTCACCAAGGGGGAAAACGAAAAAAGGATCCGGGATCTCGATTCGTAATTCACGCCGTGAAAGTTTAGAGTTAAGCCAAACAAGGTTTGGAATATACTCTTGTTTGCCGTGAGAAAAACACACGAGATGTACGACAGAGCGTTCTTTTCCAATTTTCATAAAAAAAAAAAACAATCAGTGGGACGTTATTTTTTTTAATCCCTTGGTGTCTCTCGATGCCTTAAAATTGACTCACATCCAACTCATCAAGTTTCGAATTAATTTTTAATCCAGCCGATCGGAAATCTATCGACTTTGTGTTGGTTCTCGGGAAATTTTACGCCACTCAAATGAAAAAACGCCCGCCATTCAAGTCGCCTCGGTACGCGAATCGCCGCCAACAGAACCTGTGTAGTTGTTTACTCGTTTATATGGTCCATCCGGAGGATCCTCTACAGTTTGTACCTCGAGACCGAAACGAAATGTTGCTCCATGACAGTGTCCTCGAGGAGTCGTGATTGACTTATCCTTTAATCAATTTGGTTATCCGTTGATACGAGATTGTGTAGCCAATGATGTCAATTGGCAAAGCTTTACTTGAGCTATCTCTCGTGGAGTTTGGAGCTCATTGTTTGATGTTTCATTCATAAATCAACCCTATAAGCTGGAGCTAGATATCCTTCAAGATTTTGTGAATGATTTTTCAAAGTATTCCCTTCCAATTAACTTCTTTCCAACCTGCAGATGAACCCTCGATCAAAGGGTCTCCTGTTTCATGAATTTTTTGTACCTGTGGCTTTTCTCGAACAATATTATTTGTTTTATACTATAGGATATAATGTCCATCGCTACAAATAGTTGGGGGTGAAAAATATTGATGATAGCCTAAATACTCTCTTACACCATAAAATGAGTGTATTGCAATCAACTATCTTTGCAAACATTGATTAGCTTACCATATACATTTATACTTTAAAAATGTTTATTTTAGCAAGTAGTACAGAAAATATTACAGTTTGAAAAATCTATAAAACCGTCTAAATATTTACATTGATTCTTAACTCTTAGGTTTCTAGTCGCTTAGCTCGTCCAGTCTCTCCTCCGCGTTACTTAGCAATTCATTTGCCTTTCTCTCGTCTCTTGTCGTGTCCGCTTTCCACTATACTTTTTTTCCCCACTCGCCGGGGCATTCTTGAATTACTTGAATTTCCCCAGCGCTCTTTTTCACTTCTTTTACCTCCCCCATCTTCCTCCTCGTCGAAGAAAAACTTATTCGGACGCGTCGTGCTTTCTTGTCTCGATTCAACTGCACCCGGCGCAGCTCCATTATCATCTTTCGCCTCGAGACTGCTAATTTCAACTTTGCTCGAGAGCAAAAGATCAGCCCAAAGTTCACGAAAAAAAAAAACAGCAGGGCAAGGGTCAAAATGTTTTCTTTCCTTTTCTTTTTTTTTTTTTTTTTTTTTTTTTTTTTTTTTTTTTTCCAACAAGTGTATCGTAAAAACAGATAAAAAAGAGAGAGCTACAATGCCTCCCCTCGAGTCCACGCCCTGAAAGCCTTCGAAATAGGAAAGAGCGAGAATCCTCGCACGCCGTGGCCATTTATAAGTCTCCACGGGCCGATTCGGCTGGCGAGAGGAGAAATCAAGGGGGAGAAATCGGTCAGCTCGGCCTCATAAATATTTATCCACTCGGTGCCTGTGGTGGACCCTCCGCCAAAATGTATATTTGTTTCCGAGAATACAATGGGCTCTCGACCACCGCGATTAACCGATCATTGAGGAAGATGATTCTTCCAGAGGGCCGATATGATTTGTATCTACGACCGATGTGTCCATTAATACTCGGGGCTGCCCGGATTTGTTTCACGGCACTTTTTTTTAAGGACTTACACACTCGATATTTGGGGACAGCTAATGTTGAGCAGTTTATCTCGCTTCCTGGTTGATTCGTTATAAAAAATACATTTTTCACACTGACACCTGAGAGTAGAGTTAGTTAAATGAGACATTATCTCGGAAAATTCTTGGTGATAAAATGTGTATTGGTATTATTTTTTAAATTAAATATTAGCTGAAATTAAAAAAACTTACGTTAGGAGTAGTAAGTTGTTTCAACCAATAATCGAGATGCTCACTGCTTCATCTTTGAAAACTAATTTTATTTGAGACACACACGTGCACATTTCACAAAATTTGATGTCAAAATATGATGTATGTATGTATGTATGTATGTATTTTTTTTTTGTCAAGATGAGTACGCGATACTCGAAACTACGTTATGTTTTAATTTTTTTTTTCTGCAACACCACCACTGGCCGTAATAACTCGCGCTTCGTTGAATTTTGCAGGCACCCGAGAAAAAGGAAGACGAGCGTGCGTTGAGCATTTGGCACGCGCGGATTATTCGAGCGCTACACTGCCGGTGCCCTTTTGAAATTACTATCTCAACGCGAGACTTCATCAAGAGATACGTAATTAGATAATTTTCGTGTTACGCGCTCATGCCCCTCTCGTAGGGTTTTTTTTTTTTTTTTTTTTTTTTTACCGCTTCTGGTTACCTTTTGTTGCGAATTTTTTAGTCGAGAGTTTCGAGTGGTGCTCTTGAAATTTTTTGGTTCACACGAAGTGCTTTAAATGTATAACTTAACCGCTACTCTCCGAAATTAAAGTAGCGATGTATGTGCTTAACTTTACTCCGAAAATGCTGCACGTTGTGATTAAACTTTTATTATTAAAATCGGACTGTGTAAAGATAAACCGGTATACAAAGAACTACGTCAATTTTTACTGGTAAAATGATGATTAACTTGGGAGGCCACTGAAATAGTTGGGCTACTTTTTACATGTTTAGTGAACGTTACTAAAACTCACGGTAATTTTTTTTAGTAAAAGTAATATTTATTTAGAATCATTTTTACTCCTTACTGTACTTTAACTTAATTTTTTCCCTTCACGTGAAATTTCAGCCGATATGAGAAGTATCTAATACATAAAAGCCTAGTACACCAATAAACATACAAATAGTGGTATAGCGATTGCACTTGAAAAAATGGGAAAAAAAGTATAATTAATTGATTAATTCTATGGTTTTTTGATGGTTATTTAACAACTTTAACTATACAGTGATAGAAAAACTCCACCATAATTGGTATTCATGCCAGAGTTGTAACTGTTCAACAATAAATTAATTGTACTTAATTCTAAATCCTCTTACACATTTTTGACATTTCACCGGCCGGTTTGACTATATGGTTACCGATCTACGGGGGGTAAAAAACTTGGGGGTTTTTTCTTTAAAAGTCATAAAAATAATTAATATGTACTCATATCCGATTTTATGAGGGAAAAAAATTTAACCGCACGAAGATCCTCGAAACTACCCTCCCCCACTCGAAGAAAAAGGGATCAAGTGGGCGTTCCCCGTCTAATTTTCGTCATTACGCGAGCCTCGCGCTCCACACGCAAGCCCGAGTATTCTGTTCCCTCCTCACTTAAAAGCGCAGAGAGCCACGCAGGCAGAGTGATGAATCTCGTCACTCGTCTATTTCGTGTTTATGTCCCGTGTATACATGTGTACTCGTTAATTGAATGTTTCATTGCAGCTTCTTTCCTCCCAAGTGCCACTATGGTACTCGTGGCCTGATTACGTTTGGCTCGAGTTTTTGGAGAGGGAATGGAGTATCGCTGAGAATTGTCAATATGAATCTAGGCTCGCTCGATTGATTTTTTTTTTTCCATTCACAATGAAATAAATGGCGTGTTTCAACACATTGCGTGAGAATTTTTGCAAAAGGTCACCACTCAGGAGTTTCTTGAAATCGAAAAAATATCTGTTGAGCATACACAGAAAAATACATTAATATAGGAGAAAAATTTAATTTTACGATTACCTGTTTTTTAGGACTAAAAAACGCGTCTTTTTGGACCAAAAGAAAATGGCTCCAAATAGTATCTACGATTTAATACAAATCTTTGGGTGTCCATCTTTTTTTCCTAGTTTTCAAAACGTCTGCGTACAGATATTTTTGTCATGGGTGCAAAATTGATTCAAAATAATTTTAAGATCAATTTTTACCGGGTTCGCTTGAAAATTAATTGATTAAAGTGAATACATCAGACACACGTGAGACCCAATAAGCAAATAAATTCGTCTCAAATTCAATATCAAGCTCTGAAGCCTCTGATCGAAATAAAAATAAAAAAAGCCCCAACGAGCCATCGAAAAATGCCGCGTTGCTGAAAATTCTTCATTAGAGACATGCATCTCGATTACGGTATACATTACACCTTCGTGCACGCACACACAATGACGGTCGAAAATTAGAAAATAACAAAGTCGCGATGCCTTTTTATTTCCTACAGATGCTCGTGCTCGCGCATTGTCCTCTCTGCGTACGTTGTAACTGTGTTGCATACATGTATGGTATATAAGAGCGGCACACTCGGCACTCCGGAATACCAAATCGCATTGCTGCTGCTGTTTTGAATTTTTACGATACGAGCAATCCCTTGTTTTTTTTTCGTCCTTTTCGACGCATCAATGTTTACTCGGTGGATGCGCGTTGGTGGTTCTAAACAAAAAAAAATGCACCCTCACTTGCGATTATTCATACAACGCGAAATTTTGAGTTCACGAACTTGAAAATCTAATTTACATATTTCAAAGCGAATTGAACAAAAGAAAAAAAAAAAAAANATTGGAAATACATTATTAATATCACATTTATAATATCACTACTTTTTATCTTGAAAAATAATTATTGAAAATAAATATACCTGTAGTTTAGTCTGATTTTCTTCTTGATGTTGAAAATATTCGAATAACTCTTGATCGATACATTTTTCAACATTTTTCATTATAGTCTTCTTTAATTTCAAAGCAGCAGGGCAAAGTTTTATAGTTTTTTTTTGTACAACTGGGGGAAGATTATCCAAAGATTTTTCGACACTTGTGTCAATCGAGTCAAGAGTTGCACTGTCACATATAAAAAAAAAAAAAAAAAAGAAATCAGGTCACGATTGCAAGCTGATGAGCAGCCACTGTACGGCACATCGTGTGCAACAACAGAACGGCACAACAGCCGGAGGGAGAGTAAAATTGAAAGCGACTGTCGGTGTGATGCGCGAGCGAGGCGCGACATTCGCGACGATGGCACTCGCGGAAGTGGAAACGGGAAAAAAATGGAATAAAGGGGAGAGAGAGAGATAGAGAGGCTTTACTCCTGGCGCACCGTGAGATGGCCGTGTGGCGAGATATAATGCACTTAGTCCCTCATTTCCTTCTTTTCCCTCTTCTCTTTTACGATACGGCTATCGCGGAGTGCTCCAATGCCCGGAATTTACTTACGGCGATACCTTTTTCTCCTTAAGTGAAACTTTTAACACCGCCCCTCGCGGGTTTGATCTTCCAGAGCAGTCAATGTGCATGACCGTCCTACTGTTATTATTTGACTTTCACGTATACTGGAAGCTGCAAAGGACGAAGGTAATCCGCCAATTTATTGTACTTTAATTGCCACGTCCTTTTATTTGATATCCACATCAAGGACTCCCATATTGGATGTACTGGAATATTAAATATACCCCATTGTCTTTGGAGCCAAAAAGGTGTGCACTGAATTTTAGCTTGTTCGGACAATGAATAGTTGTGGAAAAGCTTGTCACTTATCAAAATAATCCATTAATAAATATTAATGAGATGGTTCCTTCTCTCGTTGAGCTAAGGATATGATAATTTGTTTTATTGAACCTACACTGGAAAATCCAAGTATGTTTAAGTACACGTTTAAAGAGTGTAACTGAAATTTCTGTTTTTTATAAAATGCATCAAGTATAGAAGTCTTGATAAATTTTTTGAAAGAACCATATCGATGCTTCGTAAACTATTTCACCTATTGTATTGAGCTAACCAATTTTTTTTCTTTAACGATTGACATTAGAAGGCTGTAAAGAGTAAAAAATTTCTGTCACAGATTGTATACACTTGTGAGCGTGTCGAATCTGTGACAGCCAAGTTATTTTTACTCTAAAGCCTTCCAATATTGATTTTTCCCATTCAAATATGTCCAGTTAAGTGAAATTGGTTAACCACTTGGTGCACCATAGATTTGGTTATTCTTCAAATTCTAATCTACGCCACCACAATGCATTAAAAAAAAAATAAAAATTGCATTTACGTGTACTTTAACGCCCAACTTTGATTTATGGTGTTATCTCTGAATTTGAAACAGTTTCAGAGGTATAAGAATACAGCTATAGGCAAATTGTAAAAACACCAAACCTTTAAATTATGAAAAATCTCACTGAATAAAAAAATAAAAAATAAAAAATAAAAAATTACTTTTCAAAATTACAAAAAACTCGAAAGTGTTCATTATATAATGTATAAGTTAAGCATGAAAAAAAGCTGAGAACAATACAAAAATAAACTGAAGCCTTCGCACGAGCACGATAAACGCAAAAATCGTCGCAGCTCAAAAGCACACAGCTCTCACAACTGTTTTAAAAAAAAGTCCCTTTGTCCCCTTGCAACCCTCCACGTCCTGAGGCATCCTCCTCAACTGTCTCTTGATTTTCCCTGCACTCGTGTACTCGCTTTTTATCATACAGTTCCCTCACCACCGTCTCCTGCACGCCAGACGATAACTCTCTCTCTCTCTCTCACCCCGACTCTTTTCACCTTTTGTTCATTTTCGCCCAGTTCACTCTCTCATTTTAGTATAAGCCTGTTGCCGCGCTCTCGTCGACTTTTTAAAGGTTCGAGCGTTTAATAACGTAGGGGAAGGTTGGGTGGAATGGGCAAAAAAAAGATCAGCGGAAAATAACAATTTATATGAAATGAAAAATGCTTCATTAAACTGCGTTAACATATCAATAAATATCATGAAAATATAATCCATGCATCAAATTAAGCAATGAAGTTAATTTGTTTGAGCAAATACAAATGAAACCGAACCATATCAAACTGCCCATACCGTACCACCCGTGGGGTGGTATGGGTAATACGTAAGTGCGTAATGGGCAATGTTTTGCCAGATGTACAGATTACGTATTATCAAAAAAAAAAAACGAATGTGAGAGATTTATTAATAATTATGATGTTTATAATATAAAAACACAATATAAACTGCATATTTATTTGACTTTTATTATCCAAAGTTACATAATACAGATAAACTGTGAAATTTTAACAATATTTAAAATCGAACTTTAGCTCTTAATAGTAATAATACCCTTATGACATACCTTATGACATAAAAACAACCAATGATTCATTTTAATTATTAATTTTTTGGTTAATTGTGTAACTTTGTACTAATTTTTTTTTTTTAATCACATAACTAAATACTGAAAGTTGTTAGGAACTTGTGCCGATTGAACTTGTGCAGCGTGTATGATGGGCACATTATTCAAATTCATCGGAGTCACCATCGATGGATCAATAAAAACAGATTCAGAACTCAGAGTAATAGTGTTGAAATCCATGTTATTGGTTATATCTCCAGCTGGCTTCTTTTTCTTTGGCACTGTTTTCTTACCCTCATTCGCTTTACGTTTTGTTTTTGATTTGGCTTCTATCAATTGATTTTCATACTCCTCTGATGTTATGATTGCTGCTTTACCTTTAACTGATTTTCTTCTCGAAACCTGAACAATTGGAAATACATTATTAATATCACATTTATAATATCACTACTTTTTATCTTGAAAAATAATTATTGAAAATAAATATACCTGTAGTTTAGTCTGATTTTCTTCTTGATGTTGAAAATATTCGAATAACTCTTGATCGATACATTTTTCAACATTTTTCATTATAGTCTTCTTTAATTTCAAAGCAGCAGGGCAAAGTTTTATAGTTTTTTTTTGTACAACTGGGGGAAGATTATCCAAAGATTTTTCGACACTTGTGTCAATCGAGTCAAGAGTTGCACTGTCACATGTATTATTTTCAGTCAGTATTTCACCAGCTGGTGCAGAAAGAACATCAGGACTAACTTCAAGTTGACGGGTGTTGATAATTTCTGGAGCTACATGATGATCTTCTGAGGCTGTGAGTGATTCACTTGTTGAGTTTGATGCAACTTGCAAATTCGATGGCGTATCTGTTTTTTCCAGTGGCACAAAAAAGGGCTCAAAACCTGAATAAACAATTTGATGTAATGAAACGAGGTTGAAGCATAATAGTAAATAAACAAGAACAAATGTTACAAACCTTGGGTTATTGGGTTATGAGTTTCACTGGATTCTTCAACGGGTACTTGATTTTCATCAGATACTTGCTGTACAAAATCAGAGTCCCTGAAAACTTCTGGATCATAAGGACAAATTCCTGTGGCTTTAAAAGCTTTAACCGCAGTGGCCATGTTTGATGCTTGGAGAAATGCCGGAGTAAAAATAGAAAAAATATCTTTCAGTCCTATCGTTGAATGCGGATGATCTCTCATCCACTTGTTTACCTCTTTGGTATAACAGTTGCTCAAAGGCTTCATGTATGCAACGTCGAGAGGCTGCATACGATGGGTGCAATGAGGCGGAAAGCATAACATCACTACACCATTATCTTTAGCTAACTTTATCGCATCAAGGTTCTTTACATGCGTTGCGTGTCCATCCAGTAAAAGAAGAACAGGTTGATCAATCTTTGCCCCAGAGAATTTTATGAATTTTTCAAGCCATTTTGTAAATATCTCTTCTTCCATCCATCCACTGCCATTGAATTCAGCCCAGGCATCATCCATCTTACCATGAAGATAGCTTTCGTTCCTTTTTTTTCTTGGGAAAATCAAGAGTGGAGGCATGTAATTTCCTGAAGCCGAAAAACAGATACATGCAGTGACAGTTGTCCCACGTTCGGCGGAAACCTTTGATCCAACCTGTCTCTTTCCTTTGATAGATACAAGTTTTAATTGAGACTTGGGATTGCATGAAACTCCAGTCTCATCTACATTGAAAATATGTTGAGGTTGAAACTTATATTTATCCTGGAGTTCACCGAGTAGCTTGAAAAACGCAGCGACGTTTGTTCTATTGAACGAACTTGAGCGAGCTGCCGATGTAGGCTCTGGTTTCCTTAATGATAGTTGTGGATGTCTTTTCAAAAACCCTCGAAACCAGTCCTTGCCAGCTAATTGAGTATCCTTATTGAAAATTTCATTGTTTGGGAATAAACTTTTCGCATAATGAAATGCCATGGATCTAACCTCTTCTTGAGAAAAACCATTCAATCTTGAATCTTGTTTAATTATTTCATTGTAAATTACGTCGTCTTGCTCTTTGGAGAAAACTGGTTTGAATCCAAGAGCTGTAAAATAAGTTTAAAGTTCAAAGGTACCTAGCACAGTAAATAACCTATAAATGGCAGTGCTTGAACAAGTTTTTTATTTATTTAAAACGAAGTACATAATTGAGATACCTGTCTTTAAAGGGAGATTTTCGGCATTTGGCGTATTTTTCAGCAACAAACATTTTCTTCTTAACGTTTCACGAGGTACGTTGTATTTTTTAGCTGCCGCATTCTCTTTCATGCCTCCCTTGACGTCGACCAAGGCTTTCCTCATATCTTCTTCACTCCATAAGTACCGGTTGAACTTTTTCGTGTACTTGCGAGGCATTATTTACAAGCAATAAACTCTAAATACAACTAAACTTATAACTAAACAACAAATATTTATCACTGATCCTACATCGCGAAGTTCACAGCTGTCTGCTATAGAGTGAGCGCCCGCAGGACTGGCCTGCCCATATCACCTCTTGTCGTGTTACCCATCCCGCCCCATCGACCAACTAATATTAAATTCGTTATAATATACCAGACTTTCATTAAATCGAAACAAATCACACACCATTTTAAAGAAAATCGCTTAATCTAACGATATATGCCCTGAGACAAGGTCAATTAATAGGTTGAGGCGATTTTCTCTTTGCATACTTCTGCAGGTCGCTCCATTTTTTTATCCATCAAATTTACACGACGGCTTATTTATTTGTTTCTTCACCAAAATATAGTTTTTTCATTTTAGTTACTCCTTTGTTCATATAACTACAAGTAAAAAAATTTTCAAATGTTAAAACATTATAGTACTCTTTAAACAGCAAATACCCATATTACCCGCCTGCCCATTCCACCCAACCTTCCCCTACCTGCTGCTTTTCGCGGGGGCGTTTCTCTCTTCAACCCCCGGCGTTTTTCCCTTTTTTTTTTCTCCCATCTCTCCCTTCCACTTATTTTTCCTTGCGGAAATTAACGCACCGCTCGTTCGACGTTGTTTAAAAAAATTGTTTCGCAAAAGCGACTTTTCTCCCTGCTTCTGGTATACATACGTGTACAGTAGGCGCTGATGGGAACACTGTTTATCGCTCCAACGATTAATTAATTTATCGATTCGCATGTGTATGTATATCCCCATGGTAAAGCTTTGTAATAGAGGTAGTAGTTTCGTCAAAACGTTAGCCGTACAATATGATGTATGCATGGGGCTGCGCACTCCAAGAGATTGCGCACTTTTAAAGTCTTGAAAAAAGACATTATAAGTCATTCAAAGTCTTTTAGAGACTTCAGAAGTCTCAAAAAAACTTTATAACGTTTTATTAAGAGTTCAAGAGTGCCTACAGTGCAAAGTCATTAAAAAAAGACTTCAAGTCATTAAAACGACTTAACTAGTCATTCAAAGTCTTTCAAAGACTTCAAAAAGACTTCAGAGTGCGAAGACCCTCGGCGCACTCAAGTAATCAAAAAAGATTTCTAAAGTCTCGGAAAAACTGTTATGTCATTGGAATTTGCATAAAGCCTGTTGAAAGTATTTGAAAGATTTCAAAGTCATTCAAGACTTATTTAAACCTCAAATTTTTACAAATTTTTTCAAAGACTGCAAGTCTTCAGATAAATTTTTATTTATTTACAGTCAAGTCAAGTCTTTTTAAGTTCTCTGAAAGATTTCAAAGCTATGAAGTCTTTAAAATCTCTCAAAGTCTTTCGAAGGCTGCAAACGTCTCAAAAATACTGCAAAGTTGTTTTGAGTCACATGTAGTCTTCGAGAATCTCTAAAAGTTTACGAAATACTTTGAAAGTCTACTGAAAGATATCAAAGTCATCGAAGATTTTTGATGACGTTGAAACTTATTAAAGTTTTTTAAGAAGTTTTTCAACTGTAGTTAACGTACTCTCTCTCTCTCTCTCTTTTATGCAGATGAATAGTGGGAATCAACTATTTTTCTCACTCCACCAAGTGGAGCATGGTATCCTTGCTCAATAAGTACAACCAACTCCACCGCAGTAAACTTTTGTGCTGACGATCCTTACAGTCACTGCTTTTGAAAAAAAATAAGGATTTCTTTGATTTTCATTCTCGACATCAATGTGGTTATGTGCGAAAAGTAGATGTGACTCTTGTTTCTAATTACCCCGCTCACCTGCTGCACCTACAAAACAGCCCTAACGCGACGAAAGACCAAACTACATAATCACCATCAAACGAAACAAGATGTAAGAGCCTCGAAAACCGCAATTTGCCGGAAGTCCTCGAAGACTCTGGTGCATCCTCCTCTCCGATGGAAATAGCCGCGATGTGAATCACCGCGAAACACGTACTCGCGCACCGAAAGTTAAATTACAAAGTTTCAGCTCTATGCGGCAAACCTCAAGACGCGCGGTACACGTGTATACATACACACATACGTATACATATGCAACTCGGTTCAAAAAGTCGTCCTGACACGGCGAGTAACAAGCTAATTAATTATATAGCGCGAAGCTTAACCACAAGGACGAGACGCGCGTATCTCGTCCTGTTAACCAAATGACGTGGTAGTAGATAACGATCGACGCGTCTATGGGGTGCAGGGTATAGGTATGTATCCGCGGGGGATGTAATTCGACTTTGACGGTATAATGGGCGAGCAAAGGTATACGTACACTGTGCTGCTCGTAGTTGGTGGGTACACTGCAGAGAGAGGGAAAGGCCATCGCGATTAAATAACCGCAATAACGAGCCTACGAATGGACGGCCGTGCCTTTGTGTCCATCTCTGTAATGACGTTAAACGTGTAATCAATGCTCTCCCCGGGGATGGGTGGGACTACTCGTTTTTGGCTAATAATCAATCGACCGACCCACCGAACGAGACGCACCGTCGTCGCGCGTATCCAGGGGTGAGTTTGTTTTTTGACTCGTTACAAGCTACTTTTGGTTTTTTTGTGTGACTCGTGAATTGGATTTTTGAGTTTATTTTTCCATCTAGGTAAATATGGTCGAGGATGATATTTAGGTCAGTATAGCGGATGTGAAGTAAAAAGTGACGAGGAAAAACTTTTATTCAATTTCAATGAGCACTTCCATCTCAATGGCAATGCTTTAGCGTATTAAACTCTTAATTTTATTCATTCGATCGCTAATGAAAGGTCTCACCGGCATCCAATAAATATTTAGATATGACCAAAATGTAGCTTATGTTTTTAGCGTATTATTCGTCAATTTTTATCGATATCTTGTTGGTAAGTCTTTTGAAACCTGAATTAAACCACCATGTTCCACAAAATTATGCGTTAAACTGATGAGTAGTGAAATTCCCATGATTTTCTGTGATTTTCTTCTTACGCACCTATAAGGTCCCCAAAAACTTCACTAGATGATTTTTGGGTTCTTGCGATCTATACGTTTAATTTTTTCAAAGTTTTGTAAGCCAATCGGCACGTGACAGTACTTACTTTGAGTAATGAAAAACATGGATGCATTGACCTAGAAGCGGACGTGAAAAAGCCTCGGTGTTTCGATAACGCGTCGACAAACCTACGGACGCACGCGCAACATGTAAAAAAGCATAACGTGTGTAGGTATGGCCAAAGGGGGGCCTCATGACTCATTGATTGAGGTCCGGCGTCGACCACATATATTATACCCATGCCAATATCTCCCGGAGGGAGAGTAAACTGTGCAGGGCCTGAATTGTCGTTCCCCCCCTACGTTATCACGCCCAATAGCTCGGATGGGCTACCCTACCTGTGTCGGTTTCAAGGGAAGTTTTTTTTTGTCCACGTACATTTTACCGTATTGCATCGATGTCGACGCGATAACTGTAATTGATGTGACGATTCTGTGGCTGGGGATAATGCAAATTGTTGCTGTGGGTACAAGTGAACGAGCGCAGTTTTCCAAATTCTCTCTTCTTACGACGAAGGTGACGATCCAAGACTGCAGAGGCGTGGGAGGAGGTGAAGCCGGTGGGTGTTGTAATTGCCATGCGGCTAATCTAATAACACCTGCTCGAGCTACGCTACTCGTCGTCGTTGTTATCTCGCGGGCAATTAGCACCGTTGCTACGTAGGGTACCTCTCGTTGACAGCGGAGCAGTCGAAGCTAACGTCGTTGTTGTTGCTGCTGTTGACGACGATGACGAGGAAGGTGAGGGAGAGAGAGAGAAGCGCCGTATGCGATAAGGGCTGTGAATAACCCTCCAGCGCTTTTGGACGAATTGTTGTACCCCTGCCTTTTCCCTTATGCACTATGGGTTTTGGAGACGAATTGAGGACGAGCTGGTGGTATACGAGAGAGTTTATTTTTCTTACATGCGTGTAGCTTGTTTGGTTGGGTTCAGCGAAATGTGGTGCGAGATCGAGTCATATACATCTACCGCCTCCATGTTGACACTTACAAAGACGAAGTTAAAAACCTTATTTAGAAAAAGGAATTTCAGTATTTTCGATGTCAAACTAACGCGCTATGTGTAGAAGAAAATTAGTATTTATAAACAATAGTTTTTTTTCTTTTTTAAGGATTCACCATCAAAAGTGTGTTACAAACAGAGTTTGATTTTTCTTTCTTAATATTTTTCTATTATTATTATTAGTATTGTTATTATTATCATTATTATTATTATTATTATTATTATTTCGTTCTATGGTTGGTTAGGGGCAAATCACTTGGTTTGTTTGATGGGGTTGTTTAAACATCAAACGAGTCAAATTGTAACAATAAGACATAAAAATAATTTAAAGTAAGGATATTTGGTTTGATTCACCCTTTTAAAAGAAAAAATATAAGGCACTATGATACATTGGTCATGTCTAACAACTACATGAAAAATTGTATTTGATACAGAGTTTATACAAAATCTGATTGTATAAATTATGTATGAAATGTATAATTCTGTTTAGTAATTTTTTTACGACTCTGACGTACGATCCATTATTTTTGTTTAAAAAAATACTTGATATTTAATTTATTTACTTTATTTTTAAAAATTGGTGACTACACGTTAAGATTGCATAGGTAAGATATATAAAAGGGAAGCAAAAATTAAGTTCTCTTTGAGCAGTGCACAATTGGAATGATGTGAAAAATGTTAAAATGTTACCTAAATAATTATCAAAGGAGCTACTACTGTCAACACATCTATAAAATAAAATAATAAACAAGCATCTACAGCTGGCTGATATCCAAAATTCCATCCCCTGTCAAAGGTAATAACAACCATACCACTTCAAGCTCCTTATTCACGCGCTCGTTCCCACCTTTTTCCCCCCTCCTCTAACAAATAACGTCTCGAATAATCACACTAAACCGTACGACCCAAAGTTTCGAAACTCGCAACGAGATAAGAGCCCGCAAGAACAAAAAACAAAAAAAAAAGGAGTGAGAAGCCGCAGTAACATCGCGAAAAGGAGGTGGAGGAGGAAAAGGGGAAATTTTCCAATAACGAAGTTTAAAAAGTTCGTCGCTACGTGACCGCGATACCCTTAAATCTCTCGCGCCTAATTTATGCATGAGAACGGCAAACATATATATACGTATACACGTCGCCTCCTGGAGGAAGAAAATTCACGGGTATGAACTTGGCTGGCGTGACATTAAACGTCACCTAGACGAAACTGTCTTCTTTCCACGTACGTGTGCGTATAAGTACACACGCACATATACAAATTCACGCGCGAACGAGGAAATAACGCCGGAGTTCAAATCCTCGTGAAAGTATTTATATATATGTGTGTGTGTGTAAAAGACCTCGCTTACTCTTCATTTTGCGCCCCCAAGGCTATCAGGAATCTTGGCGATTTATCACAATTTTCCACCCAAGCGCTCCGATCATCCCGAGCAATTAGAAAACGACGAGGCTGCTTTTTGTAATAGAAATTGATTTCGACGAGACTTCCTCGCAGCTGCGCTTCAATTCTCTACGTATTATATACTTACGATTCTCAGAGTCGCTTGATTTATGATGTTGATGCTGATAGCCCGGGCGTTTGAGCTTTTCATCCTATTAAAACGCGTTTGTGAGAAAATTAATTTTGGGAATAGAGATCCTTCGGTTTGATATGTACCATCTTGCCCCACTTTTTTATTTTTAAAACAACTTGAAGTACGGGTGGGAAAAAATTTTTATTCGTTCAATGTTTTGTTGATTTTTAGATAATTTTAAAATTACATTTATCTGTTTCTGAACTCTATATATAAATGTACGTGTTGTGCGCTTGGGTTACGGGCTAAAGTCAAGGGGCTTAGACGATGGAAATCGAGATATCACTTATTTACTGCCTGCGGGCTTTTGGAGCTTTTTAAACTTGATAAGAGAAATGGAAGCTTTTGAATTATTGAGGAACCAAAGAAAAAAAAAAAAAAGGTTTGAGATCCAAGGAGCTCCCCGTGAGTTTGGAGCAAAGGATTCTCTGTGATGTGATAAAAAAAATCTGCGTAGGTATGCTACTGACGTTTGAGCTGTTGTGTATCGAATCTTTCTGGAATGCGAATTTGTGGATGAAAAATTCATCGCATTGCTTGACTCTTCGATGGAGCTTGGAGTTCTTGCAAGTTTAAAAGAAAATGTACTTAAAAATCGTCAGAAGTTGTATAGCAAAAGACATCGAAATTCCAGGTTTAAAAAATTGACACTTACTCGTTACTCAAATCTGAAAAATTCTAAAGTCACGTGAGAACTTGGAGACTTTGAAAGACATTAAAAGACTTAAGTCATTAAATATTTTTGATATTTTTAAATAACATTACATGGCTTCCTGGGTCTTATTGTAACTTTTAACAATTTTTAAGTATTTTATAGTCCACTGCAAAATATTTTTGAAGTACTTCAAAGTAATTTCATAACTTCTAATGACTTCCGAAACTTTCAACGACTTTCATAGATCAGAGTAAACATATAAAAAAATATATATTTTCCAGAATGTCGTAAATTCCCTTGAAATTTTTCAACATTTTTTTATGGTTATTCTTTTAAGATGATGAATGGCAATGTTTTCCAAAAACTTTGGTCATCAGACAACTTTGCAAAGTTAAAAGTCTTTTGTAGGTCTTTGTGACTCTAAAAATTTTCAAAATTTTTTTACAATATCTTTGCTCATAATAAGATACCTATTTAATATGTATGTACT
>NW_019379562.1:89530-109097 GCF_000648655.2 Copidosoma floridanum
TTTTTCCCCCTGAATATATATATATATTTAGGAAAAAAAAACCAAAAAAAAAAGTCACGCAACAACTCCACACTCCAAACAACATCTTATTTCATCTTTCGTTCTTCTTAATCATATCGCAATCATTCATTTCTGCAAAGAAATGTATATGCACACAACAACAACAACAAAAAATAATGAACCCATAAATCCCCGTTACCCAAAGCACCCGCTCGCGATTATCGCATACATCAGCCGCATATACGTGTATACACGCACACGCAACTTTGATACAGATACGCGCAATGTATGCACAGAGTGGGTCTACACGTACACATATCAAGCCCATGACAAACGAGCCGCTGCATCGTCGAGAGAGAGAGGGGGTCACACTCACGTGGGAGTACAGTTACAACGAGAAGGGGGGGGGTGGAGGGAACATCAAGGGTGGGTACATACATACACACACGCGCGCGGATTTGGCAGAGGGGCGGGTCCGATGAATCAGCTGCTGATCCCGTTGATGCGGGTTAACGACTGCTGCTTCAATTATTACACAATATATATCGCCGGGATGATGGTGCGAAGAACAACGGGGGAGCTATATACGGTGCCAAATTGGACACGGCCTATTTCCAATTTAATTACCGCGCCTATACACGTATACATAATATGTATATAAATGCCCCCGTTTGGCTGACGTCCTCCTCTTTACACCGTTTCGTTGCGTTGGCTTGATTTCGCGATATTGTTTGTTACACACCTTTCACTATCGCGTCCAACGAAAAAGGAAAACCACGGAAGCACTGCCGGCTATTTCGATAGCTCGGATGTTCCTGTATACGTCTCCTAGACTTATCCGATTGCCAGCCAAGTGCCATCCAGTGAGGCGCGCGCTCTTGACTTACAGAAAGTGAATTTGCTTACGTATCGACGTTACAGGACTATCGGGCTTTGAGCGCGAGTTTGGAGAGCTCGCAGGGGTGCATAACCTCACGGTGCTTCGTTATATCGGGTTTGACGTTACTGTGCACGTGTAGTGGAAGAGCCGAGCTTTCGGTATTTAATCAAGCGCGACGTTCGATGCATCGGGAGTTGTCCGAGCGCGCCTCTTGTGTATATATAGGTACGATTGTCTCCGAGGTACAATCGAAGGTGCGATTATTAGCTCGCGCCTGCGACGCGTGGGTGGTAGTGTCGGGGACTTTTTTTTTCGGTTTACTTTCGCGAATGGATACTCTCTTGTATTTGACGCGCTGTTTTGTAAAAAAAAAAAAAAAAAAAAAAAAATCGTGTACCTACGAAAAGAAAAGGAGCTCTTTGATTCTTTGGAAACGTTTCAATTACGGCTCGTTTCGATGTACAATTTGCACTGCCGTAACCGAAGTCAAACGAAATTTGTAAATGGGAGCCGAGACGGTGCAAACTTCCACAAACATACTCGATCTGCGGGCGTTGGAGTTTCAGACATCTCAATTGTTTACGATTTTTTTTTCTCCCCGCAACCCCGCACAGATCGCTATTTCAATTTTTGAAAAATCACGCCCAAAAAGAAAAAGGAAAAAAAAAATGGTACACCCTCGAGCACTACATCCAGTCATTAAACAGTAAAGCTGCGGTGGGCGCCGCCGCCGCGGCCGGAATTAAAGTACCCCTCATACGAAATGGATTAACGTGGTCAGCACCACCACGCCGTAGTATGACCTTGCGCTGTAATCCAACGGAGGAGTGGGGGGATGGGTACAGTAGTTAATAACCACACACACACACACACACACACACACACACACACACACACACACATATATATATATATATACACATAGATATATGCAAACGCAGTGCGGAAGCAAGTAACGCGACCGATCGATCCGATCCCACTGCAAGGGGGGGGGTCATTGTCCCCTCTTCCGTGTATACATTTGTATTTGTATATGTACGGTTCGTGTGTGATGGCTCTTGGTTGCAGTTTACGCGTGGCACGTGCTCGCGCGTGCGGTCGCCCTCTTCTCTCGACGTGCGTATATATGTATAATATATACTCGTGTGCACATGGGTGGGGGTGACCTGCTGCTTTTTGGATCTTTAATTTTGCGAGGAGTATAGGTATACGGTTTGTTTATAGCGAATGCGCACGGAGAAGGACGTGCAAATGGCATCTACCTTCCTGAGGGTGGGTGGGGGCTGAGGGGGGGGAAATTTGACCATGAAAGCCGAAAAGCATGCCGAGCTTCTTATCAGCGATTGGGATTCCGAAGACGATGGCCGGGGTATCATACGTAATCCTGTCCCTCTGCCCCCATGGAAACGGGACTCCCTGTGAAACACATACGAGTGTATGAATATTTTGTACGTCTAATATATAAATATGAAATAAAATGGATATTTCATTTGTAAAGTTTAGTTAGGTAAGACACTTTTGTTAAAATAATATCGATTGACAAGGAAAAAAATTTAATAGCATATTTTATAATTCTTCCTTTATCAGTGTTGCTTATAATTCTGAATAAAATAACTATGGATGTCTTATTTATCAACATCCCATTCTCTTAACTGAAAATCACCTTAAAATACTTTTAATATTGCATTATTTATATGTTAGTCATTACACATATATAGTATGGGCTNTTTTTGTTTGCCCCAAATTTGAAGAAAATCAACGAATAACCTTCAAAAACTTTATAGTAATTTATCCTATCATATTTGTTTTTTCTAAATATAAACCTCAATCTTTGGTGTCGTAGAACGACATCGGTACCTCTCCAATTGATGTCCTTTTTAATGGTATAATCATTAATTTTTCCCTTTACTATGTACTGTATCTAAAAAAAAATAAAAATAAATAAATAAATAATAATAATAATAATAAACCATAAAACTTAATATGTCTCCTACATGCACGACTCTTTAATCGGAACGTATTATCGTATTTTTCAGGATAGTCAATGTATACCAAAGCACACCGGCACAGAAACTACGCAAAGGGTTGGAGCAGCGAACGTCTGGAAAATCACGTAAGCAAATAAATCACAACTCCTATACGCATGCATACGCACGGATAACAACCACTACCGCCCCCGTGCCCTCCCCCTCCCTCTGTATGTCACGAAACACCGCTCGTTACGTACGTAAAAAAAATTTTCACCCCCACCAACTATTTACGTTACATTACACCTGCACCCAGAGCGTCGTTGGAGAAGGAAAGAAAAAAATAAAATAAAAAAAATATAAAAATTTTTTTAACATCCAGCCTCACGTAGCACGTGAAATTTTCATCGTTACTTAAACCAGCGAATGGAAAGCCATTAGCGCGCAACGCAATCAGCTAACGATCCCACCCGCGCTCTCTTTTATAACCAGCTGTGTATGAGCGCTAACGACTCCCCTGTGCCGCCACCTGTGTACCTGCAGTTCTTATACCACTTTTCTCTGACAAAAAAAAAAAAAAAAAACCTCGTCGCAGGTAGTGTAATATACCTTTAATTTTTGTTAACGACCTTCTCGTACCATCCATACGCGCGTTTGCTTGCTTTTAATTTTTGCAAATAATTGGGCTACGGCAAATCGACGCGTACTGCAAAAGACAGTCTTTTAATTGAAAACAAATAACGCGAGCCTTCGACCTTTTCCCTGCTGTGTATATAAATAGTCCGTTGGACGCATAGTTCAGTGGCCGAGACGACACACACACCGCGCAGGTGGATATTTTTATTCCAGCGACGAAAAAACAACGCCACCGAGCGGTTGTGCACTGTGTATACACTTCAAAAGAGCGGCGTTGCGCGTGTCACAAAGAACGTGCACGTGGCCACGAAAAAGAAGAAAAAAAAGTAAAGCTGCTCGATGGAGTAAGGAGTTTAAATACTGGGGCTGAAAAAAAAAAAAAAATGTGTATGCATGCACGAGCAAGAAACCGAGCATCGACGTGGAGAGAAAAAAAAGGCAGTAGCCGGAAGGAGTGGAGGTACAAAGAGCAGGGTGTGAAGAGAAAAAATAAAGGAGAGAGCGCGCGAGCGGAATTTCTGGGTGGTTTAGCGATGTTTCGAGACCCGCTGAGGGCCCAATTCTATACTCGACTATGCGTGTGTACGAGTTATGGGGAGGCTCCGTACCAGAGTATTCTGATTCAAGCAAATCATAATTTAGCTTAGGTCCCCCAAAAAAGCTGTAGAGAAAACAATGTGTCTTTTGGAAGCGGATGCTATTGCAGAACCATTGGTTATTAGTGTAATAGTTACTGGTGTTTTATTTTGCCATAACACGGCATCGAAAAAATTTGGATGTCCAAAATCAAGCATCTTCAATTTTTCTGAATAAAGTAACATTTTATCATTCAAATCTTGATTTAAGTCTTTTAACATTTTGTGAAATTTTTTATAGAAAATTAAAAAAACACATCCCTAAGTTGTTGGAAATAGTAGTGATTTACCGACTTATTATTGTTACTATTATTATTTTATTATGTCATTTTTCACTTTTTTTTATCACACTGAATTAATCATTTACATGGTAGTTAATCAATTGGCTCGTACATAAGGTAAGAACCTCCGATGCTATTATCTTAAAATTTCTTTGAAAATGAGTGATTTTTTTATTTTTAATCTTGAAAATATTTGTCATCGAAAAGGATACGCGTTGGCTGAAATTTGTTCTCATACACATTGGAGTCATATTAAATATCCAAGATACTCCGAGCTGAGAAAAGAAGAAAAATCTCCCTTCCCTGCTCGTGAAACTGTCGATTGCGTTACACAATGGCTTAAAAATTTCGCTCAAACAAAAGCGCGTGCTCTATTTACCCCGTGGATTCAATTAAAACACCATCTGAGCACCGCGGCGCTTCGCAACGTCGCTCCGGCCGTCTCTCGCCTGTTAAAAGCTCCTCGACAGGTCATTACAAAATTAGTGGCACCTTTCGATATTTAATCACGTGCGTATACCTCGGCGAGCTTATTCCCTCCCCCCGACTCTTGCTCGGCTTTCGATTAATTTAACAATCCCCTATCCCCCTCGCGTAACCATTGTTTCGACCCCCCCCCCCAGTGGTTGTTGTAGCGGTGGTGGTATATATACAAGCGAACCGATCCACCACGGGCGTTACGCATTCATCGTTTTGTTACCGCGAAAGGGGAGGTGAACTTCTCCCGTAACGTATCGAATTTCCTTTTGTGAGCTTTCCCTTTAGCCTCTCGCGGCTTTTGTCCTTAGATTGCATGGCGGTGATATGGATTTTAGATGAAGATAGCACGAACCAAGGGACGGGAATTTCGGTACCCTCTCAGACTCGAGCTATTGATACTTGTGCTAATATTAACAAAAAAATTTTTTTATTTTTCTTATACAACTTGCTCGACATCACTCTTTTCCCCCAAAAATAATCCATTTCATTTTGGAAAAGTGTAAATATTTTGGCTCCTTTGAACACATTCAAGTTAGCTTTCGTGTCTTACTTCATAAAACACGCGATGCCTATTCTTATAAGCTCAAACTGCAAATATTTGTCTTGAGAATGTGAATAAAAACTCTAAAGGGCGAGCTGATTTAAGGTAGAAACTCCGTTGCCGCTAACAAATCAAGCTGCTCCTGAATTTGGATTATGTTGTGGGTACATCAAATTTTCTTATGATATAGAAAATATTTTAAAGGTAACGTATTGGTACTAGTTTTTAAGATATGTTTGAGTTTAAATTATGTCCTTTGACATGAGCTGTTATATGGTACAGCAATAATAACAAATCAACCTATTTTTATAAAAATACATTATGAATCTTCGAAATTCGTAACAGTAAATTCGCACGTACAAATGAAAATGCAATTTAAACAACAAAATTAAAGCACTTTCGATTCAACGCGCTACGAAAACCGATTCATCCGAATTCCTCAAAAGGCACAGCCACTCGAACGAAGCTGCCATGTTGTGTACATAAATCCTTAAATTGAAAAGCCTCGAGGGAGGAGACGTCGGTCGGTAAGAAAATTCGTCGTCGGGAAATCTTCGGCATTCAGGAATAAAGGAGAAAAGCTATCGTGTATAGAGGGGGTGGGTGGGGGATTGCACATCAGAAAACGTCGTTTTATTCATGACTCGGTTCCGTACGAGAAAAAGGTTCGTCGCTGGCATCGCCGTCTTAAAGACGTTTTCTCAGCAGTGGCTTTGGCCGCCGATCGATGCCTTCAATTACTAGAATGGCGTGTTTTGTGCACACAGTACAACCCCCTTTATCCACTTCCAGGCGCATGTGTTTTTTTTATCCCCTTCCTCCAGCCAACACACTGCGCTCCCTTCTACCACGACTCTTTTTTTTTTTTCTTCTCTTCCGCGACCCTCTAGACTGCGGTGTGTTGGCGGCCCGGCTCGTTAAAAAATTTACACTGGCTTACTCGCTGATTGCTACCCCCCTTCTTTTTCTTGCGCTCATTTGCTTTGCTTCACACACGAGTATGACGTTCGGGTACTGGTGAATTTTTTTTTTCTTTCCCATACACAGAGTTTATCGTAAAAGAACGTATGCAAAAGTAATTAAAATTAAAAAAGGTTTGGATTCAATTACATCGAAAAGAAAACAAAAAATTTTGTTCATTACTGCACGAAGAATGTATGTAATTTTGAGGAGAAAGAGAGTTTAACGCACGTTTGCGGTCACGAAAAATAAAAACAATTTTAAAAACGATGCCAAAATAGTATACTACACAAAAAGTGCACGAGTCTGACTATTACCTGTCTTGTGAACGCTTTTTTTTGACTCTCAGTAGTTAAAGTAAGGAAATAATTACTTTACGCACTGGTGAAAAAAAAAAACACTACATTGTGGACTGTTGGACACTTCCTATACTATCTGCAGGCACACTGAATGTAAAAACGAATAAGGATTACGGCTTTCTAGTACCTTTTCGGGCCTTAGTGCGTAAAGTTTTTTTTTGCACGCAAGTGTCAAAAACACTAAATTTTCACACGGTGCTAGAATCGATCGTTATCTACATAGTGTATGTATCACGTACATAGGTAGAAGTGCGACAAGTTGGTAATTGTAAAAATCACCACGTCCTTTAGTTACGTAACATAGTTTTTCACACAACTACTCCAAGCAAGTATACCAATGTTAATGGTGAAGTACATAAATCATCATTTTGCACACCAACGCAGATATCAAGCATTTTACACACTCTTTGTGGGCACGAGAAATTGAACATTGCGTACAGGGTGTTGAAATACTTTTCCGCAGAAATACCAATGCAAGAAGTGGTTATACTTGGCGCACTGGTGCTAAAAGTTGAACATCGAATAATCACACCGTCAATTATCCGTCAAATCGCTAAACATATCGCGTGAATTTTTGTTCAACTCGGTTATTCCAATCAACAACTACCAACAAATCATGTCAATAATTTCAAAAAGCCCCGCGTACGTATCGCTCCAACTAGCATCGATAGAAGTTTGATTTCCCGGCAATGAGAGAAACGAAGCATCAAACGCTCGACTATTACGTAAACATATATATACACGTGCAGAGCCGTGGAGGGGGAATATACATCGGAGCAATCGAATTTCCCGAGCGACAGCTCGCGTTAACGACGAGGCCAAAATTCACGAGTACACCTACGCGAAAGAGAAGAAGAAGGAGCTGCAGGTGTGTATATACATGTATACGTATGCAGGGCTTGAAATCCCTGGCACGACTTATTCATCGGGCCACCCTCCCGAATAACCCATTCAAATCACAGCTCGAGCCTCTGCTCTTCTTCGCTTTTGGGTACACGAGCCTCTACCTCCTCCTCCTTGGCTTCGTGAATGCCAATTCGCAGTCCTACGAGGTGATTTTTGCCTTTTTTTTCGAGCCAAGGGGAGGTTTCAGCTCGTTTTTTTTTTTTTTTTTTAATCTTACAGCAGCTTGAGAGATTGTAAATGCTGGGAAAAAAGTGAAGACTAGCGCTTTCGTATTGACCGAATATTGAATATCAAACGCCTTTCCGTACAAATCTCGAGAAGGTTTTTAGTGGCTATGTATGTGCTCGGAGTACACGTAACGATGAATTTTCATGAGCCTGGAAGGACTTTAGGGAGTGTTTTTTTTTTTTTTTTTTTTTTTTTTCGATAAATAAGTGGAGATGAGCATTTGGTGTTGGGTGTCGGAGGAAAAGTTGCTTAAAGGTACAGGTTAGCCACTAAATTTTTTTTCTGGTCCTTTTGTCTCGTTGTTGAATTTTTTTTCCCCCTGACATGTAACATTGATTTGTTTGGTTTTGATATGTAAAATTTGTTTGAGGTTCATCGTCAATTTCGCTCGATAAATACGACTCCCAATATGTGTACTTTGCGTGCATGGAAATGTTTCATCGCTTGATTCAGCAAACAATACATCCGTCGTGTGTACATTTGCAAATTAAACGCATGTTAATTGTAACATTTGGTATTTTCGTCTGTTGTATGGTCACTTTTTAAAAAAATTTTCGAAAAACTATCGTCATTGTCATTTTTCTGTACTTAGAACTTATCATTATTTTCTAAAAGACGGCAATCAGCTCACTTGTAGGCGGACTTTGTCGGTTTTTTGGCAGTATAATGCTTTGCTTACAATTTAATGCACTTTTACTATATTTTTTTCCAGCTATAACAATGTATTGAAATTTAAAAGAAAACAAATTTTTTCAATGTTTAATTTCGAACACTCTTCACAACAAGCTTCAAGTCTCTTATTGCTTTTTTGACGGAAGAAACAAATTTTTTCAATATTGTATCGTGATTAGTGATAAATAATAGTAGTTTTCCTACGAGTTTGAAAAGTCTCTGTTTGCGAACCGAGAGATTTGCGGCCCGAGCCGAAGGCGAGGTCCGAAATGAGGTTCGTAAAGGAGACTTTTCGAACGAGTTCCAGAAAACTGCTTTTTCGCCCGAGGAAGTACCAGCCTCCCAAAATCACCCGAGGGCGGAAAAAAATTTTTTCAACGTAAAGAATGCACTTTTTATTTGAAAATTCATGAAAGAAAATTGTGCTCAAGTCTGCCTGTATAAGTAATTTCATGAACAAGAATTTAATGGAAAGTTCCTCAGAGTATAACAAAATTCTCATGGCCTCCTCTTTTAAATTTTTTTACGCTTATCTTACTAAACTTGAAAAAAAAGTCCAATTCAATGATCTATCAAATTATTGAGTGGGATGTTCACAAAATTAAAAAAAAAAGTTTTATTATTCCATGCATTGCGAAGTTTGTACTAAAAAATTCAAAAATTTCCTTCGTACTGTGACAAGTTTAAAACATGTTCATCGTCTCAATGCTCCTACCTAAAATTATACGCCTATATATATATATTCAATAAAAACCAATACAGGTGTAACCTTGCCCGTCGACGAATGTTTGTTGAACATTTTTTTTTCTCAATTTCAACTGACAAGTAAGCAAAACTCGTCAAGCCAAAAAAAGGAAAATCTCTCACCTTTGCTTAGCAAAGCAAGCGCTCGGACCGGCCACATCTCCAACGAACCGAGGCAAAAGATCACCGCAACGATCGCCGGCAACAACCGCACCTGGGCCCGCGCCACCGATCCACCTGCACCTTCACCACAACAACCCTCACGTTCACTGCACTTTCCGGCACTGCTCGCCCTCCTCGTCCCCTCCTTCGTCATAATCGCCGAAATCTCGACCGCCGCACTGGCCTCTCGCCTCATCGTCGCTCTGGGAATATCGACGCTCTCGCTCCCCGAAACAACCGAGACTCTGTACGACTGTTGTCTATTCCTTTTCCTTCCTCTATCCGATCATCCGGTCGTTTTTTTTTATTTTTTCTAAACTCGGTTTAAAAAAACAAAAAAACAAAACAAAACTCAACGATCCACCGATCGACCGGCACTGAACACCACTGCTTCCGTCATCACCATCTCACAGAGAGTAGGGGAAATAACTCACTCGGAATCGGCGCGACCGCACTGCACAAAACCGATCCCAGTTAGTAGATACACAAGAGTTGCGAAAGTGGAGAAAAATCGGCCGATTTCCAGCCGGCCAAGAACCAGCATCGGCAAGTTGTCGAGAAGAAACAAAACTGCAACACACATGCAGACAGATGGAGGTAGGGAAACAAAAAAAATCCGTGCACTGTTAGGTATAGGTATCGCGCAAAAGGGCGGAACCCCCCCGTGCGGGTGAGAGGGAAAAATCGGCGCGTCGTGTTGTCCGCGGTGCGTGATACCGCGTCGAGGCGCCCGGCGCTACTGAGCTCTCCGAGGAGCGCCGGCAGCTTCCGCGCGCGCGCTCGCGAGATATACACACCCGCAGCAGCCCCTGTGCAGTCGAGTTGTAGGTGGAACGAGAACAACGGTAGGGGAGGGGGGGATGCTGGCGAAGCGCCGCGCGGCCCTTCCGCGTGTGGGTGCCTCGGTGCTTATTCGTCCTGTTTTCTTTATTTTTAAACACCCCCCTTTTTTTTTTGTCCTTAGGGGTGGTTGACCAAACGCTGCTCTTTTGGGGAAAAAAAAAAATTGATACGGAATCGAGTACACGAGCCGAGAGAATCGATGCAAAAGCGCGGAGGAGCAGTGGCATAAGTTAAGCTTTGATGGAGAGGAAAAAAAAAAAAAAAACAAGCAGCTTCCCCACCAGTAATAGGAGACTGTAGCGCAAAGGCGAAAGATCCCCCCAAGAAGCAAAGGGCGGAGTAGCTTCAGAGGGAATACCTGAGCGAGCCGTGTCTCCTCGAAATTGCATTAAATATTTCGAGCCCGAGTGCTGCCGTTCTCGCCCGCGTTGCGCCTTCTTGTTATTACTACCTCTGTAGCTCATCTCTCGTTTTTTTTTTTTTTTTTTTTTCCTATATACAGCGCTAAGGGACTTTGTTTCGCGACGATTTGTCACCCGATCTCACCCCCCGCCCTCCAATTGTACCAGCGCGTCACGTAGCTATCTGAGTAATAAACAGTGGGGAGGGGGAGGCTCTGGGTGCTTTGACGAATTGCTGGACGACGCGTTGGGTGTATTAATTTTTCTTTTTTGACATTCGGTGTTCAGAGTTAGACATCTCGGGTCTCGTACCATTCGGGGTGTCGCAAAGTGCACCTAGTGTGCGAAGGCTTTTAAACTTTTGTCAATTTGAGCGAAAAAAACAAAAGTTACTATGAGCGATGCATCGATTTGATTTCAGGTAAGGCGGCTCCAGTTCCATATATATATATGAGAATAATCCGCTGGTAGTGTCCTTTGTCATAATACGTATACATGATTTTGACACATTTTTAGTATTTTTGTTTTGATAACGCAAGACTATTTCATAACATTGCAATACGTGTCGCTGTTAATTACATGGTTTATGCTTAAATTATTTCCTCACAAGCCCCATGTAAAACATTCGTTACCAATAGGGAAGGGGGAGTTCAAAGAGTGTTTTTTTTTTTTAATTTTAGCATTAAAGCCGCTGGAGCCACATTAAGCGATATATTGAGAAAAATAAGGTTGCATCAAACTTTTGACGCTTCAAAAATGTTTTGCGCAACAAAAAAGAAATCAAAGTACCTTTTTATTCATCGCTTGTTACTTGGACTGAAGAGTCACGAGGCTATTTGAAACTCAAGTAATCAACAAATGATTGATTTTCTTGAAAAAACTAGTCACTTTTTAAAACTTTATTAGAGTAATGGATGCAAACATAAAAAAGAAAAGCGATACTCGATCGTGGGTTATCGACGATTCCAAAACGATAAAACGCGTTTACGAGTAACAGGTTCGATGGATGAAAATTAAACAAGCCAGTCGTCGTATCGCGTTTTTCGCCAATAATTGATCATTTTGTATGAAAAATCGCACGCACACACAATTTATAGAGATACATCGTCGCGTGACGCGTCCCTAAACATCGATTCATCAAAAAGTTAATACCCTCTTCGGGGACTCATTTTTCATCCGCGACGCGTCCCTTAAAAATGTATCCCCCGATAATTGACACGTGCCACCGTTGAGAGGAAGGAAATTTCTATTTTTCCTTTTCGCAGAATCACACGCCTCCCATTTTTTCACGCGTCGCGTTTCCCAAATAGACGTACAGCTCGTATCAACTTGGCGCCTCGCTTTATTTCAACGAGTTTACGCGAGCCCTACGTGCGCTGTCGGCCTCATGGACTAAATAAAAACAAACAAAAAAAAGAAACGAGTAACAGCATCGGGGGGAAAGTTAAAAAAAAAAAAAAAATAAAAATAAAAAAAACTAACAAAAGAGGGAGAGTAAGTTACTACGCGAGGTCCGTTCGATGTGGGATTTTACGAGGGGGGGGCTCAGCCCCACAGTGGGTTCGGGTGATTCGAGTGGTTTTAGAACCGCGTAATCCCGCGCGAATTTGCCGCTTCCGGTGGTATCGTAAAATTAAAGAGGATGGCGGAAGAGAGATTCGGGTATTTTTTTAATTTCCATCCGGCACGAGAACGAGGGATTTTTTTTTTTGGTCCCTTAATGAGTCCTCTTCGTGCTTGGCGGGAATAAAAGAGGCGAGGGGGTTTATTTGAGGGGTAAACGGCAGCTGCTTCGGAATTTTTGCTTTTTCGTTGAGTGCACTGAAATTACTTGTTGACGAGCGTTTTAAGAAAAAACAACTAAATTCATCAGCTCTGCTATAAACTACACTAGAACCAGTGAAAGAGTCAATGATAGTCTTATTGCTGTTATGTAAATATATGTAGTAATATAAATTACACCCTTGGATTCATATTGTTGCCCGCAAATGTGTGGGAAGGGTGAAAAAACACGGAGTGATGGAAGTTTTTGATAAAATTATTTATCAAAAAGTAGCAGGTGACTCAAGAAAAAAAAAAAAAAATAAAATTACATTTTTTAAAGTGTATTAGTTGTCGCCATCTGTACTCACATCAGTATACACGATTGAATTTATGCAATGTAATACGAGTGATTAATTCACGTGGCCTTTAATGAAAAAAGTACTTAAAACATCATTTGTTAATGGAAATGTAAATATAAAATGTATATTTTTAAGTTTTCATTCCATTACATACTAAGTCCATAAAATTCAATCAAAAAATTTATCAGTTTATTTTTAAAATAGAGTACCTTTACTTTGACAAAAAAAAAAAGTACAGCCAACATGCGAACTTTGAAAGCGTGCTTTGTGATGGGGTTACTACCAGGTACAATGATACCTTTGATTTCAGTGGTGCACTTGATTTGATTATCCTGTGCCGTTTCGCCATATAACAGAGTATTACTTCCCTAGACCTCAATACCATTTTCCAAAATACATCCAAAATTTTCCATCCTATCCATTACTTGAAAGTTTTCAACAAATTCCTAGCGATGTGCTCTATGTAGCGTTTAACCTTTTCTCTATTAGTCCCTCACTTCCCTATTAGTCTAAAAATCAAAAGACAATTGATGTATCACTTGAAAAGTAGTAGGATTATCACGCAACAAAGTTCCAAAGAAAAGTAGCCTTAATCACCTTTTCGTATACGAGCTTTTAGCGCTTGATATGCAAAAATTTCAACTTTGAATGGCTTTTTGTGTATCGGTCCCGAAGCGATTACTAGAGCGTAAAAATTCTATACATTGCACATATAGCTAAAATCCGACACTTCACGCTCTCTGAGCAGATACAAAAAATCAAATTTTGCATACTAAAGGTCAAAAAATATTAACGCACCCCTTAACGTGTCGTCGTATCAAAAACACCACCTTGACAGTATTATAATTGTTCTATGTCTCAGCAATCATCATTCGAAATTTTTTTTTTTTTGGACACAAACTCCCTATTATACACGACATATATATTTCCACCCCTATTATTTGCAGCGCTCATCCTGTACCTCCTTGGGCCACCAAAGTTTCATTTTGCCCTTTTACCTCCGAAAATCCCGAATCAATCGAAGAAATCAAGTAAGGAAGTCACCGGAATCAACAGCCGCCCTCGCGAAAAAGGGCATGGTAGGAGAGTGGGGAAACACTTTGCTAAACGGGCTGTCAATAAAAGAAGCCGCGAAGAAGAAAAAAAGGCCCGGAAGGATAAACTCCGGGGACAAGAAAGTTTAGTCCCGAGCAGTAGGACACGCGCGCCGAGGATCGATCGCAAGATCGTCCGAATAAGTAGTTCCGCGCCGCCAACTTTTCTTACCCCCTGACTCTGCCTCGGAAATCGATAATCGTGTCAGCGTGCTAAATCAACTTTTTCCCCTAACCCCCCCCCCCCCTTTTCCAGTTCGGGAATGCGGGGAACGCGCATGCAAATGCGACAGAGAGAGAGAGCCCGTCTGTCCCGGATACTCGGGCGCACGGAAAGTTTGTCGCGCGGTGACACGAGCGCCGGGGATCGTATAGATTTCCCCGTGGCTGATCCTTGATTTCATCTCTTTTTACCGCGACGCGACCACGTGTTCTCCCCCCCCCTTTTTTTTTGACATGGCCTCCATTCCAGATGTTGGTTTCATCCTTGATTTAACGGGGTCGCCACGACAGCTCGCGCAGAGATTTGTATTACGAGAGTCCTCCGCGCTTTGGGTCGCTGTTGTTGATGAGCCTCTCTTGTTTTATCGAGGGGTGTGTGGATTTGATTTACGAGGGCCTTACCAACCCTCGTTTATTTCAAAGTCTTTGAATCTCTACGTTTATGTGTGTGTGTGTGGAAACTTTTTTTTTCTACCGATGATGAGACGGAAAAAAAGTTACGTTCACGGGATCGTCAAATAATTTCTTGGTACTTGGACATTGAATACAGAGTATGGCCATGAGTGGTCAGAAGAAATATATAATCACATCCTAAGGTGACTTGGGCGTTAGGTGCCGTAACAAGTGAAGGGTGTATAAGTATTTAATTGAAGAATAGCATGAATTTCTTAAAAATTATTTATCTTAGACGTACATCTTTAACTATACGTATTGTAATTACTTAAAAAAAAACGGGAAATATATATTGCCCAAAACGAAGATTGGACTTCTTTGTTATTATCTGATATGTCATTACTATTTATTATTTCTCAAAATCTTGGTTAGCAACATTTTGTTTTCACAATATCAGTAGAATGTCTCATAAAAAATAGTTTGTATGCAAATTTTATTGTTTGAGGTCTGTATCACGTATTTCAGGAGTCATAGTCGATTTCTTGACGGTTCCCATGTAAGTCTGACGTATTAAACTGGCGATTTTTTTGAAGTAATTTTCTTGAAATCATACCGATGACCTCATCATTTCTTAATTAAAAATGAATTTCGCATATTTTTTCAACATATCATGGAATTTTATGAATTGTTTTGAAGCTCCTTATCCTAAATAGATAACTCCAGTTAAATGTTTATCCATTGGTAAAAAACTTTTTTCTAATGGATCATACCTTTGACGTGATTTTTTGCATCGGAATCTAAAGATTGTAATGTTTTCCCCCTTGATAAATATACACCAGTGATCAAACCCTTCAATCACATTGAATGTATTGTAACAAACTACCGCAGCAAGTCAATTCACTCCATCTACTGTATATTTATATGGTGCACGCCAAAGAGAGCCATACAATCTCCAGCTCCAACTGTGGATATATTAAGATAGCAGGCAGTAAATTCGGAACAATCGTAGGGTGTAGCCTATCCCAGTTCCTACAAGGATGTCGTAAAGAAAAAAAAAAAAAAAAAAAATTATCACCACCCTAACAAACCCATACCCACCATCCCCCTACCGGGGATCCTCTCTCGCAAAACCAAGCGCGTGGCCTCCGAACGAAGGAAAACCTCCCCTTGCGCGCACACCCACCTCAAAAAGCAATTATCCCCCGAGTCCCTCCTTCCATTCATATCTCAGTCCCAAGCCCGTACACGCTGTTCTTATTCAAAGTTAATACAGCCGCGGTGGTGCGTTTATCCACCAACGCGCCGCATCCACACACACACACACACACACACACATGTACTGCGGCAAATCGTCGCGTGTAAAAGGGTCAGGGGTGGAGGGGGTTTGGATTGTGGCCTGCTGGCTGTGGCTTGAGCCTCCGCGGTCAGCATTACACAAATATAGCTCCCCTTCACCCGCACACACGCGTGCGCCTGGGAGTGTGCAAAACACGTCGCTCTTGTCTTGTGCGGAGTAGGGCTATCTCCACCTCTGGCCCTTTCGTGCTGTTGTACTTGGGTGTATGTGCAGTGAAGGATGTGGCTCCTCCCTACTGTTGTTGTTTTTGTTGCGTGCGAAAGTGCAAAACACCTTCCGTCGCCTCGTTTTCCGAGCTCGCGCGAGATGTGCTGACGTTTACGCGCCAAGGTGTGCGAACTAGGCGAATTTGGCACTCTATCGAGCGGTGGAAGGTGGACTATTGGAACAACAACGGGTTTGGGGACATGATCAACATGAGTTGATAAAAAAACCATCATTTTTCTCTATTATGAAATCTTGCAACAACCCAAAAAGCTTGAGATTGTTATTAAACGTCTGACGTATGATGAAGTGCAGTGTTCCTGGTTCCAAAGTTGTGTAGTCCGTAGGATGTATCACTAAATAAAATAGCGGAAAAAAACTAAACAATTTGTGCACGTCACGTAGCACTACCGTAATTGTTTATGTATCTACTGGCTCGGCCCTATAATGATAAATCCATTTAGGTGCAATAATCAGATTACTCGTTCGTTGAATGAAAATTAGTCGTGGTAGAAAATTGTATTTATTTTTGTTCCTTTTATCAAACGCATTTAAAAAGTTATACACACGAGTAATTTTCAAGCTCCACGCGAAAAAAAACCACAGCGCAAGCGGATACGAAAAACTCGGAGATAAAGTCGGGAAATTTCAAAGAAAGTAGAAACCACAACGGCAAAGGTAAGACTCAGCCGACGCCCGAAGCAGTGCGCGCGACGACTATTTCGCATCAGCGTCAACGAGGCGTCGACGTCGGCATATTTATCGCGTGGTTAATTAAACCTCTGAACGAGCCGAGCCGGAAAAACACGAAAAGAAGAAAAAGAGCTCGAGCCCCCCCCCCCCCCACCGTTCTCCCTCGAAAAGGCCTTTGTTGGCTGCCGCTGAGTGAAATTAAAAGCGCAAAATTATACGACGCTGTCTTTGAGGAGGTTGGAAATGCTCTCGAGCGTTGGTTTGATTAAAAGGCCGAGAGTCCCGTAATTTTCACGGATGTGTTTGCTCTTGTTTTCGGGAAATGGTATCGCTGTTTGGCTCGTTTGTTCCCCACTCGTGGGGAAGCATAAAAAAAAAAAAAAAAAAAAAACCGCCCCTTCATCCATCCCCCGGGTCCCATAAGTCTTCCCCTTTCGTTAAAAAAAAAAAAAAAAAATTTACACACACTTGCCCCGGCTCGACCATACGGCGTGTTTTACAATCCGCGTGGGTGCCTTGTAATCTCGCGCGGCGATTGCGAAAAGGTCGTATAACTCCTTTCTCTGTCGAACGAGCCGTCTTTCGATCGTTTTCTCGCGCGAGTGCAACGACACCCCCGAGACTATAGCCACGCGTGCTGTTGAAAGAGAGTTTCAATAGCGCGTGATTGTGACGTTTGTTCCCTTTTGCGCACTGTAAGGAGAGCCTCTCTGATTTCAGAGTGGGGGTGTCGCGATTGTAGCGAAAGGCTTTTTTTTTCTACTCGCAAGGGCTTCCCTGATGAAATAAGTACTCGTTTGTCGGTGTCTGTAGTGTTTATAGGGGAGGAGTTGGGAAACTAAACGCGACGAGGAAGAATGCGATGCTGAGCGGCTTAGCCCAACCATTCATTCAAATTGTGCATTTGATATGATAAGTCTGAAGGGGTACTAAATAAAAATACATTTTTTTTTTCTCAAGAATAGACAACGATTGTTCATCGTAAAACCGTTTGTTTGTACGGAGACAAGAGTTTATAAGCAAAAGCGTATTTTTTCAATGTTTTTTTATTAATTTTTACGTAAAATCCACCGTCTGTGAAAGTAGATACAGACGAGTAAGGTAAGACGAACGAAGATTTTCAACATCCAAGATAATTAAATTGATAAGTAAGATAAAAAAAAACTCAACAAAAATTGCACTGACATCCACGAGGAACATATGTTTAGCTAATCCAAAAGTATAAGTCGACAATCGACGGTACGAGTCAAACATACATGCACGATTGACAAAAACTGGGATGTATAATTATACGCCATTGTAATTTTGTGTTCAAAGTATACTAATTTTGTATCTTCTAAGCCGCTTTGCACGCCCTGGACGCGTCGAAAAGAAAAGGAAAACACCAAAAAAGCTTTATAGACACTTGCGGGGGTCCATCCGCAAATACCAGTCGTCCCTCGCACGGCAATTATAAGCTCCCGGGGACGAGAGCGAGAGCCTAAACGGAAGCGGAAAAACCTCGCCGTAACTCGCACTCGCGTGCACTTTGCCCCGCGAGCACTGTCTTTGTCCTCCTCCTCGCGTTTTCATCACGAGCCGGAAGCCCGAGCCTTTTATCCAATTATTTTTGCAGCAGCTAAGAAGGAGGAGCTTTCACGACGCCGGAAGCAATTCGTCCCCACGCTCCTTTTCTCCTTCCTCCCCTTTGGAGGGCGCGTAACTGCTCTCTTCTTCACTCGCGGTATTTATACGCTTGGCTCCCGGCTGGTACACTCCCTTGCACTTTGCGCCGGATAAATCGTCCCTGCTTCACTCGCCACCGTCTCCCTTCCCTCTCTCATTGTACTAGTTAGATGCCTGTTGAAAATTAGGGTTGAGCACAGCGAGGACTGCCCGAATTAGTTTCATTGGCGGATTTCCACAGCCGCAGAGCGGATCAAACGGAGCTTTTTTTTTTTTTTTCGATCCCTCGAGCTGTCTGTTTCGGGAAAGGCGTCTCTCGGTGATATAATGGAAAATAACGAGAGCCTCCCGAGGAGTTTGAAAACACGGGGCGCGTGTATTTGCAGTGACGGCGGCTGCGGCGAAATCACGCCTCATTGTCAGCCGCTCCGCGAACAAACTTCCCACCCCCGGCTACTCCTCCTCCTCCTCGCGCTCATTTGACAGCTCTGGAGTGGCGATAGCGGTGCTGCCATTGTGTCGCGCTTTTTCTTCACCTCGCCGTCTCTTGTTGGGGCTCGAGTGGTTGATTTTTTTTTTTTTCTCTTCCTTCCTTTAAATCCGCGTTCTGTAAGAGAGCTCGAACTTGGTAAAAACCACGATCGAGAGGGGCCGATATTTCGCTTGGCCGGACACTCTGTTTTAACTGCCGAGAGTGATTTCGTGTCTTTTTTTCCTACGCCACGATAGAAATGACAAACTGGCTTTGTTTGGGGGATTCGGTCTCGACCAAGTTTTTAAGTAGTACAGCCCGAGTTTGGTCAGACGTCGGGTGGGATCGCCGGAACTGCGATTGCGGCATTGTCGGGCGCGGTGCATTTAAGGGTACTTACTTATGGAAATTGAAATCGAGATCAGGCCTCATCTTTCTATAAAAATCGAGAACAATAGCCAGAATGAAGAAAGTAATTAAAAATGTTTCATCAAAATGAATTGATGCCCCGACTATCGAGAGTCTGCAGAGAAGTTTTTCAAATCATTGTTTCGTTGATACTTGAGGAAACTTTAATCATTCCAGTAACTTTATATTTGTTATGTATGAACAAATAAATAATTAACAGTATTATTATTATTATTATTAT
>NW_019379562.1:109384-120509 GCF_000648655.2 Copidosoma floridanum
TTTTTTTTTTTTTTTTTTTTTTTTTTTTTTTTTTTTTTTTTTTTTTTTTTTTTTTTTGCATACCGAATCGATTAGCTGTAGATGTACAGTTGTGTAGCAAGTAGTATGAACCTACGTTCAGTCAGACACGTACACGCGGTGCTGAAGACCTTTGCACAAGGATTAATTTAGTATAAAAGCCGGCCCAATTTTTAAAAAAATACATGTTAATTCCCAACCATATGTGACATCGATTCCCCCATGATAAAACGCCCAGCGAATCGATCCAGCCTCGCTCGCGCGCTATTCTTGAATATTCATTAGCGGCGGCAGCAGTAGATAAAAGTCGTCGATTCACCGGCAATTAAATATTTGGATCAATGTCAATGCCGCGGAAGGTTGTATACGTTACGAACGACGGACGAGCTTACGTAACGGCGTTACAGTGTACCCGTATACATACACCTATGCACACACGATACGGACGACCTTCTTTGGTTAACGATTGTTGTTTGTATACCCGCTCGTGTACGTTATACGTATACACACGTGTGCACGTGCCCTCCTTATTCCCTCGCTCGTGAATCGCGAGTATCAAATTTTCCAACTATCGATTCGATCCTTTCGTATGTACGCGTGTCTTTCTGCAGCGATGTACGCGTCTGTAGGTTCCTACTCTTCACGAATAGCATGAAGAAAAAAAAAAAAAAAAAAAAAAAAAAAAAACAACGCCCCTTCATCCATACTCCGTGTCCCATAAGTCTTCCTCTATCGTTAAAAAAAAAAAAAAGGAAAAGAAGTGCGATCGAGTCGAGGATCGTGACGAACGTCATCGAGTCCCTGTGTAATAAAACTTGAGGAAGGAAAGAAGGGGAGTCGAATGAGTGATGAATACTACCTGGCAGGAGCGCGCGCGGAATTTTTAAAAGGGCCCCGACACCCTTTGCGAGTAATTGTCGGGGATTTGTAATGACTGATGCGGGACTCGTGTCCTGTCGTCCCTCCTTTTTTTCCTCCCCCCCCCCCCCTGCGTGGCTTCGATTTCGCATCGTTTTCCTTTCTTTCTTGCACGCTTGTGTGTGGGACGTGTATAATTGAGGACGGGTCCGGTTGATTGATCGGCTCGAGTTGATGCCAATTTGTTTTTTTTTTCCCCCTCTCGCGTATACATTCGGGTTGAGGAATCGATCGATTTGTTGTGTGATGTAATTTTTTTTCTTCTGATTTCCGAGTCTGCTGTTTGATTAATTGTTGTTGTTATCATCAACGGAGGTAATGAAATTTACGGCAGGCGGTGGGGTACGGGAAAGGTTGTGGCATCGGTGTGTTCGTAAGCTGATAATTTTTCTAATGGCTTCTACACTGATGGTGTGCATGAAAGATTTTGCAAAATGGAAAAATGGGTTTTTTGTAAGCACCCATCTAGCCTTCTTGTCTTTTGGAAAATCTTCAAGAGTGTGCGGTTACAATAATGGGATGAACTTTTTTTGTAAGATTTAATGTCAAATAATGAATTCACTTTGAAAAGGACATTAATTTTTTTTTTTATTTTTACTTTTATGTATTTTTTTTATCTCACGATTTTTGTACGAACTTCTTTCGATTCTTAAAGAACTGCTTTCAAGTATATTAGAAGATTTTGACCTTTTTTTATTATAATAAGAGTTACACTTACTCAAAGGGTATTTACAAAATACGTTTCTTAGAAGTATTGTATTTATTTTTAAAAAATGTGAAGTATCTTATCTAAACCTTAGAAATGTAATTCGAACACTGAAAAAATATTTAATGTAACACTTTCAAGTTTGCAATACATGAATCAAATTTTCGTAAGAAAATAATTTTTTGAACTACCAGAAATGAAATAAACTTACTTACTTAATCTCGCGCATACCATGAAACGCAACGTCTTTGGAAACAAAATTTGATAAAAGAAAAACTCTTCGAAAACTGAAAAATCGGAACAAACAAATTTTCATACGCTTAACTTTACTTCTAAGTCTTCATAAGAAATAAAAAACAAAAATTACAGTCGTAAAAAACCTGTTGCAATCTATTACTAAGAAAGGCGTTTTTACCAAACGACACTTTCATGTTCTACAAGGATTTCATTGTTTTTTTTTAGGACTTCCGAAACAAAAAAATCCTTTTTCAATCTTTACTCACCCAACAGTTGATAAGACAAAAAAAAAAAAAAAAATTATCACCACCCTAACAAACCCATACCCACCATCCCCCTACCGGGGATCCTCTCTCGCAAAACCAAGCGCGTGGCCTCCGAACGAAGGAAAACCTCCCCTTGCGCGCACACCCACCTCAAAAAGCAATTATCCCCCGAGTCCCTCCTTCCATTCATATCTCAGTCCCAAGCCCGTACACGCTGTTCTTATTCAAAGTTAATACAGCCGCGGTGGTGCGTTTATCCACCAACGCGCCGCATCCACACACACACACACACACACACACATGTACTGCGGCAAATCGTCGCGTGTAAAAGGGTCAGGGGTGGAGGGGGTTTGGATTGTGGCCTGCTGGCTGTGGCTTGAGCCTCCGCGGTCAGCATTACACAAATATAGCTCCCCTTCACCCGCACACACGCGTGCGCCTGGGAGTGTGCAAAACACGTCGCTCTTGTCTTGTGCGGAGTAGGGCTATCTCCACCTCTGGCCCTTTCGTGCTGTTGTACTTGGGTGTATGTGCAGTGAAGGATGTGGCTCCTCCCTACTGTTGTTGTTTTTGTTGCGTGCGAAAGTGCAAAACACCTTCCGTCGCCTCGTTTTCCGAGCTCGCGCGAGATGTGCTGACGTTTACGCGCCAAGGTGTGCGAACTAGGCGAATTTGGCACTCTATCGAGCGGTGGAAGGTGGACTATTGGAACAACAACGGGTTTGGGGACATGATCAACATGAGTTTATATTGTTTTGTATATTTTAATAATAGTATATTTTTTGGGGGATTGAAAAATATTTCAGGATATTTTTTTTGGTTGTAGAAGACAATCGATCATAGACTTTGAGGTGGCTTTGTTGTTTAGTACCGTAACAGGTGACCATCATATTATATGTTTGTTGCTCATATTTTTAATAGTTGTGTGAGGATTAACATTGCGTCAAAAATAATAAAGGACTAAGGAAAAAAAAAAGGTAATCATTGATAGACAATGAAGCGAGAAAAATTCGACAATTGAACTACATGTTTTTGTAAAAGAAATAAATTATCTTTTAGAAGTTATGATGATTTATCTAGAATGTAAGATCTGAAAACCATTAACTTGAAGAAATAACTGATATATTCCTTGATTTGATATAGAAATATCTAAAAGTTGTACGTAGAATATTTCATTACATCGTTGTATTGTGTGCAAAACATTAAAAAGTATAATTTGCGTGGAAATTTCAGGTTTTTTTCATCTTTAGACAAACAAATAATATGTACCCTTGAATTTTAACGTTGTTTAGAAGTTGCCTGTATCTAAATTGAAACCTATAACTATCAGTCCCCGCATTTATATTTTTCCAAATCGCTACCATATTTTCTACTTTTTCTTCATTTTTCTCAATATTACTATTTTTGCCAAAGTACTTGGTATGAAAACATATCTTTTTAAATAAGTATTTATAAAACACATAAATGGACAAACTTCGTTGCAGAAAAAATTACTTTACTATTCGGTATTTCGAATCTAACGCTCTAAAGTCTTGAAGCTCTTTTTTTTATTGATGATACAACATGTGAGTTATAGTCGAGCCAACTATATCCAGTGACACACTGCTTTAAAACTGCTCATGATGAAATTCAAAGTCGAAATCCATTATTATACAATTAACATTCGTCGCTTGCTGCTTGCCGTGAAATACAGATATAGAAATCACCTCTTCCAGTGTAAATGCAGAGCCCATTCGAACGTTTTCTTGTAACGTTGACATTTTCCAGTCATCCACAGAGTGTAAAATTCAAGGACATTCTGCAGGGATTATTGTCGTAATATTTGATAATCAGTGTACATACGTACAGTGCGTAAGTATTTATTTTTGTTTTCATATTTTTTTAACCTCGAAAACGTAAAAATCAGTTTCTTTTAGGCCTCAGTACTAACTCCTACTATTTTCGTTGTAACATACGACAAACAAGGTATCCAGTTTAGTAAAAAATTCGACGAAACGAGTGCTTGGACAGCACGACCATTGTTTCTAAGCTGCTAATTAGAGATCTAAAATAAGTAAGTTTTTGTTGTACATTAAAAAAAATTTATGTTTACTCTGACAAAAACTCATGTCATTTGATCCACACATTTTTTCTTCCTAAAAAGTTTGTATCGATTATAAATATTTTCCGCAAAAAGGTGTCAAAAATATATTCAATGGCCGTTTTTCGTTTCATAAGATAGATAAGAATAAAGCACAACTTCTTTGTGTACATCTAATTCTAAAACATGTTTTTCTGTAAAATGATTTACTGAACAAGTAGTGATTGCCACACACAAACTCGTAAGTCACGGATATAACTAGCAAAATGTTTTTCGTCAAGTTTTTTGATCATGCCATCGAAGAGGTTCTATTGAGTCTCGTTAGGGAGTAAAGACTATATAACAATAGTATGGGAAAATAGAAAGAAAAACTTAACTTAATGTAAATTTTTAATTATTCTCGACAATCATGCTAGAAAGTAATAAGTTTTGTGAAAATATTACTTGAAATTCAATTAGATAACAGACTTTTTATCAGTAACCTAATACGTGTTCTTCTATGTATTGTGCTTCCAATTGTCGTAATAACAGTTGTGGTGACTGTATAGTATGAACTTTCAAAATGAGCACAACTTAACACTATAACAAAGAATATCGTCTTGGTTTCGTCATCAGAAATAGTTGTTTCTCCTTTAGACTGAACAATACGATTTCTTCTTGCTTGACATTATTTTTCTTTAGCGTAGTCTAATAATTACCGGAGTGTATGACCATACTTCTAACCTCACTCAGTGTTGTTTGTGTGGTCACTAAATAGTAATTTCGTACCGGGCACATGTCACCAAGAAAAGCACGAGGCTCGTTGTGATTGTCCCGGTTAGATGTGCACTAAGTGCAAACTCTGAAATTCTTACGTATAAGGAGGCAATTAACGTCCAAAAGTAAAGAAAAGCACAAAAAATAGAAAATATTTTTCAACACATTTTGGTCCTTGAACCTACATAAAATTCGGCACGTGCTGTAAAAAACGACTGAAAAAAATACGCAGTGCCATATCACGTGATTTTTGACTGCTTTTCGTGCTATAAAACTCTTAAAAAAATATTGCAAAACAGCACGCGAAATACAATAATAGTGTTAAAATACTCATGAATCAATGTATACAATTTGATTATCCGAAGTCAGGAAACACATTGCTAGATATTATTAGAATTTTTTATTTGTCCGTATTTCAAAATAAATATTTTTATACATTTAATCACCTTTAAAATGGCATTGTATACACTACACGGTTGTGCGGTTACATTTAATTTCAAGTTGAATTTCATTTTAATACTAAGGATAACTTACTAAACAAATCGTTTGCATTTTCAAATTTCAGAACTACAAGTCACACATTATCATCATTTCAGTCCTAGAGCCGAGTTTAGAAGGATGTCATCCAAGAGCTCTCACCTTTGCGATGCATGTGGAAAAAAATTTACCAGCAATTCCCATCTCATGACGCACAAACTTATTCACACAAAGGAAAAACCCTTCGAGTGCTCTGATTGTTTAAAATCTTTCAGCCAAAAAAGCTATTTACTGAAGCACATGCGCGAACACACCGGCATACCTTTTGGTCACTGTTCCATCTGCAAAAAGCCATTTAGAGACCTGAGAAGTCTTAAAAAGCATATGAAGACCCACACAGAGGAAAAACCCTTCAAATGCTCCACTTGTTCTAAAAGATTTAAATATAAATCAAGTTTGATGTCACACATGAGAATCCATACAGGGGAAAACCTTTTCAATTGTTCAGAGTGTCCGGAATCTTTCATATCAAAATCCCACCTCACAACTCATATGCGAGTCCACACTGGCATACCATGTGGTCACTGTTCTATCTGCCAAAGGCCATTCACCGACCCTAGTAGTCTTAAAGTGCACATGAGGATCCATACGGGAGAGCGTCCCTTCAAGTGCTCGGTATGTCAAAAAGGTTTTATATCTTCCAGTAGTCTCACAGTGCACATGAGGACCCACACCGAAAAGAAACACTTTCAATGCTCAGATTGTCCAGAATCTTTTAGACAAAAAAACCATCTAACAACTCATATGCGCGTCCACACTGGCATACCTTCTTGTCACTGTACCGTATGCCAAAGGCCATTCACTAACATGGGCAGTCTTAAAACGCATATGATGATCCATACTGGGGAGAAACCCTTTAAGTGCCGAGATTGTCCAGCATCTTTTCGCCAAAGTCAGCATCTGTCGAGACACAGGCGCCTTCATACGGGTGAAGCATGTGATAAATGCCTCATCTGCCAAAGACCGTTCACCGATCCACGTAATCTTAAAACGCATATGATGATCCACACTGGTGAGAAACCCTTCAAGTGCTCGGATTGTCCAAAATCTTTCAGACATAAACACCATCTCGAGGCCCATATGCGGCTCCACACAGGCATACCTTCTTGTCACTGTACCATCTGCCAAAGGCCATTTACAAACCCGAGTAATCTTAAAGTGCACATGCGGACCCACACGGGGGAGAAGCCCCAAAGGTGTTCGGTATGCCAACGAGGGTTTAGTCAGCGGTCCTCCCTCTTAACTCATATGAGGACCCATACGGGCAATAAACCTTTTGAGTGTGCAATATGTCTGGAAAAATTTAGCCAAAAAGGTAATCTTAGAAGGCATATGAGGACCCACTCGGAGGAGAAACCCTTTGAGTGCTCAGACTGTACAGAATCATTCAGCCTCAAAAGCACACTCGAGACTCATATGCGCGTCCACACGGGCGTACCTTATAGTAATTGCACCATCTGCCAAAGACCATTTACCGACCGGAGCAGTCTTCAAAAGCACATGCGCACCCACACAGGTGAGCGTCCTTATAGCTGCACTATTTGTAAACAAACATTCACAACCTCTGGTAACCTTACGATCCACAAGCGAATCCACACGGGTCAAGTTGGTGGCCAATGTTCCGTATGTCAAAAGACATTTACTGATCCCAGAAATCTTAAAAAGCACATGCTTATCCATACGGGCGAAAAGCCTTTCCAGTGTTCAGTGTGTGCGAAATTCTTTCGTGAAAAAAACACTCTGACAAATCACATGCGAATTCATACGGACGAAAAACCATTTGAGTGTGCAATATGTCTGAAAAAATTTAGACAAAAAAGTCATCTTACAAGGCATATGAAAATTCATCCAGGCAATTAACCCTTTGACTGTTCCGTATGACAAAAATCTTCTTCCGGACAATACACACTGGCTTACGGTCCACGTGCTGATCCATACAAATAAGTTAAAAAAAAGTGTCACCAACTCAAATGTTCTGAAATGACAAACACTTTGTTAGTAGCAAGTGCTGATCATCTGGGGTGTTTAAATTATTACCTACTTTTGTGTTTTTACTCGTAATAAATGCGATGCAGTAGATGGGATCTGGAAACTGCCTTTGCTGTGAGTTATGTCTAAGTCTATTCTATGCTGGGAAACAATTTTTAAAAATACTGCAATTACAGTCAAATTGTAATATTTACTTTTCAAAAAGAAAATGTAATACAACCTCGTATGTTTTAAGTTTGTAGTTCAATAAACATTTTTGAAAACCATCATCTAACTAAAATATCATTGACTCATCTCAGTACAATTATTTAGTGTATGTTTCATAATCATCAACGAAAAAATTGTATTGTTTATTTACAAGTGTTTCGCGTGTGCCATAAGGGAACATCAAAATTAACAGAAAGGAAATGTTACCTGTTTTTTTATTTTAGTTTAATGTATAATTTTAAAGACTTTTAACCAAGGAGAGGGTAAAAACGCATGATTAAAGACACTTTGTCAGAGAATTTTTTTTTCTTTTTAATGCATATTGTAATAGTAATTATATTAGAATTACTAATTTGGTAGTATTAACAATCCATCAATAAAGTGCACTTGATAGAAACATAAAAGTCGAAGTATCTTATTAAAAGATTCAAATAATTTAGCTAATAAGGTCACGATTGTTATCATGATTATTCGGCTTTTACAACGATTTCACGGTGAGAAAAAGTCCAAGACTTTTTGATAGTTGCTGTATTCTTCTAGTACTACCTGTGCACAATACGTACGAATTCAAGCAATGATTTTGACGTGTTATCTTTACAAAGCAAAATGGTTCCGGAAACATTGCAAAAGCTCATAAAATTGTACTCTTATTGTTGTTTAAATATATTTTAACAAACTGAATTTTTTGCTGAACTATTAAATGATTATTGATTAATAAGTAGTATATTTTATATAAGCTGTATTTTGTATTTTATTTTGCAGTTTTTAACTACAAATGTACTTTTTTTAAATAAATACGTTATACAAAAAAATTAATATTGTTAAAGTTTATGAAACAACTCCATTCAAATGTTATGATTTTTATTAGTTAAATAAGATTGCATGTGAGCTTGAAACCGATTTATTTTAATTCAATAAACTATTGTAACTAATTTTAAGCGAGTTCCGTAATATTTAATATTTTGGATGACCCTACAGTAACTATGTGACAAATAAATGAGTACTAACAAAGTGTTAGTGAATGAAAAATTAAGTGAATGTTATAGTTCGCTCTTTATTACTTTTTAAAATAATGTCTTTAAATCATTTTTTAGATTGCATTTTTTAAAATTAAGCTTCTTTGATTCAGAATTTATAAGTTAATATTATACTGATTCGTTTATTGTTTGCATACGAAGAAGTATTAAAATTTACATAAGCAACATTACTCATATTATAATTTCCAACTGCAAATAAGATTCGTAAAAATTTTAATGCAACCATTAGTCGAGCTATTTAGGATTACCCTCCTTTTTTCACGTACCATATCAACATTCGTATCTTTAACAATTGATTGTCATTTGACGTAAGGCTCTTTATTAGTTTTCTCATTATTTACGACAAACCATTTGTTTAGTTCAACCGTATGAAAAAAAAACCAATTCAATAAAGTTCAACAATATTTGATCTTTTAAATGAAATAAGTTGACAATGTCAGTGATTATACTCTGTAATTATACTTTGTATTTCCATAGTGCCATGTTCATGTTATTTATATATCCAAACATATTTAATGAAAAACAGCATTTTAAAATTATTTTCTACTTGTGTACATTAATTCCCTTTGAATCAACAATTCTGACAAACGAAACGGCCGTATAAATAATAAATAAGTTGACAAAGACGGAAAAAACAAGTAAAATCTTCTTTCCTATGAACCGCGTGATAATCTTATCGATGAATCAAACACAAAAAATGTATGACAGTAATTAAAACTCGGATCCAGCAAAAAAATTAATTTTCCGCACTCGGGTGGTTTTGGGAGGCTGGTACTTCCTCGGGCGAAAAAGCAGTTTTCCGGAACTCGTTCAAAAAGTCTCCTTTACGAACCTCGTTACGTCCCTCGCCTTCGGCTCGGGCCGCAAACCTCTCGGTTCGCAAACAGAGACTTTTCAAACTCGTAGGAAAACTACTATTTCTCCCTCCCCCGCGATCGGCGTTAAATATTCCCACTGCACTCTGGCGTGGAAAAGAAAAAAAAAAAAAAAAAAAAAAACTGTAGTGCGCAAACAAAACCTCAATCATCAAAACCCCCCGCGCGCGCGTCCGACGAAACAACGAATATACAAAGTACAACGCGAATTAAGGTTCGACGGGCGTCATCTCCTCCTCGCTCACGTACCCGAGTTGAGGCCGTTCGCAGCGGAGGCCCGATTAATTAATGTAACCTCCCCCTTCCCCGTTTCTCTCGTCTTGAACATTATACGAGCGCACGCGGCGGTAATTTGCGAGCACCAGCCGCTACGTACGTATATATATATATACGGCCCCTCTTCCTCTAAATGCTAATGACAAAAAGCATCGCGGTTAACGGGCCGCGACTTAAATTGTTCGTGTAAGCGCCGACAGATAATTAAACGGATTATATTATCTGTCCCCCTGAAAGAGACATGGCAGGGGGGGGCTTCTTGTGTTTTTAGGCATCTGTACGTACGTATATGTATATAGGTCCTGAAATACTCGACGAAGGACCGTAAGTACACGCGACTCGGCTCGTTGGTGCTCGCGGATGAGTGGATGGTTTATGGGAAGTCTCTGCTGCTGGGGGATGTATTTTTCTCTCTCTCTCTGCTCGGCTGCCGTTGAAAGCACGGATGGAGGACCAAAAAAAAAAAAAAACAATGTGTTTGTCCTTTTTACATTCATGGGACTCGCGTAATGGGATTATTATGAGAGGGAGGGTGATTTGTGGTTGTCGCGCAAATTGAATGCGACACGGATCGTTTTCTTTGCTGCTATTATGGATGCGCGTAGTTATTGTCACATTATTATTTTTTTTTTTTTAATTTCGTAACAAATTGTCGAATGAAAATCGCTTCTCGGTGGAAATAGGACGCGCGAGGAAACGCGGGAAAAGGAAGGGTTCAGCTTGGGCGTGGCTCTCGTGAGCACCTGTGCGCGGCTCGCGTTACCCCCAACACTGCACGCAGCCGCCAGAGGCGAAGGTGAGGAAGAAGCATGTACACGTATATTTATAGCCGCAGAGAAGCTTCACTAGCTCCTGCTCTTTGGGTTATAACGTGAAACGCGAGCTGCCGGCGCGAGGGTATTGCAGTTTCGCCCGTGGGGGTAATTTTGAGGGGACGAGGTGGTTGTGATACGCGCCATTCATTAGCGAGCGCGTATATATATATACACATAAGTACCGCCGTGGGGGATGTATGCGCGTCTTTTGCTACGTGCGCGCGAACATAATTCATTTTCCTTTTTCCTTTTGTTTTTCTTCTGTTTTTCCTATTTTACGGGACAGCAGCTTCAACTCGTCGAAATTACAAGTAAAACAGAAAATAAACCTCTCATCTCTAGTTTGCGAAAAAACAGCCAAAGGCCCTTGAACTACTTTTTTTTTTTTACCGATCACTTGGGTGCCTG
>NW_019379562.1:120542-171221 GCF_000648655.2 Copidosoma floridanum
TTAATATTATTATTTATTTTTTTTACTTTTTTTTTTTTCACCAAAAGGAAGATAAAATTGTTCTCTCGCCTTGCTTGTGCTGTTGAAATTACAGGCAAGCGCTCGCTATGTACGGCGAATATTCACCGCAACGAAAGTTCGGGAAAACGTAAACATGTGGAATAATATGTATTCGCAATGGCTGACCATTCGCGTGTTCGTACTACTGCTCGAGTTATCTAAGAGGAAAAAAAAAAAAATAAATAAAATAAAGTCCCGGAGTTGGGAACAAAAGCAACGAGATACACTCGCTGACGACACACACACGCGCGCTCTTGTCTCCCAATCAAGTTTGTACGAACGGAAAGCACGGCATCCGTTTGACGCAGGGAGCGATAGGTTGACTTGGTTGTCCCTTTTTAGCCAAATTTTTGTTGCCTTCCAAACGTATGCATGTATGATCCCTTGAAAGGTGTAAATTAACACCTTTTGGCTCTTTATTTCCTCACACGTGCAGAACCATCAAAGCTGACCGTGGAAATTGCAAGGGGTGGGCAGTCAATGTAGGCTTCTTTATGCTCGCGGGGATAACACAATACGTCTATATACATGTACTAGCTGTTGCTGCCGGGTTTGAACATTAAAAGTTCAGGAGTTGGGCTAGTGGAGGAAAGGGGAGGACATACGATATGCGCATCGGTACGCCGAGGGTGGAAGTAACGGAGAAGGCGCTGGGAGTGGCGCTTACCTCGCTGTGCAGGTGAGAGAGTTTTTTTTTTTTTTTTTGTGGATCTGAAAAAATTTTCAATAAAAAAGTAGATTGCAGGTGATTTCCGAATGGTATCCTTTTACCGTTCAGAAAACGATTCGCAAAAGGCAACTAGCTACCTGTTCTAAAACGTATTTAGCTCCAAACGAAAAATTAATCAGTACTTTGTCAAAATTGTAATGCATATAGTATGATCAAGTTATGTCTCACTAAATAATTTACTTTTTGAAAGGAAAAAAGACATATATTCATACCAGTCAAATAAAAATTTTTTAACTCTTATTTAAACACAAAAAAATATATCTTGCATGTGAATTAGAAGCTTAAATTGTGTTTTGCCATTTGTATATTACACGAAGTTGCAAAAAATAATGATTTATTAAAGTTGCTTGAGATGTACGTATGAAGGGAAAAAAGAAAGAAAGTTGTTTTCTAATTAAAAAATTTATAACTTTAATAAAGTAAGCAGGATTAAAGGTTACGGTCGAAAGCATCTCTCGTATGAAAAATTGCGTAAAGATTCAACATTTTTTTTTTTTTTCTGCTCAGGTAGAAAATTGCGTGGATTCCTCACCCGATATTCGGATGCTTCCTCTCCGAGAGAGCGACATCAAAAACGAAGGCTCCGAAGAAACCCACGAGAGCAGAGCACGCAGTCAGGCAGGCAAGACGAATCCCCAATTCCCGAAAAGACAGGGAAGCTCCCGAGCTGAAAAATAATTCCCTTCTCTCCCTCGACTTAATAATAGCCAAAATATATCTCAGGAGGAGGAAGAAAAAAAAAAAAAAAAAGTGCCCGGGCGCGAGACAGAGTCATCTCCCGGGACGCCTCTTCCTCACAAGCGTCACGAAGAAGCTCCGCGCGCGATGAGCCGTTTCTATCATGTGTATCGCTCTGCCCTCCTTTTCTCCCTCGACGGCGGTGGCAGCTAGCTCGGATGAGCCATGCCCGGAGCGTGAGCTGAATATTACTAGAAAAAAAAAAAGGAAAGGAAAAGGTCGAAAGGTGAGTTGCTGCAGCAGCGAGCTCGGGGTTTAATTTAGCCGAACGGCGTAATTCCGGCAGCACATGCCGATGGAAAAATTGTTGCTCTCGCGCCGTTTCACGAGGTGTGCGTGCTTCGGCCATGTATAACCTTTCGTTATTTGTTTCGTTTCGATAATGAAAATTAAAAATCTGAGGCTGGGTGGACATTAGGTGCACGACGATAAATCGCAACAAACAGAGCCAAGTGAAAGAGCTACAGTGCGAGGCTCCATTTTTTTATCTCCCTCTTTCCCAATCAGAGAGGCTTAATTGAAAGGCAATGCTGCTCTCGGGAATATTAAGCAGTAGACTGCGTGTATCCCTCCAAAAGTAATGAATGCGAATGAGCCATCTGGAAAACAGTGATGGAGTGACGCTCGAAGGGAAAAATACTGTGCCGTTGTTGTCCATTGTTTAGTGCCAAGTACTTATTTATTATGAATTTTTTTTCTTTTTTTATCGAACCTATTTGAGGAACAATAAGGGCGATCGCACTAAAAGCTTTTTTGTTAAGTTGGGTCAGTGCTTATTTTGAAAGGTGCAACTGTAGCCGAAGATGATTTTCGATTCGTCAGTGCTCTAGATAAAGGAGATTTGATTTCCCGAAAAAAATTTTACGATGCTCTCGATGATAGAAAACCATAAATTAATAGTCCTGCAAAAGTACGCAAAAAGTTTTGAAAATTTATAATTTTTTTTTTTTTTTTTTTTCATAATATTATTTTATGTATCAAATTTTTTATCAAGTTTTAATTTGTAGTGTCACGTAGATCAATTTTTAATAGCGATTTAGCGAAGTAGCATTGCATCACACGAAAAAGATTATTTGGCAGCACGCAGCTCTTGCTGTTTGTTTTATTTTGATCCAGTCCATTCAAAATTGCATGATTTCATAGTTTTTCAAGGCATTGAAAGTCCTTCGAATGTTTTCTAATAACTTAAAAGCTTTTCAAGGACTTTAAAAGTACTTCCATAACTTAAAAATGAATTTGAAAACCTTAAGTGACTTCAAATGACTTAAACGTCACTTGGTAATATCAGAAGACTTTAAAGTTACTTAAAAGACTTGAAAAGTTTTTTATATTTCAGATGACCCCAAAATCTACCAGAAATTACCAAAAGACTGTAAAGTATGTTTAAGACTTTCGCGGACTTTGAAAGACGAGCCTCTTTTCTACAAACCTCAAGCTTACACAGCTACTAAGCTCTCCCCCAAAAAGCTCGATTTCCAGCAGATTTTCCTCGTGATTTCGTAGTGACTTGACAGTGCATATTAATTTAATAAACAATCCCTCAAAGTTTCCCAACGTCCCAAGGATTTATTTTCATACATCGTATGAACCACCTTTGAAGAAAAAAAAATCTCAAACGCGAGAGCACAGCATGGCAAGCAAACGGAAGAGTCTTGCGCTTGAAAATTCCATCAAGATCGAGAGAAGAGCCAGCCGGTGGCTCATTAACAACTCCCCGGGAGATAATCGAGCCGTCTCTTGATACCCGGGCCTGTCCCCCCGCGTCCATTCACCGACGGGTCCAGCCGTGCTTTTTCTCTTTTCTTCATCCTCCCTCGCACTGTCCCAAGGGTACACCGACGGAAGGGATAGTACACACACACACGTGTCGAAAAAAAGTGCAGTCCCTTTTTTTTTTTTTTTTTCGTGCGCTCTTTACTCACGGGCAGGGAGAGGAGGGGGGTAGGAAAAAAATGACGAGAGTAATAATGTAAAAAGAGCGGGGAGGGTACGTATAAAGTCTGTGCTTGCGAGCGAGTGTAGGGGAGGAGGGGTCTCTAAAAGGGAGTTGACGTCACCTCTAATGGACGGCAAACAGGAAGCCCGTTTTACCGGCGCTGCGCCACCATCACGAGCAGCCAAGTTCTTTCTAATCCCCTCCTCCTTCTCTTCCTCTTCTCGCTCTTTGTTGTTATTATCCTTTTCGTTTTTTTTTTCAACTCCCCGACGACGAGGCGGCGCGCCTTGTTTTCCTCCGCGAGGCCGCAGGCGCTGTTCTAATTTCCCCCTTTCTCGGTGTACGCGCGTTAAATTGAACACTCTCTTTGGCGCTGGGTGATTTTGTTCATTTTCAGGGGCTCCCCCTCTCGGCTGCGCTACGTCCTTGTCGTTTGATGGCTCGCAGGTGTGGTCTCGAGGCTTAAAGCTCGGACGGAGGGCTCATTAAGATTTTTGCTGGCTGCGGCTTTTTTTTTTTTTTTTTTACTGCAGGTGGGTTTACTAAAATTTGAGAAACGAAATTTTGTGGAGAGTATACTTGGAGTCGATCGAAAGTTACTCGAAAAGTGAGTTTCCGTAACTTGTGGAAAGACAGGAAATTTGTAGATGGACAAAGAGCTGATACGCAGAAACAGGCACTGAAACAAGTGTAAAGATGAAGAGACCACACGAGGATACGTGGTCAAAGACTCATGTGACATGATATTTTTATTTTAAAGTATATGACACAGATGCAAAAGTAAAATTAAAAGTGGATAAAAAGAGATACAAATAAAAGCAGAAATACTCGTAAGCATAGAGTGATGTAGTCAAAGAGTTTTCTGATAAACACAGAGTAACATCAAGTACTAAATTGTAAATATGCCGAGCTCGCTGTAATAAAGTAGTATCAAGAAGAGACGAAAGAGCTCATAGAATCAAATGAAGAAACGAAAAGACAGAGATACGGACTGGAGAGGCAAAGACACACAAGAGTGTATGCAAAAACTCTACTGTAAGTTTACTTGGTAAAATCTTTTTGTTTAGAAATTTTGTTGACTGAGCATTTTCGGTAATCTCGTAGAATGGATTAAAACTTTCTACAAGCATAAATTGAATAATTATTTTCAAATACAAAAAAAAATGCACTGATTCCTTTGGCGTGTCTAACCTCGCTGTCTCCCAGAGATTTGTCCTTCCAAAGAGTAGCGGAAGGGTTAACAGACTCGAAGTTTTATGGACAAGTATTCTGAGATCAGAAAACAAATAAAAATAACGATATGAAGACAAAAATACACAAACGATATAGTGTATTCTAAAATGAACAAGTATGAGTTGATGTACAAAAGAAAATTGATTAACTTAGATTGACAGTGATAAGAAAACGGTGAAAATAATCACATTGAAAGAAATATAAAGATATATATTAGAAATAATCTGGGCACATAAATTTAATTTGATTATATGCAGATGTGAAGATGGAACGTAATTGATAAAGACAAACATAGACATCTAGAAAGACAACAGTTTAGAGGCATTAAGCGGATTTGCCAAATTAAGTACAAGCCAGGGACAAAAACGGAAAAATAAAGATAAATAAGTCTGATTAAGCTAAGCCATTCAAACATAAAATTATGTCTGAAGAACAGTTGTAACTTTTTTAAATTAAAAATTAAAGTAAAACAAAACAACATGAAGATTTCAATAGACATAATAGAAAATAAAATTCGTGAGAAATACCAATAAGTCACATCGTTTCAAAAAAGTGATGAATTTTGATTTTGGAAAAAGTGTTTTGTTTCTCCTCGACAGAAACCAATGCACGTGCCGATCGTCTACGTTTCTCCAATCAAGCGTTTAATTTCACGCAACGAAAAAAAAAAAAAAATCAAATCAGTAAAACATACAGCAACGCTTTCAAACTCTCATATTTCCACACAGTGGAAAAAAAACAGTCCAAGACACGTGTACTACGGTAAAAGGTGCGAAAAATTCCTGATAAAAACGGCCCCTTCGACCCGTCAGCACTGAACTCTCCTTTCAGTACACGGTATTTATCCTCCGACATCACGTCCGGCAGGAAATATAACTCGGTTCCCTTGCTTGTACACGCATTAGACGATCGCTCGTCGATTTTTCCAACTCGCCCACCCGACAGCCCAACGTATTGAATCTTGTCTCGACTCGTGGGTCATCGCCACAGCTAGATCAACACCAACCGAGTGATGTTTCACCCTGTACCAGAAAAAAGAAAAAACATCACGTTCCCTTGGGAATTCAATTGGTGCAAAAATCACTTTGCTGTGTCACTCGCGACAAACAATCGAAATAAGTCCTTCGCAAGTTTATGAGGACGACGAATGATATAATTGATTCGGTGCGCCGTGTGTACACCTGCAGTGAGCTCGAATGCCGTCAAAGAGCGAGGGAGGGTCTTGATCCGAAAACTCCGTTTCACAGCCACTCGGGTGTGATTATTATACGAGGACGAGCACTTTATACCTATATACATACCCGTGCACTCGTTAGTGCCGTTTCGACGGCTCCTTCTCCCTTCGCGCGCGTTATGTGTATGCGTTGCTACAGTCCCAATCGACGATCTGCGCGCACTAGAGAGGAAATATACACCCCCACACCCTTAGATATATATATATAAATGTGCTTGGGTATACCGAATGAATAGGTACAGCGCGTATATAGGGTGACGACTGCGAGAGGGTGTGTTATTGAGAACTTACAGCTGCTTCGTCACAGATATGGGGACAATGAGCTCCAGAGGACTAAATATTCCTCGCGCGCGCGTGTCTTTCCACGTAACTTTGGGGGGGGGGGAGAACTTATGCAGTTGAATTAGGGTTTAAGGGGATATCGGAGCCCTCGATCGGTAGATCGATTTGCTACTTTATCGGCGTTTGGATTTTATCGAGATTAGGTGGATCGAAGAAATGTGGGTGAATGCAGTCGAGTGTTCTGACGTTCAATAAGAATTTGACACAAGTCTGAAACCTATGATTTTCAATCCAAAACCTACTTTCTCTTTAAAAAAAAATAATGCGTTGAAAACAGTACCGACGTAAAATTTGAGGTTATAATGTTCCATAAATCAGCTCACTGTAAATCCAAGTGTTAAATCATACGTCTAAAGAATGTAGTTAAAATTTCGCTTTTTTATAAATTACGTTGTATAGTTTTGCTGATAAGTATTTGAAGAACAACCAAATATATATGGTGCACCAACTGTTCAACCAAATCCACGAAATTGGACACTTTTTAACAGGGACAACCAATATATGAAGGCTATACAAAGTGAAAAAGCTTGGCTATCACATATTTGACACGCTCACAAGTATCTATAATTTGTGACAGAAATGTTTTACTCTCTACAGCCTTCTAATGTCAATCGTTCAATCGTCGATGAACAACAATTGTTTAGTTCAATTGGTTTGGCAAAGAATCTGATTTATCTTCCAATTCTTATCAACGTAACTGCAAGGAATTTTATAAAAAAAACTGAAATTCTGACTTTTACTTTGACACATTAAATTTGGATTTCTCTCTACGTTGGATTGGTGTCCGAGCTAATGAAAACCAAAAAATTTTTCGCGAAAATATTGCAAGAACTCTTTTGCATTATCCTCCACAAGTTTCGCCACGTGCCCTTTAAGAACTTTCCAACTCCCTCTGCGACATCACCCACGAGGTAGAATCGTCCAATCGCCAGCCAAGCACAGTTGATCACCCAACGTACGTATATCCACTCGAACGATGATTCATCCCCGCCATATGAAACCCAAACGCCATCCGTCACATCCCAAGAGAGTGGGGGGGGGGGGGACAAATGTGGACAAAGGTGCGGTGGTACGGAAGCTCAACTCCGCATACACGTCCTCTCCATTATCCGCAGCGATCTCCGCAAAGACCCGGCGCGCACTTGGACATACACATCGCATGTCTGGGCTCTCTTCTTCGTCGGGTCTCTCGTCCTCCACACCAGCCGCGCGTAGGCCTTGGGAAATGAAATGCTGCGGCACAGCGACATATCCCTACCTGCTACTGCGATGATGATGGCCGAATAATGACGTCACTTAATTATACTACAACGACGGCGACGACGGCTGTGGCTGCGGTGGGGCTCGGCTTGATAGCCTCCTGACACTTTGACGTTTCGCCGCGTGCTTGGCTTTCCGCTGGAGTACCCTGAATTTCCTGCTGCACGAGGCACACCCTGTCCTACAGATCTGCGGATAGTGTGTGTATGTCCCTCTCTCTCTCTCTCTCTTTGGAGGTAGGTGTACGCGGGCGGAAATCTACAGGGCCTTTTAACCCTTGACTCTGGCTGTCTGACGGATTTCCAGATATGCGACACATCTGCGTGTGTATTCAATGGTCGGGCAGGACGTTGCGTCTCTGATTACGCTTGTGGCGCGCGAATGTGGTGTTTGGGATTATCTTTCTCGGTTAATGGAATATAGTGTTGATTGGGATTCGAAAAGTAAACGCTTTTACAGGAGTTGGTGGGACAGATGCTGGATTTGCGAAGTCCAGCATCCTTGATACAGTGGTGCAAAAAAAAAATAAATTTTTTTTTTTTACTGTGATTTGTAATTGCATCATTTATTTGTTAATGACACAAGTAGGTGATTGTGCGTTAAAGTGCGCCTTTGAATAAAAGAAATTTAAAAAATGGTTGATTTAAACGTGAATTGATAGTTTATAAAACTTTTTTTTTTTAATTTTTCATCTTCCTGTTTTTTTTAATCATTTTAATTTAAAGTATTTTATTCATACTCTATGTTTTCAGGGTTTGGTTTATTTTTAAATATGTATGTAGATCCCATGTATCATTAAGATTTATTTGGCATTTTACGCATTTTTAAGTAACATTTGATTACAGTTTAATTTTGTGTGTACATCGATAATAATATTTCAAGACCTCCTGCAAGAATAAACTCTTTCATTTTATAAAGGCCATGAAACTTCAAATTAATTTAATTATTAAATAGAAAAGGTGAATTGAGAATATTTTATTACTTTGTTGCCAGATGAGATATCGATCGATTATCCTCTAAAATTGACCATAAAATGCACAAAATTATCTGAAAAATATTGTTCGTTATTTTAATGATATTTATGTTCCACTATTAATATAGTTATTTTTTTACGACACTCAAATGATCCAGATGTATAGTTTCAACCATAAATTTGTGTGTCAATGTAGCGTCGAAAATTTAATCATCCCGTACACCCGCTACTTACGTCCAATCCTTCGAAAGTTTTATGTATTACCCAGCAATATGCTCCCGCGAAAGCTTATCCTTACCCGCGAATGAACGACCGAAACGTGGGATCCCGTATCTTTTACGACGATCCCAACTCTGTATTCAGCGTTTCATCTGTACTCGTGTATAAACAGCAAAGTCGCACTTCTGTTGTTTACGCGCTTCCATACGTGCCCGTGTCTCTATCTTTACGGTCGCAAAGCATTTCGAGATGAGGTAGTAAAATGCCGCCGCTGCTGCTGCGAGACGAGATTTGCAGCTGCTTCCTGTTCCCGCTCTCGCGCGCTGCTCTACGTTAGATTTTTCTTCGACGTCCCTATCTTTTTCTCTGCTTCTGTTTTTGTTCTCTTGCTGTTGAGCTTAAATTTTTTTTTTTTTTTTTTCCTTTACTGAGCGTTTTCGAGCCAGTAATTGGCAGTATCGACCCATTTTAGCTTTTACAAAATGTACATTTGTTTTTAATGAGGTGCACGATTTTTTTCAGTATGATTAGGTGCAGTGCGAAAGGGTTTTGCCCAAAATTTCCATGCAAGAGGCACTGTCGTTAAAAAAATATTTGTACGCATACATTAACACAATAGAGTGTCATAGAATAACGTAACCTCTCTTATTGCAAATATTTATTACGATATTCTTATTATTATTTTTTTTTATAACGTAGTAGCTATTAAAATATGCTATCATCTAAAAAGAAACGATGTTTAAATGTGGTTGCTCTTAAGCTTAAGCCTCAAATTTTATCGATTAACTTATTATTCTGTGCAAAAACCAAATTTTTTTTTCTTCCAACGCTCAGCCACAAAAATCTCCAAGTTTTTCGAACTACGCGTTATAAATATCAAAACATAGACTTTTCTGTGGACGGCAAAATTTTTTGGAAGCTCTCATGAACTCTACGAGCATTAATACGGGAGAGTAGAATACGAAAGAAGAAAAAAAATCAAACGAGAAATTCAGGATGCACCTCTTGAAAATTCGCTTTGCCTCAAGCACGTGATTCAGTTAATGCCCGCGTGCTGCTGTGCTCTCGCTCATTTTAAGTCGGCGCGTTCGAGCAGATGAGAGCGAAACTTTGAATGAACTCCATTATATTTAACCTGTATAATCGTTCGCGTGATGTAAGCTCATTAAGCTACCATTTTGACGTTAAGGACGATAGTTATCGTTACCAAGGGGTGGGGAAATTTTTTAGGTTAGGACATGGATGGATGATCTAGCATTGTTTTTCACAAAGAAAGATGTTGATCCTGTTGTACGCCGTTTTGGTGCTCAACGAAAGATTTTGATCAAGTGATCCCGTAATGAAGATTTTGAACCATCGTGTAAAAGAGTGGATATTTTGAGGTTGCTTTGTTGGTATTATTGAGACAAAAAACAAAATTATGATCACGTCCTAGCACTTGCAGTTAATTTTTAATATAATTAACGATAAATAGCAATCGCGAACCTGACGATTTCGCTTCGTTTTAGCATAATAACCGGAATTATTCATTTTTCTTACATAACCTCAAAATTCAGTCCTGTAAATTACTGTGATTTTATTTAATTTTTTTTTTATTCCTCTGATCTATTTATTTTTGAATTGAATCGACAAAAACAAACTAAGTCCATGAGGTCTGACATTAAAAACATTTCAATTACCAGTGAGCGTTTTGATGAAAATTGCAATCAGCGATGCCAGCTGAATACGTCAAGTGATTCAAGTAACAGAACGAAAAAACACCACGATCTTTCATTCCCTGCTACGCAGAACAGCCCGGGAGAATAACATGGGCACTCGTCGTATCATTTACCAGACGAGACTGCATATAATTCAAGGACCAGTGTCGCGCGGAAAAAAAATCCGGGGCCCCATCTTCATGAATAAAAAGGAACGGCGACACGAGCAATTGCCTTTTTTTTCTCTTGCCGGTACCTCATTTTCGCGTGTCTCCCTTGCGCATGTACATGCAGAAGCGATACGTTTCGCGGAAGGTTGAGGGACACGAATAATTGCACCCCGGAATATCCTGATTTACGGCCGGGCGATCGCTGTGTCCCGCGTCCGTATACTTGTATGTATATAATTGAATCTCCCTGTTATGCGGCGGAAGAAATTGTCCGGAAAAGCAGCTTTGGGCTAAGAGATTTTGCGTGTATGTACCTGGGGCCGTCTTTATTTTCGCCCCACGCTTGGGCGCCGGCCAAATTAGCTACGTCGTTAAGCTTTCGAGAGATCCGAATAAATATCACTCAGAAGTGGTGGGTTGTATCGTCCTGTTTTTGAGATGGCCGAGGGATTTTTTTTCCTCGGGGTGCCTGTGTGTGTAAGTACGGCGATGAGGTGGATATGATTTGTGGATGGCACGTGAATGGCTGAAAAGGGGCTGCTGCACCTTTTTTTTTTTTTTTTTTCGTCATCCCTCTGATTTATTAGTTTTGGGAACATTTCGCCTCGGACGCTCCGTGATATAGGGCGGGAAATTTTCGCTAGTGAAAAAAATAAATACTCACGGCTGCTTCGCTGTCCTCGCAAGATGTTGGGCGATGGAAAAGACCGTCTTCTTTACTGTGGATGTGGATTTTTTTTTATTTCTTTTTTAACTTTTGTGAAAATCGTAACATTTGTTACAGAGTTATCGGACTTTAACACAGTGTTTTCAATCTTCGATCGCAGAGTACGGCCTTTATTTTTTAAGAGCGAGCTTGTGTGATATAAATTAATACGACTGCTTTCATGGATATTTATAGATATTTGTATATTTTATTAATCGACAACCATATTGCACTGAGGTGACGAAATGTCCCAATTACCGGTCACTTTATTTTTCTTTTTACTGGCCTCAGATATATTTTCAATAAATAACAAGGTGCATTTGTATCAAAAAAATGATTTTTTGGTGCCCCAATAACAATTTATTCATGTTTGAAAAAATTCATATTGAGATATAAAGAAAAATGATCGATAATTGGGACATTCACCTTGCTTAAAAAAAATTGNGCTTGTACCGGTCGCACTTTAACCACAAGAGATGATAATATGTTTTATACAAAAACCTTATTTATGTTTATTTCTTTTTTTTTTCAATTGTAGCCATAATTAAGTTGGCTGTATTGTGCTTTTTTAACTTAAATATTTTAATACTTTAATTTACTGCTAATCAGTTTTTGTCGTTAAAAACATTGGTAATGATTATCTCTGTAATATTGGAGAAGTCCTCCCCACCCGCTTAAAAAAATTAATTTAATTCTAGTTATTTACCATGTATTATTCGTTTTTTCAGAGATATTTTTTTGTCGTTAACTAAAAACAAATATACCTACAAAACAAGTGGTAAATTATTTACTGCGTGTAATTTTATTTTATACTAATTTTAATCATGTCAAACTTTTTTTTTACAACATTAACTTTTTTCACACTGATTATTACCTCACGTGAATGGAAAAAAGCTACAATCACGAAAGATAATATTTGTTTATCGTAAAAGAGGAGCAAGTTAATTTAATGTAATAAATTCAACAATTACAACAATGGCCTCTCAATTTCTCGTCAAGTGCAATTATTTTGGAAAAAAAAGTAACAGTCATTTAATTTGCGAAAACAGCAATTAAAAATCCTCACGTCCCTTCTCGCTGCCGTCGAGTGTCAATTAAGTATCGCCTGAGTGTGTCCAACAACGTCGCAGCCCTTTCTTTTTCACTTTCCCAAAGTGAATAAAACAGTAATCAAATCGAATTAGCGCATTTCTCGTAAAGCGACGCGCGACTCTCGTCCGGTGTTTGCGATGAACTCGAGTCCCCGAGCTAAGTGAGATAATTCGCAGAAAGGGATTCCCATTCTCATCCCTGCCCTTGGCATTTCTTTTTCCTCGCTGCACCGTCGCGTCGTCCCAACAGCTATATCTCTCAGCTGGAATTGAATTAACAAGTTGCCATTTGCATTATGTTTTACATCGCCATTAAACCTCACCGAATAAGTATTTTAATTGAAAATAATAATGATGACGCGCACGAAACAATAGTGCGTATAAAAATGATTCCTTCAAAAAAAAAAAAAAAAAAAAAGAAACGTATAGAAAGCGTCTCGTACGTCCTCGGAAATACTCTGGTGAAATGCAGATATCACCAAAAGCTTTTAGCGTTTGACTTCCTTTACTGCGTTGTAATGTTTTAGCCGGACGGGGACTCGTGATGTTATTACGATAAGCTCTTTTGTATATCCTCGTTTCGAGCTAATAATTTCGCTGAGTTTTATAAAAATTTGATTAAATTAATAATCTCATGCAGACGCGAAAAAGTAATTCAATGGAACTGGTACATTAATAACTTTATTGCAATATTATCGCAATTGTCGATCAAAACTGTAAAGTCACGTGATTTTGTTTTTTTAAAGAGATAAGTCAAAACATGAAAATGTCCCATTCCCATTTATTCATGTACTTTATCTTCCTTCATTAAAAAAGTAGGTCATGGATATTCAAAAAGCTTCGATGTATGAAATCGTGTCATGGTATCTTATTTCAGAAAAATTTTCAAAAACTTTTGTGACCATTTTTTTAAATTTCCAATCAATTTCCTGAAAAAAAAAACGTACAAACAAACAAAAAACAAAAACAAAAACAAAGTATACAAAAAGTAATCATTAACGGTACAAAAAATTAAGCTCTGCGAATCGGGTGTCAAAAAAGGCTATCATTTTGATTTCTGCATGTGTTTTCATCAGATTCTTCATCAATAAATGTAAAAACGAGCAAAAATAATAAATCCTGAAATCAATACAAATATCTTTTGCTACCCCAAACTTTACCATAAATAATTAAAAATATTTACTGAATGATTTCTTGAAGTTTATTATTATAAAGTTCGTTGGATAGATTATCAAAAAATATTAAACACATTTTTTTTTCACGTAAACAATAAATGACACTCCTAAACTTTCATTCACCATATGAATAAAATTCACCATAAAATCTGAATCATTTTTTGTACATGTAAAAAAAACAAAACAATATTAAGTTAAATCAAACATTTTTGATTGTCAGTCTGATAGACCAAATATAATTTTTCATGCAAGATTCCAATTGTAATCTATAAATATATATCGTGCAAAATCCATCTGAAACATGAATAGATATTTTAAAGTACCAATGAAAATATTACAACTACATTATTAACTCTCCAAGAAAACAACGCAAAACCAGAGCTATAGCGTGGTATTGTATGTTTGTTTAGAAATAATCAAAGTCCCTGTTGTTTTCGCTTTACATTTTTGTCGTTCATCAATAACCTGAAAAAAAACCCGCGTTTTTATCATCAACAAGACAAAAGTCTTTCGTTCTCCTCCAAGTCCCTCGTTCACGAACGCGTTGGCTTTAATAGCGAAAAGAACTTGTCGAAAGCAATTTGTTTACAAGGGGGTAAGAAGAGCGCGAAAGCAACACCAGCAGCGTCGACGGAATTAGTCAAGTTTCTCGCCAAGGCCGCTCCATAACTCATCTTCCGCTCGAAGTTTGACTCTCCTCCTGTACACGCGCCAGGGCTGATTTTAATATTGTTAATTTCATCCTCTTTACCTTGGCTCTTCTCTTGTTTTTAGTGTGAGTTGTATACCTGTAGCTACGCTCCTGTAACTCGACGCACAAATGATCAACTGTGCACACACTTTCTCGGGGTAATTTGTATATTGCTGCGCCAGATACGTATTTATGGATCCGTCGTTGTGCTGTTGCCGTTGATGATGAAATTCTTGATCGAACTTTCAAGATTTATTCGCTCGAAAGTTGCATTTTATATTTGTCCTTTCGAAGATGAAATATTTGTGTATCATTATTTTTTTCTTTTTATAGGGCGGGAAATTTTCGCTAGTGAAAAAAATAAATACTCACGGCTGCTTCGCTGTCCTCGCAAGATGTTGGGCGATGGAAAAGACCGTCCCAGATGAGATATCGATCGATTATCCTCTAAAATTGACCATAAAATGCACAAAATTATCTGAAAAATATTGTTCGTTATTTTAATGATATTTATGTTCCACTATTAATATAGTTATTTTTTTACGACACTCAAATGATCCAGATGTATAGTTTCAACCATAAATTTGTGTGTCAATGTAGCGTCGAAAATTTAATCATCCCGTACACCCGCTACTTACGTCCAATCCTTCGAAAGTTTTATGTATTACCCAGCAATATGCTCCCGCGAAAGCTTATCCTTACCCGCGAATGAACGACCGAAACGTGGGATCCCGTATCTTTTACGACGATCCCAACTCTGTATTCAGCGTTTCATCTGTACTCGTGTATAAACAGCAAAGTCGCACTTCTGTTGTTTACGCGCTTCCATACGTGCCCGTGTCTCTATCTTTACGGTCGCAAAGCATTTCGAGATGAGGTAGTAAAATGCCGCCGCTGCTGCTGCGAGACGAGATTTGCAGCTNTGATAGTTGTATTCAAAGTAACTTAAAAAAAAAAAAAAAAATTTGAAAAACCTAAACTTTACCGTGATCAAAAAATGAAGTATTAACTACGGTGTTTTTTTTATTGATTATGACTAGAAAAAATTCAAGACACTGCTAAAATTGAAACGTATTTAAAAAACAATAGTTTGGACGTAATTTTTCAAGACCAACTATACAAAGGGCATTATATAAAACACATTTATTACAGCATCGTAGTGCAGCACAAGATTTGTATGATCGATGTTTTGTCGACTAACATGATCTGGAATGCTTAAAATTTTCCACGTATGATTTCAACCAATCAAATAAATATACATTGTTTTTATAAGAGATAAACATATTTCCAACACGTCCCGAACCATCGTAATTTAATATTCTGAAGACTGTGTATATTTTCATTCGTTGGTTCGCATGCATTTTCAAACAGCCAAAAGCCAAAAAAAAACCAACAAAGAGCGAATTTTCCAACTCCAAAAAAACCATCCATGCCCCGCTACGTTTATAAACAAGGGACCCGCGCTCCCTCTGTGGGACACACATCTCAGAAGCCAAGTTACAGGCCGAAGTCGACTCGACGCGAGAGAATATTCTTAAAGATTTACAAGACCGAGGGACGCGGCGGGTGTAACTTTATGAAACCCCGACAAACTCAGCAACGAGAACGAGATGGGGAAACAATCGCTTTTGGCAGAGTGAAATAAAAAGTAGGAAAAAATACGGGGAACAAAGGAGGGAAAGAAAGTGCAAGACAAACACAGAGAGCGCCGAGGAAGAAGAAAAGGGATCTGTTTGGGCGACTCAACGTCAGCCGCAGTCACTTCCATCAGACCCACTCGCGCACACACGCACAGGTACAACTCGAATTTCTTCGCGCTCCCGCGAATAATGCATTTCCCCGATCGCTTAGCCCCGGCAAGTTTGCTCGATCGAGCGGCAACTTATCGGCCATCGGCTTTATACATTTCCGGGTGCGGATATTTTATGTATTTGGTTGCTTTTCAACTGTACGGAAGGGCTTGAAAAAAAAAAAAAAAAAAAAAAAAAAAATCAGCAATTTCGCACGTAGCTCTCGCCGGGGCGTGGACATCAAGGTGGGAGAAAAATCGCGCGGCGGAAAATATTCACGGGAGGAGGTGCGAGCGGCGGCGTGTATATGTAGTGGCGGCATCTCGCATGCAGAGACGCGTCCATCCGTCGTTGACGGGGATTTTTCGCCGCGGTAGCGATAAAACACTCGTTAAAGCGAGCGACGCGTGCTCTCGACGGCCCGTGCATGTGGGAGCTGTGACGGATTAAAGCGACGCTCGCAATTAATGCCTCGTGGGGGGGGGAGGGGTCACGTAGGTAAGCCCTTTTTTTGTTTTATCGCGAATTTCGACCCGTCGAATCGTCCGTCTCTCTCGTTAGTGTTTTCCTTTTCTTCTCGGGCTTGTTTACGTATTAACGAGCGTACAGTGCTGCTGGGCAAAAAAAAAAAATGAAAGTAAGCATGGCAAGGATCCTCGAGTCATCAATCATTCGACGCTTTCTTTTTATCGCTCGGACGGGGGAAAAAAAGAAGCTGCGGAGCTTTTACGCGAGAGAGCCTTTTTTCCGACTAAAGTCATCTACTTTCGTTCTCCTCTTGCTTTGGAGTGTAGGCCTTTGAAGGCTCCTGCGCATATACTTGTATGTTACAGTGCATTGCGGTGAATGAGAGAGGAATAAAAAAAAGTTTAATGCAGATGTTGGGAGTACGCGTGTACGTGCCGAGCTTTCAGGTATGCTAATTTTTTTTTTTTTGTTTCGGTGGTGGCAGCCCGTTTTTTACGTGCGTGGAAAAACTTTGACAAATATACGTGTGTCTGGAAGGGTATCAAAGGGAAAGAGGGAGGAATAATTGATCGCCAAGGTGTGCTTTGTGATTTTTATCGATACCCCCGGGGGATATTAAATTTTCATTACTGTCGTGTTGTTATGTTCTCATGAAGATATTTTATTAAGTGCATTCAAGATTTGGCGTAATTATTTTACGGATTTTAAAACACCTGTATGTAATTTTTTTTTCTTTTTTTTTTTTTTTTTAATATACTGTTCATTATTTGTGCTAGAAAATTTTTGTTTTCGTCGCTTATCTATTATTTTAGAGCTTGATGGGTTGAAAAAATTTTTTTTAGTCATTCGACACTTTTTTCCTTCATAACTTTGTTTCTTTTCTAAAACGTAAGATATTATACTTACATGCTGTAAAAAATTTTTTTTTATCATTACTTATATAATACAATAACCAGGTAAAAAAAAAGTGCCACACATTTTCAGAAAATATAATTTATTATAGAATATTGGAGCTAAAACCTTGTTTTTCTTTCAAAGTATGAATCTCCATATTTTTTTACTGTGGAAAAATGTTATGAATTAACGCGTTATCGGGAAAAATAAAATTAAAAACTCTATTATAAAAAATACGTGTAAAGTTTTTTCAAAAAGCATTTATGCCCAATTATGAGTACACAGTTACTTTTTAGTTTTCCAAAAATTATTCAGATTATATCAGAGTACCCCTTCCACCACTATTAAATACAGTTCAAGAAGGTATATATATATATTAACGATACAACAAATTCGAGCGAGAGAACAAGGCATTAAACTAATTTACGTCGACGCTGATAGCAGCGGGGGGTCAACGAAAGGAAATTTATTTGAACGATTTGCGATGGGTGTTGTATAGGCGGCGCAGAGGGAAACGGCCTTGTTTTCGCAGCGACACGCGTTTGGGGGTGAGGAGGGAGCCATTAATAGCCCGTGACCGCAAATGGCGATTCCGTTTTCGCATTTGTACATGGGAGCCGTACGAACTCGTTTGCAGCTCGATGACGGGGTTGAACGAGCGCTCGATTATATTTTCGATTTATGTTCATCACACGTGCGTGTGCACAGAGCGTATAGGTTAGGATGGCCACGTTAACAATGCTTTTAACTTCCATTCCTCTAGTCTTCTTGCAGAATAAACATTACCTATGGGGAAAACATTGTTTACTCCCTCATAATGTTATGTGATTCTCAAGTAAAATTATTTTTGTTGTTAACTTTTCGTTTATGTTGAGAAAAGTCGCTGTTTGGGAGAGGTTATGTAATCTCGTAAGTTAGTATCATCATTTTTCCCCATGTACTTAGCTGTTTCAAATTGTTGCACAACGTTTTACTTGACAGAGTTTTAAATTCAAAAATTGCCGCTGCAAAAACTAGACGCCGCAGTCTCATATACTACTAGAAAAATTAATCTAAATTTTTTAGGTGAAAAAGAAATCGTCAAGTAAATGTTTGACGTAATGAATCAAGTCACTAAAATCTTTATGCGAATGTAAGTAATCTTTCTTAAAAAAAAAAGTATTGTTCATTAAAGAATTTTTATCTCGTGATTAAGGTTAGTTGACAATTATTTACACATTTTTCAGGAAAAAAAGATTTTTTAAATAGACATGCTATAAATTTTGACACGTTAGTGTGACAAATAACCAAAATTAGCCCAATCTTGGGTAACAATGACTAGTTTGAGCAGCTTAGCTATAAAAATAATAACACACATCTCTTGATTCTAATAAACTTTTTTTAAAGCATCTATAGTTGGAAAATTGTAATTAACGGCATCTCAACACGATACAAATCAAATTTCTATACTCGATACCAATGAATGAAAATGATACCTTCAAATGTCAAAATTCAATGTCGGAAATCACTAATTGATACGAAATTCAAAACCGATGTTGAATCACAGCATATACAATAATGTTAAACCAAATAATACATGGATACACGATCCTCCGGAACAACAGTAGGGTCATCTAGATAATGTAACGAAAGGGCGCACGTTGGCAAAAAAAAAAAAAAATAAATAAACAAATAAACAAAGGGACCACAGCACAAACACGAAAATTACCGGTGTTATAATTACGCGAGATTTTAAATTCTCGTCCGACATCCGAGGGAGCCCGGAAGGATGAGCCGGGGGTAACGGAAGGAAGGGCGGGCTCGCATATTTAGCAAAGAGAACGCCCATACGCGAGTTCATTACGGATGCGAAATTAAGATTTTTTGCGTGCCCTGGGTATACGAGTGGGTTGGTTTTTTTTTCCCACTCTCTCCCTGTCTCGTTGCGTTAATGAAAAATACCATCATAGCGGATGCCCGCAGTGCACCACTCGTGGGAGTCCGCATAAATTGTCCGGCTTTTTAACCGTGCAATCAGCAATCTGATGCATCGGCCCGCGTGCTCGCGAGGTCAAATTGTTAAATCGAGAGGCTGGGCGGCTTTTGTTGCGGAATTTGGGTACGAGCACCGTTTTTTTTTTTTTTTTTGTTGATCGATTGCTCCCGGCGTTTTGTAAGTGCGTATTGAATCACAAAATATGTAACAATGGGCCCCTGTGATTTCCATAAAATTTTCGGTCACCAGATGCTGTTTTGATGGAAATTTAATTTTCGTGATAATTAACGCGTATCTCGCATCGAGTCAGGTATCACTGCTAATTTGATGTGTTTCGATGTTCAATCGGATTTGGAAATAAATTACCTGTATGGAACTTGATATTAATACACGATAAAATAATCAGCCATGCGTGCATTATTTTAATGACGATTGAATTTGAAATCCAAGTTCTCTTACTTTTTTTTATTTATTAACTTTTACTCGATTTATTGTAATATCAACAATCTGCCGCTTGTAAGTATACTTAACGCAACTTTTTCTAGCAAAAACAATGGATTATATTTAAAAAAAGAACAAAATTTGTGTAATGAAATTTTTTTTTTTCAAATATGGCTTATGATAAAATATCTTCTCTAAAAATATACACCGTACCATTGTGTTGAGCATTGTTTTATAAGTATGGTAATGGAAAATAAGGAATTGAAACAAAATAAGTTGTGCTAAAGCTTGTGAAACCATCGGTATCGATCTACACGCCCTTAGAGGATCAGAGACATTCGCCGGTACAGAACAAACGATGAAATTGGCTTGCAAAATCTGTGAAGGATCGTCTTGTTTCGCGTATACAAATATACAGATCGAAATACTGCACGTAAGATCGCGTTTCCATATATATAAAACGCGAATCTTATACTTCAGTGCCTCCGGCTTCAAGCGTTTGCCGCAATTCTCGAGTAGTGGAACTAGAGAGCATCGCGATCTAAGCCAATAAAAAGCTTTTGTCCGAGCTTCCGGAAGTATAAAAAAAGAAAATAGAATTGTTGTACTGTATTTTCAAAATTCAACCTTTATTCGTATCCCAGAGGTATGTGCGAGCGCCTGTATAGGTGGTGGCAAGGCGGACAGCAGCGTATAATGGATCGCTTCAATTTACTCGTCCTCGAGTCTTCTTTCCTTCCTCCCCTGTACGTGTATACACAAGCCTGTCAAGGAAAAAAAAAAAAAAAAAAAAAATTCAGTTGAAGAAAAAGAAATCCGGGCCACACACACACTCTTCTGCGTTTGCCTCGCGTTTCGCGACGCCCGTGTGTTTGTTGGTACACACCCCCACATGCACACAGCTGCTGCTGGCTGTTCTCTGTTATACTACTTTTTCTCTGGTCGTGGCTCGGTGTTATTGACTCCTTTGTCTCACGCGAGCTCTACTGTGCTTCCGTGGAGTAACTCATCAAGTGAACATCCAAAGTTTCGAGTGTACAAAATTATTTGTCCGCGTGCAGTTACCCGCATTTTAACAATCAGTGTAGCTAAATGAATACTTGAGCTTTCCTCCTACCTTATATTGAGAAAAAACAATTGTTTTTATGTCCTGAAATTAAAAAAAAAAATGTTTCTGAAAAATCAGCTATTACACGTTGTAAATATATTTTTTTCTCAAATGAAAAGCGCATCAGTTCTGCCTTACTTGCAAAATTATAGGTTTCTTTTTGGAAATAGAAGAACTCTTATATTCCGCCTATTTCATAAGTTCAAAGTCAAGAATGAGATGTAGTTTTTAAGTTATGCATAAAATACGCAACTTTTCATTATAATTTTGTTAAAACTCTACTATTTTGATATTACAGATACCCTACTCGTTCTAATCGTGTATGTGGAAGGGGTGAGACGATCAACCTGCACCATCAACGCATATGTAGGTAAGTGATTAATGTACATCCATATGACATTCAATGATTGATGTGGAATTAACATAAACTATGATATTTTGAGAGTATTGTTGGGAGTAAAATTGGTCCTTGAAAAAAAATAGCACTGAGGCACCAAAATATTGCTCATTTGTCAAATCCGCCAATCCCAATCGACCTGCCGAGCAAATACTTATCATTTCCTCGTTATGTTACTCTAGGTATCATACCTACCCACGACTGCAGATATCACGCATTCCTATTTGAAGTAACACAAAAAGAAACAAGAAGAAACTCTACCCTTATGTAGGCAAAGGAAAATAGCGCAAGTGAAATTAGCCTTTTTCCTCCGGTCGAATTCGAGCAAAGCTCTCTCCCGAACTTTAGCGTAAGAATGTGGGCTCATGCAGGGTTGGCTGAAACGCCGCTTACATGCGGGAGCCGGTAGTGGAAGTTTCTCCACCCATGCGTAAAAGTGTGTATCGGTATATGTGAGCGTGTGAGCTCCGAGTTGCGATAATTAGTTTATGCGAACTGTTCGTTTGCTCTTTTACCCTCCACGTATACCACTTTGCTCTCGTATCGGCCAACTATACTGTACGAGAAGCGTCAAGATTAAAGGTACATAAATACTCACGTGCTATTTTTCATGTACCTTACGCAACATACAAATAAAACAAAAAAAGGTCATTAACGAGAACAACACTGGCGAAACGCTCGGTAAACTTAGGTAGAAAATTACGCTCTCTCTCGGACAACGACAACTAAGAACATTCGTCACTAGTCACCCTAAAAATCGTCGCTTTCACCGTACCCCTGTACGCAAAGAGAGAGAGAGAGAATCACAACTATCATCTGAATATGTACATACGCGTATATGTATATAGCCGCGACGTCGCTTTTCCAGACCGGTGAGCCTGCCCGTCGCCGGCATCGTCCTTTACATGCATAATTCTCGCCGGATGCGTCGTCGTCGTCGTCACCTCATCCGCCTATGCTAATTGCGTGTAACGTAATCTCGACTTTTCAAAGTTTCCATCTACGTATACACACACACACACACGCACACCACCGATGGAAATTCATAGTCGTTATTACCATCTTCCTCTCCCGAGGCCATCAAGCCCTCTCCTTCGTTGTTGGTCACGTAAATGCATTATTAATCAGCCAGTGTGTCGTCGGGTGTATCCCTGCCGCGATTGATCCCGCAGGTCATCGTCAAACAGAGTCCAGATATACATATAGGACAACCACACGCGCCGTTGATTCAATCAATCTCTGGGTCCCCTCATTGGGCGCCAACGCAAACTTTTCTTTCGTTTGGAATATCCTATGGAAAAAAAGGCCTCCATCTGTCATTATACGTTGTGGCCCAACAAGCATCGCGTGTGTACTAATGCCCCCACCTTCCAAACGGTGTACCGAAAACATTTCGCGGTATAAATAGCTCGACCACGAGAGTCCTGGGCGCATGCCACCCTTCCCGCCGAACCCCTCGTCTAATCAATGAGATTGGAACGCGCGTGCAGTGTGCCCACCTCACGTTGCCAACGGCATACCTCTCGTTCATCGGCGTCGTCGTCACTGTCGTCTGCTGTAGCTGGACCCGGCCAAAGTGTCGCAAGAGAGCCGCTGGCCATTTCCTGGCAAATTGCATTTCCTTTAACCGCAATCGCTCGTTATACTCCCTCCCTTCCCCTTTTGCTCCTGTGAAAGAAGGGATTAGGTATATAGGGAGAATCGGAACACGGGCTAAAATGCGCATACGTGCCCGTACCCTCGGAAATTCCCTTCGCTCTGAGTTACGGCTATGGTTGTGTGTGGCCGGGACTTTTTTTTACCGAAGGAACGGGGTTGAGGGGAGGGCCTTTATGGTTATCGGTTCGTGTGCGGGGATTGATTGAGAGGTTTTCGAGGATTTTAAGGGTTATTTTTTGCTATTAGGGTTACCATGGAGTTTTCTGTTTATGAAAATATGGGCTGAGATGTGAATGGTGACTTGGTTTACGTTCACACAATTTTACCTTTTTGAAAGTAAGGAAGAAACTTACGATTAAAAGTACGTTCTGATAGGTTAGGTTCGGAGAATCATAGCCAAGTCTATTATAAAGGGAAGAGTGTTTCTATGGACATTTCTTAGATCCGTATATTAAGCAATACCTTTCTGTTATTGATAATATTATTATTCGGAGAACATTTTTTTTCAAGATGGGGGATTCAATATGGCCGACACATTGGTTCAGCCACATTGAAAAGTCTGTCCTCGTAATCGAGATTAGCGATTATCGACCAGGAGATTTGATTCTTAAGAGAATCCTGACGAATACCACACATCTGAGGTTAGGTTGTAAAAATCCAGCATTTCGATGGAAATCTGTTACTAAATCCTTACGCATTTTTTCATTGCAAGTATATTATATTACTATCACATCCCTATGTCAGATGTTTTTGAAGTCGCACATCGTAAATCTGGAATCAGAATTGAGAATCTAACATGGAGGATCCAACATGGCCTACACATTGGCTCCACCATTTTAAATTTTAAAAGTTCGTCCTCGAAATTGTGATAAGCGATCATTAACCACAAGAGTTTTTTTTTAAGTGATCCTAGCACCTTTGGTCCAAAAAAGGGGGTTAAGGAACAATTGCGCATGCATGAGTTGCGTGTACACTGGTATATATTTGCATTTCAAATGAGCGACCCAGCAGAGACGACAACCAAGACAAACGGGCGTTCGATCGATCCAGTCGACTGGGTCCTGATGATTTTTTTTTTTTTTACAACTCTCTCTCACCTCGTCTGAAACGAAATTTTAATTCACCGATCTCGAACTAACGCAGATAAAAAAAACGCCGAAAAAATCCGATTAAAACAGCACAAGTACAGCTCCAGAAGCTTTTGTTCCCGTGGGTCAGCGCTAATTTATCGCCACAGCCAATGCAACAGAAACTTCGTATGGGGAAATGGAGAGGGACGTTTTTCAGCGTTAAAAAATATCTATACTAATATCGTTCAAGTGTAAGTACATCTCGCTCCGTTGCAGTTGTTCCTAATTGGAAAAGTGCTCTTTGCTCTCTCTCTCTCTCTCTCTCTTCGTAACGCATCGCACGATCGTGGTATGGGCTGCACTTATGGTACGACGTATTATGTTTTACGACGACGTGACGGAAATTCCGTACAGGGTCTTTGCGACGTTTGTACCTCTGCGATCTTTTGTAGTAATAACCGATCGGTAATAGTGTTGTTGACAATTTATCGAACGAACGCAAGTAAAAAATATCTAGGAAAAAAAATACGATCTTTAACAAACAAGCACCATGTAGCTGTGAGATTACCTATGTGTTTTTCTCTTATACCCACAATATGGATGCGCATAAGGAAAAGAAGACGTGTTAAGAAAAGTAGGGTATCAAAGGCAACAACATTTACTGCTGGAATTTAATGCTTCGAGCAATGCTGTATATATATATNCAAACGACGGACACAGCTATATATATATATATATATATATATATATATGTACTTACACTTGTAATAGCCAGTGGGGCTATACATACACAACAAGGTTTTGTACAGGACTTTTTACGTCTTGCTTTAACGCACGTGCTACTACCGTTTAACAGCACGAGAGTCGTGAATCGCGAAGAAATGGAGCGAGGGATCATACCGGACGTTTTCTCTTTTACTTTTGATGCTCTTGGTGTGATGGCGCTCGTTCGCGCGATAAGATGGTGATGAAGGAAGGAGGGGAATAATAATAATTGCTTGCACGTATACTTCTTTTTTTTTCCTTACTTAGCGTGTAATAGAATTTTCAAACTTTATTGCCGAAAAATGTCTCAACAGATGATGGTAGGTAAATTATCATAGGTACGCTTTTCTTAACAAAATTACAAGGAATTATAGGATAACTTTTCCTATTTCAATGTATACACTTACAACGACACCATCGAGCGTTAGCTACACACGTGTATATTACGTGTGTATATTTTTTGTATATAATCTTTATTTGTTTCGTAATCAAAAAAAAAAATAGTCATCTCAATATATAAACGTAAAATCGATGCGCACTTGCTAGTAAAATTATGCTCTTTTATTACAACGACGTAAATATCTCCTTCTATCCTTTTGTTGGCAAAAATAGACAACAATAACAAAAGTGGTTATCAATACAGGTTACTACGATTTTTTTGTGTTTTCTTACTTTTATTATTGCTAAAGTTTCATAAGTGAAGATCAAAGAAATTCTCGTCTCGTCCCTAATTATGGTATACAATATAGTTTACAGCACCTCGGAAGGTGGCATACATCCACACGCAAACATCCACACGATCGTCAACAATATTGCTTAACAATGTTTTTTTTCGCAACAATAGCAGTAACAATACTAATATTAATAATAGTAATAATGATAGTAATAGTGCTCATAATGAAAATTACACTCTTTATCTCGTATGGACGAAGATTACATCTAAAAGTAGCATCTGAGAGGAGGTACACGCGCCACGGTATGAAAATAATATCGCACGTGTACCTCCTTCATTTCGTTGGCGCCTTTATTCATTGTAATATTGCATCATAATATATATATTTATTTATATAATTATATCAACGCGCTCGAGTATGTCACGACCAGCGTTCCGTCGAGCTGATACATCCAATACGTATTTTCTCCTCTTATTTCATCTTCTTATGTAATTAAATTTATATATTAATAATAATAATGATAATAATAATAATAATAGTAACAAATTATTTATCATAGTCGTTTATTCGATCTGTCATCGATTAATTGCTTCATTATTTTTTATAATATTGTCCTTTGTTCGTTCACTTATCTGGTACATACGCGAGCACCGCATAACACGCAAAATTTTCACCGGAAGACCATACGTATATATCCACGTATACCCAAGTCAAAAGGCACTTTGATACACTTTGCACTTTAATATTTTTTTTTAACTTTTGCATGTAGTATAGTCGGGACGCGTCACGTCCCGACGCAACCTGCGGCGAATCAGACTCCGATTGTCCACGCGAAACAAAAGGTACTGTTTACACGTTGCGCCCTGAATTCCCTTGCTCTAAAAACTGCGCGATGGCAAGAGTTTCTTCCTTTTTTTTTTTTTTTTTTTTTTTTTTTCTTTCTTTCCCTCCTAACAACAGCTGATTCGGAAAAATTTTTCAGGGCCCCTACTTCCCGAGAAAATAATGACCATGATTTTACATTTTAAAGGTGACACCGAACTGCCACCGAAAAATCCGAGAAAAGCCGTGGTGGTGACGGACAACGAGACCAACCACCGGATATCACACGCGAGAATGCCAATACGAGGACGTGTTGAGGGGACGCTAACGAAAAGGGGGAAGGTATTTTCCTCTCTCGGTCAAAGGTGAAATCGGAAGCCCTCCGGGAATCCCTTTGGGCTGTTATTGGCCGCGCGTGTCTTCGTCCTGTGCGTTTGACCACCACAAAGGAGCTGCTGCAATACCACTAGTGTCACTACGCAGCGTCTTGAGCAGGGAAATTAATTTTGGATGATCGGCGGGAGTCACGTGATATGCCTCGTAGCTTTGTCTCTTCCCTTACATGTGCATATTTTTTAAAAGGGTTAAGGGATACTTTCCAATCTTCTCTTATTACCTGTTGTGCTATAAACATGCTCTTCATGGATAATGAATGAACAAGAGTGGAGCAGTATGTAGGTGGGGGCTACGCAACGATGTCCATGTCGGAGGACGAGTTAGAGGTTGTGGGCGCCAGGCTGCCGAGGGTGTCCTCGTCGGGAGCCAAGTGGTGGTGGCAGGGCGGGCTGAGGGGCGGTAGGTGAGGCGACGACAGCATAGGGTCGCCGCCGTGCACTGGTCCGGCAGTGTCGTCCTCCATGAGATCCTCGAGTTGGGACATGCTCAGGGCGCCGGTGCTTGCGTCCTCCGTCACTATGTCCGGCAGTTGGAACATCAGCTGCGACAGTGTGCTCTGGAGCGCCGATTGCCGCGTTTTTTGGAGCTGCAAAATTTTTTCATATTTTTGGGTTGGATTTTCGTTTTGTGTTGGTATAATGGCGCAGCGATTCATTTAATGCTTTCATTGACAATTTTTGTTTTAGGATTGGACCGATAGTGTTATTGTTGAATCTGTTTGTTACCAATTCATAAATCGAGTGTTTGCTAGTAGATTATGTAGACTAGGATACGGATACTTTTTTAATTTTATTGTAATTTGTTTTTTTTTTTTATTTTAATTTGACTTCATTGCAATATTTTTTCAAATTTATTGTAATTTGTTTTTGTTTTTTTTTAAAATCTAATACCACCAATAGTGCTGAAATAGTATATTACGACACTAGGGTAGAAAGTGCCACTTCCCGCCCGCCGAGGACTTTCGACCCAAGGGTTGAAGTATGCAAAGTGAGATCGTATTTTGTCTGGTGAATGATTAATTTAATAAAAGTGTAACTACAGGATTAAAAATGTACAAATATTCATTCCACGTCTATTTAATGTACAAAACGCTTATTTTTCTAAATAGACGATTAGAATTGTTTGAAATAAGGCAGGATTCATTGTTAATAAACAAAGGTTCGCATCAAAGGTTGTCTGGGGTCCAAAGAGCGAAGCCCCCGGAGGCAAGGGGCGCAGCCCCCCCCCACTTCAAAAAACTAAATGATCGTTCAAAAAAAAAAAAAAAAATTATAACCATTTCCCGAACAAAAAAAATAAACTTTATAGAATGAGAGTATCAGTATCAAAAAATGATTATCAGAGAACAACATTGTCATGGGCTCTGCCCTCTAATAGCTATGAGACATAACTGTATAAAATTGTAGTTACTTTCTAAATGTATGATTGAGTGTATATAGTTGTATATACATGAAAGTTAGAAAAAATATTAAAAGTTAGATGCCTGATCTAAAGCTCTAGATACTGCCTCATTAAAATATTTAATTTTTTGTAACAAATTTTCTACAAAATATATAATAGAATTTCATACAATAATCAGGTTTTATTTTAAAGATGTGCAAAGAAAGATATTTGAAAGATGTTGACCTGTGACAATAAAATATCCGAAAATGAAGCTGTACTTGCCATACGTATTTTTGTTTCAGATTATTTCTATTATTATACTCTATACTTTCGCAATAACTTTAGTCTCCATGTTCACTCATGTCAACATAAAATAAAAAAAATAAATAAAAAAAAAAACTGACCGTACCCTGAAATAATGTGATACTTGAACGACTTTTTCTATAGCACTGACAAATCATAAAATTTCTCAGATAAATCCACAAACGCGAAAAATACGTGCTGAGAATTTACTGATTCGTCGCGAAGAGACGCAAAAATTTCAAATTTTCCATCTCCCTGACGTCTGAGAGCGCTATCAGTATATCACTTCGTTTCATAGTACACAGAACACGCATATATGGAGCGAACAATACCTCAAACGCGTGTACATCCCCGCTCCAGAATTTTATTTTTCAAACGCGCGCGCTTACATAACCAAGCCCCGTCAAAACCATAAGTATATCATCTGCGTGGCTCATCGTGTCTTTATTACGTAAAAAAAAGTGTACGTATACAAAAACCGCATAAGTAATCGTCCGATCACACGCAGGGGCCCTTCATGAAAAGAAAAAAAAATAGGAAAACCCGAGGAAGTCGGCAATCGCGGTGTGCGTCCTTGGCTCTCCGAGAGCATTTTATATCCCACGACCTCCCCCCGATAGCATCGCGAACGGAAAGGAAGAGACTACTCCCCGTGCCCGTATCCGCTGCTGCCCGACTCGTCGAAAACTCTCGCGGTGCAGCTATTAAGATCAAGATCGGATCGTTTAATTGCTCGAGGACGCCGGTCTCTCTCTTTTTTTTTTTTTTATGCGTAAGTAAGTACATCTGCTTGGCCGGAAATTTTTTTTCGTTTACGAATTTGGTTTCGCTCGCTTCATTAGGTCGAAAATGTGGCGTTTCGACGTTGACAAATTAGCTCGTGATTAAGTACACAGTCAAAAGCAATGACCTATTATCGCGCAGTTTGGTTTTTTTAATCGCCGCTAATCATGAAAAAATATATATTTTAAACGTAACGTGTCGAAAGGAGACAAGAGCGTATCAATAAAAGTCCGCAATTCCCCCCCCCCCCGTCGATGGCACTGCACTCGCGATATTTTTGGAAACCATTGTGAAGTATATACACGCGAGATTGCGAAAGATAAACATCATAAAAAAACTTTAATGGTGTGTTTCTGTAAAAAAAAAAAAAAATTAAATAAACAAATAAAACAAAAATCACCGTGTCTATGCGTTATATTTTGCGTACACACACACACACGCACGGTATCGTGCTCGGCTTACAGGTGTAATAATTTAAACGCGAGCGCGTCTTTCTGCTTTTATCAATGTCGTGAATTTTTTACGGCTTCCAGCGTCGTTGTCTGCGATAACAGCGTTACATAAGTTGGGTAAAACTGGGTTGTCTTTTTTTCCACGATTTCGTTGTTTGTACATCACCTGTAAATACTGCTCTATTACGTCGCAGTGTCGAAAAAAAAAAAAAAACAAGCCATTCCGGGCTAAGCTCGCGCAAACAGCTTTGGGCGCGAAAGTTTCGCAAACACGACCTGAAATTTCGCTCGTCTTTGTAAATACCCTCAAAAAAACAACATTTTTTCCACTCCTGCAATATGTATTCAGCAACAAAAAAGAAAAAAAAACGCAGAAGAGTACATTACGAAACGCGAGCGGGATCTAAGATGCGCTTCCTGCGATTATTCGCGGTAATTTTTATTCCATTTTCCGTTCGTTTTTCCGTTTCCGAAAAAAAAAAAAAAAAAAAAAAAAAGGAAAAACAAGATCCTCACCTTCCGTTGCTCGTGCCTGCTCTTAGCGTACGAATTGAGAAGGCCTGCTGAGGAGGACCCCCAGGTGATATCCGTGACGGGGAGCCCGTGGGCTTTGGCTTGGAGCTCGAGTTCCTGGATACGCAGCAGGAGTCGGCGATTCTGGTGCTCTATCTGTTTGTGCCTCAGTTCGTTTTGCTTCATGCGCGAAAGCTCGTTCTTCAGCAGCTTTATGTACTCCACCGAGGATTTCAGGATCGTGCCCTTGTTCGGCCTCACGTCCCTTACGATCTCGTAGTAGCTGTGAATTTTTTGATTATCAGTCGTTTTAGCACTCGATCGGTAAAATAGAAATCCATTCTATCGATATATGGTATTTTTAAAGTTTTTCTTAGTACTTATTCAAGTTTTCGTTAATATACTTGGTCTGAGACTTTGCCAAATGATAGATTTAATACTAGTCTGAGTTATTTTAGTTTGCGTTTTGAGAAATATTCTGAAACAACCTTGATGTAACAAAAAAAATTGTATCGACAATGTAGATTTCTGTTAAACAAGGGTACAATACAGTTCCTGAAAGACACCTGAACTGAGATATGACTATTTTTGCCAATAATTATTAGTGATATCACGTAAAACATTATGATCTTTAATGACAGACCCGACAGGCAGATCTCAATTAAGGTCGGGTATGTATAGATAAACGGGAATTTCCCTGTGGTTTCTCGTACTCCATATGAGAATTTCATAGGACGATTATTTTCTGCACATTTGCATCAAATTCACCTAAAATTCCTCAGTTATAATTTTGAAACTGCTCAACCACGCGATGATTTTTTTCATTGCACACGAGAACAAATAAAAAAATTAGCTATCTATCATCCTCTCTTGCGAAATCACGCGCGCAATTGGTATTTATTACAAAAATTCCTTTTTTTCTTTTTTTTTCTCTCAAATCACAAGCATTTTCGAGTAATTACACATCTCCCAGAGTTTTTCTCCGACGTGCCGGTGTGGAAACACGAATACTCAGAAGCACCGTAACCGGACAAAGTCGGTGATTACATTATACACTTAATAATCTCCTCTCGGCCAATGATACCCCTCCGACTCTTTTCGATACTTGGGGACTCTCTTTCATGCAAATACGCGCTAATCCAATGAGAACAAATGATTCTTTCCGCTCATTGCCATTTTGCTAAAGCCCATCCCCCCCACCCATTTAAACTTTTAATCCCCCTCTTTTTTTCACTGTGGCCCACATTCTCCATGCGTTTTGACATTTAACTTTGCGCGATGGAAAAAAAAGTAATAATCATATCTTATCTCCTACATTCGGCTGATAAATAAATGTTTTTCACTATCGCCTTGCTCATCCAAGCTCGCGCGCGCGATATATCTCCCGATTATGCAATCCTCAAGCTCATACACGGGTAAACTAGTCAATCGACTCGATAAGTTGAAATCCATCGAAGAAGCGGGAGAGAGAGAGAGAAAAAAAGGCTGATCGATACCGATGAGATTCCTAATCTGCGCCGATATATATACACGTCTGTATATCATCGATCGGGTCGCTACTGCAGCGGAAAAAGCCATTAAAATACTCGACGCGTGCCATCATCAGAATTCGATCATTTATAAGGCGGATCGGAAAAATTTCCCAGCTAACCGACGCCTCTTTCGCGCGTTACTGTACACCCACGTGTATTTGTCGAGTCGGGCAAGGGGGATGGGGGAGGAGAATCTCGCGCCTGGAATTTCCATAACACGTCCCGCTTCTTTTGGCTTTCTTTTTCCACGCCCCTCCTTCTCGGTGGGTGTATATATTTTTCCCCGGGATTTTTCGACGTTGTAATATCTTTTCCCTCTCTCGCGGATCCGAAAAATCCCGGCAAAGGCAGCAGGGAATCAAACTTTTTTTTTCCGGCCCGTATCTTCCCTGCCGCCTGTGTGCATTTGTATGGATATTTCTGCGAACTTTTCCGGAGAAAAACAATAAATCCCTCCTTCCCCTTGGCTTCTGTATTTTTATTTATAAATAATGCATTGGATAATGATGCGTCGGGAAGTTGAGAGCTCTTTTTTTTTCATTTTACTACAGGGAAAAAGTTGATTAATAGCGCACTCAATCGGTTAATTTCTCTTAAGAAAAATCTTTAAGACTCGGATGGACTATATACATTGCTATGGAGTTGATGCGAAAAGTTTCGTCAAAGTTTGATTATCCTTGGGAGCTTTGTGCGTGTGCGAAAAAAGTGTATTTTCCTGTCTCGAAAAATTGAGTGTTACGTAACTATAGACTTTTTTTCCGTTTTGTCATTGGTCAATACTACTCATGTGGTTAGTGGTGTTTTTTAAAAATCAATTGCATTAAATTAAAGTAATATTTGATATTTTAAATAAAATGAGTTGACAAAATGTAGAAGTGATCTCGAGTGATGCCATTGGATTTGTTTGCTCGTTAGAAAGTAGATGAAAAATTTTATTTCATTGAAGTGAATATTAAATTGAATTACTAATTTTTACATTGAAAATAGCCTTAGAAAACTTAATTAATATAATTGAGGTCAACAAATCAACTGTTAAGTTGTTTATTAAGAAAAACAATAAGCAAAAAAATGTCAACAAAATTTTGTTTTCTTGAAATACTGTGATTCAGGTGTCGCACAATAACACATTGAAAATTATATTACGTAAGTAATTGTAAATATTATCACAATAATTTAAATCGTGCGAAGCGCGTTTACAATGACTATTAAAAAAAAAAGCTACGAATAATATCAATTTATTAGCGATTAAAATGAGTATACAGTTTGTGTATACCAATACAAAAAAATAATAATACATGGTAACTTTAAATACTTGATTGATTGATTCATGATTGTGTATTAAGTTCTTGTTAGTGAGCACAAATATGATCACTGATGGAAAGGCACACGGTATATAAACAAATATTTATTAAAATCAATCAAATACTACGTTATAAAGAGATTATTTATTTGTTTCAAGTGAACATTATTTTATTTCAATAAATGTTTATTTTGTTAAAATATAATATATGTTTGTTTGTCTTGGTATAAACGTTTATTTGGATTGACGAATTTTTTTTTCAGTGCATGCGCTCGAGAAAGAATGAGATTTATAAAATCAAACGCAACGTTATTTAATTGATGAGAGATTGACGTAACAAGTGAAAATAAAATTCAAAGATCATTCACCTCTTGTATAAATCTTGATAGCACATATATGAAGATCGAATCGTACAATCCTGAAGACGGAAAGAAAAAAAAACCACACACAACCATTACCAGCCCTTTGGAAAAAAAAACTTTGCGAACCGATTCAATGTCGTTCGAGCTGGGATAATAACCCGACCAACAGCCAATAGGAAAATCCGAACCCTCCGTATATATACAATAGAAGGGGGGGAGGCAAAGTCTCCCCAGGCGATTAATCAGAATTTCCGGGCGCGAAAGCTTTCTCCCTCGTCGCGCCCACCGTCTCTTGATTATTAAACACTCTGTAGCAATTTCCAGCCCCCCCCCTAATTCCCCCCAAAGTTCGACGAATCGCTCGATTCCGTGAAAAGACGCGAATTGATATACCCCCGACTGCAGTCGAGATAACGCGTCCCCCCCCCCCTACTTGCGTGAATTAATCGAACTCGTGCTCCGCCACGAGAGTGTAAATCATCACGGAACACTTTCAATTGTTATACCATCTGTTTCTCAAGACGCTCTGCGTTTATATAAAATCCAAACAGAGGCGTGGTACCATCTTGTAATATGTGTATACATATAAACAGTGAAGACGTTGACAAATGAATTAGGAGCCGCAACGGCGGATTGATAAATAGCCCGGGCTCCTCCCCCCTTGTATATATTTTATTCGGCCCCCCTTTTCCCCCCACGTGTTTCTTCAGGGAAAAGGTTTGGTTGTATGTATACGGTGCTCAAATTGCACCTATGGTCCGCGCGGACGATAATGCATATGGAGGTGGTGCCTGACTTTGAGCCTCGATCGCGGGGTTTGATTTATCGTCCATAACCTTTTTGACGGACAGCCGCTGCATAAGTGGATTGTTCGCACGGGAGCCAGGTGATAGGGGTTTGGGGGGAAGAGTTGAGATTTTTTTTTTTATTTCGGTGAGGTAATCGATGTCTCTTTTAAAGTTTGTTTAAAGGTATAGTTTCATCCAATCCGTGTGCATGTCGTGACTTAAAGGGTTACAAACTTGATGTTTTGTTTATGTTTTACATTTATTTTCATTGAAATGCACCACAAAATGCCACGATTTTTTTACTAGAAACTACGATTTATCAATTCATACATTTTTTTTTTATAATGAGAAAATATAGAAATAAATATGAGGTGATTCTCGATACTTTGATAAATATGTTTCCAAAGTTTTACAGTGGTTTGTGTATTTTCTGACTTTTGACCATCTTTAATGCGTTTCACACTGTAATTAGATGTTGCAAAATTATTAACCAAGTCTAGTTTTTTTTTCTCCAACAAAATCGCTACAAATTGAGTAGTTTAAATATGGTAAAAAAAAAAAAAAAAAAAAATTACAAATTTTTTAAGCAATTCACACCTGGATAATTTTTAAATATTTTGTCTAGCAGCTATTACAGCCTAATTTGATTGTGAGATACAGATGCTCTTTATTCGAGCCCAGATTCAATTTCCGGTCTATTTTGGTTGTAGGAATCCACAATGTATAAATATTGGCGAATAATAAAAATTAAGGATTAGGGATTAAGGATCCTTAGATAGTCTTTTTAGGATCAACGCCCTCCATACAGAGAGGTAGTAGAAAAAAATTTAATAAAAAACAAATTGTAAATATGTAGTAGTTGGAGAAAAAAAAATAAGCTAGGGTTTACTAAAACCGGATTTCAGTTAGAAGTTTTTGTTATTACGAGAAATGTTAACTTTTTTTTTTTATTCAACCGAATACCTCATGCTCAGTTGAAATACCACAACAGAGTGTGAGTAATAACGCAAAAACGTGCACCGACTGCGTTTTCCCTAATTAAAAATACCAACTTTGTTTTCAAACCTCACACTCTGAGTCATCCCTCGAAACGAATATTAACACTCGCCATAACAATCCAGAAAAAAAAGATGCACCGTGACTAAGACAAAAAAGAAAACAATCGAAAATACACTATACCGGAGCCGTCGACCCGACGACAAATACGCCGAAAAAGTGTCGACCCATCGCACAACGAACAAGTACTCGATCGTTATTCCCAATGCATGACCGGTGATGTGCCCATTTTTTTCACCGCTTTGTCCTTCGCGCTCGCTAATCGCCGGCTCGACAAAATGAAAAATAAAAAAAAACGAGAGAATCGCAGTTTTCCAAGACGCCGCTCGTTAGCGCCGACTGTCTGTGTCATTTTCGCTTTTGTACCCTCCCCCTCCCTCTATACTTTGCTATTGTATACGCCGACGTTTCCTCGTTTTCCATTCACGTCTGCAAAAGTGGTTGTATACTAAACTCTTTGGCGTCACAATTCCCTGCCTTGTTGTATGTTTCCCATTTTTTTTTTTTTTTTTTTTGTTTACCGATGAAAGGACTCTTTCTTTTTTTTCTTTTATGAAACACGTGTGTGGCTAATTATTTGTAATGACACAGTTGTCTGACAAAAAGGACCATTTTCACAAAGGGTAATATCAAAAAAAAAAAGAAAAAAAGAAAATAAAAGGGGGCAGGAATCAGAGAGAAAAGTGCGGCACTTACGGGTCGTTGGTCTTGGGTAGGAGGGTGCCGAGCTCCTTGATCCTGTCGTTGATGTTGAAGCGCCGCCTTCGCTCGACTGAAAACAGAAAATCAATCGCATCAATCATTGAGAGTCTTTTTTTTCCTCTCGTGACATCGATACTTTAGATCCTTAGCTTTTTTTTTTTTTCATCAATCACGCGCACACGTCCCAATTAAAAGATATTCACCATTCACCAGCAACGAAAAAAAACAAAAAAAAAAACGAGTACGTGCAGCACGTTGTTCGGTGACATAATTAAAATGATCAGACTCTCCCTCCACGCGCATTTGCATAACATCAGATAAAGACACGACGCCAAATTGTGTACATGTCACTTACGTGTACATATGTAACCCACACACATGTGGGGGGACACTCGATAATCGTACATCAAGATAACCTAGATAGAACTGCTTGTTATTTACGATATCTCTCTCTCTCTCTCTCTCACTCTCCCGGCATGCTGATGGAGCTCATCATCATCCTGGACTGTCAAACACGAAATGCAGTGAGTGTATGTACTTTTCGCCATCGTCGCAGGCGAATTTTTCCGCCGACTGCATTTATCGAGGGACTGTCTTTTGCAAGAGATGAAATTTAAAATGCGACAAGTGTTGCGAGACTGACTACAAGCTGAACCTTCGGACTGAAGAAACGCGTGCGCGCAACTATTACGCACTAAACGAAAGTGGGCCGCGTGGCTGTAGGTCCGAGTTTTTTTTTTTTAATTTAATTTTGAGTTTCGAGTTTTCATGATGCAATCATTGCGCGTTTGTCGATCGAGTCCAAAGAAAGTACGTAATTTGGAATCATTGTGCTCTCTTTAAATTTATAGTTGTAAAATATGGAGGGGAAAAAAATTAATATCCCTTACAAACACGTTACGTTACAGTTTTTTTTTTTTTTTTTCTCTCAGTCTTACTGACGTCAGGGTACTCGAGAATATTTTTTTCGGCATAAATTATGCATTGTACATTAAACGAGAAATTTACTTGTTTAATTTAATTCAGTTACATTGTTTGAAAAATTTGAGTTTTAGTATATACAGTCAAAAAATTATACTCATAATAAAACAAATCATTTTATGTCAATGATGCGGTCCATTTTATTTAAATCTATTTAATTAAATATTTAATATTCAATTTAATTTTTAACGTTGATTCACTTTTTTTTGGCTAGAAAAATTTTCATTGAATATTTTTATTTTTATTTTTATTTATTTGCAACCCTGCAGAGGTATATGCAAATACCTGTTCGCAGGCTGGTTTACCTTAACTTTAATTACAATGTATATAAAAGATGTATTATACATACAAGTATTGTATATTATACATTTTTTTCTGCAACAATAGCGATGCATTGCATTTCCGAAGAAAATTTTCACTTTGTCAAGCCCGCAACAATTAACAAAATGTTCAACATTTTGAAATTTAAGTTTTGTAAAAGGGATCAATTACCATAAAGTTTGGAAAAAATTAAATTATTGCTCTTTAGCCGACCACACGTATCTGCAGCGTCTTCGTTTTCACGCAATTCAAGTCTCACAGAGGAAAATCGAGTCACCCAAGAATCACCCGAAAAATTAGCCATCTTGTCTCCCGTACCCTGCACAATACTAGAAGCGACGAAAAGCAAAACAAAACAAAAGAGCCCAACAAAAGAAGTTCTCGCTCGGCGATCGATGCTACCGCTGTCCCCCTTATTGTCCGACCGACTTGGGATGGAACTTTGTCCCGTATACTTTTTCGAGAGAAAAAAAAAAGGGAGGGAGAAACGTCCCGTGCACACCTGCGACAACAAGTTCTCGCCCTCTTTTTCCTCCCCCGCGTTTCGCCGAAACGTAGAAAAGTTGGACCAGTTGTACGAGGCTGATTAGATTGGGCTCGTTAATTCGGGGACATCGGACGTGTCTTCGGAAGACAAGTTGCACGTATATATACATGAACGAGTGATGCTTCGAAAAGAGGCGTGTCATTACAAAAGAGGCCGGCAAGGGGTGGTGGGGGAAGCTGATACTGAATTCACAATCGTAGCTGCTGCATAACGCGTCGGTCGCGACGCGAATGACAATGATCCGCGAAGGCTCGATTATATTGTTCGAGAAACTATGGCGCTGAGAAAGTCGTCCTTGCGCTCGAGCGAAACGCGAGAGGCGAATGAATTTCAATTGGAGGGTGCGCGCAGCGTGTATTTATGTGAGTTATTGGCTGGAAGGCCGTGGAGATTATTGCTGCTACTGTGCGCGTGTTTCTTTTTTCTCTTTTTTTTATTTTTTATTTTTTTTTTTATTTTTTTTTTTTTTCATTGCTGTCGAGCCATCGGATCTTTGATAAATTCCTTGGAGACGATGATTGAGGCGCAAGTCGATGTGTCTTTTCTTCGACTTTTTTGTTTTTTTATTTATATTTTATTTTTAAAAAGCTTAGTGTGTTGAAATAGGCTTTGGTTTCGTTTTGTTTTCTGCTTTATTTTTATGTCCCAAAGAATATTTTGCTTCTTGATTGATTACTCGCAAGTTTTTTTGTGTATAAACGTAAAGGTTAAAAAAAAAAAAAAAAAAAAAATTAATTGGGTTCATCAGATAGGTTGTCAAAAAACAATGGACACATATTTTGTATTTTTTTCTCAGTAAAAATACACACTCATGTATTTAATATAAGTATTAGATAATCTCGAAGATAAGACTTCCTTAATAACTTTTGTGTGACGTATAGATTTAACGCGCTTTTGTCTTTGTCAGTTTTGTTTACCTCCTCCCCCCAAAAAAAAAATCTCAAATATGTAGTTTTCTAATCTTGTCGGCAAAATAATCTTTGGAAAATTCAAATCGAGATAAAAAAAAAAGTCAAAAATTTGATTCAATTGACAAATCACATCAAGCACCTTGAATTATGTAATTACTAACACCAAAAATGAAAAGTCGCTCTTCACAATATTGCACACCTATTCTCCGATTACCCGTCTCATAGATACTTCTCCTGGCGGTCAATAGCGACTCATCGCGCGTTTTATTGAATTTTCCAAAACGAAAAGTTCGTCAAAACCATTGAATCGAAAAAAAAGGGGGAAAAAAACCAAAGGGGGTGCAAGGAACCGAACGTGCGTTGTTTTTAAAAAAACTCGAGCAATAAACTCGGGCGGTCACGCCCCGGCATTCTAAGCGCGCTCTTCCATTTCCAACCGAGTCCTAATTAACATCGACTCACGGCTCGCTTTTATATCTTCCCTCCTTCCCACTCACCCTTTTTCCATTTGTTTCGCCCCCACGCGTGTACTTGCCCACACACACACACAAAATTTAGCCCTTTGGAAAACCGCGATATTGGCTCGAGTTTTTTTTTTTTATATGTGCAGCGCAAAAAAACACAGCCAGAGAACCCTATACATTTGGGACGTTGTGTGTGTGCGCGCGTGGGGGATGAAATCTCGCGCTGGCGTAGGAAGGCTCTTCGCGCGGCTCTTCGGCATATACGTGATCCGAGTGCCCGAGCAGTTGTGTTGCTGCTGCCGACGCCGTGCGTCAAAAATAAATTTCTCCGATGCTTTTTTTTTTCTCCCTCCTCCTCCTCTCCCGATACGTTCTCTGTTTCCTGGATGAAAGTTTAAACAATGCAGCTGCAATCAGGTGCTTCGCGAGTCGTATTTTTTCAGGGACACGGTGTGTTTTTTTTCCAGCTGTACAATTCGGGGCTTCTCGTGCATGTATTTTCTAAAGATGAATAAAAAAAATATGGGAATGTATTCGTGCCCGCCAAAAACCACAAACAGCAGCGAAAAAAAGCAACTCTCAATAATTCGAACTCCAATCCATTTTGACATGAGATCTCCATATCAGCGACGCGGGTATACATGCCCGCGGAGTGCAGCTTTTTCTTTGAGTCACGAGAAAAGAGATTCGAAAAGCAAAAACGGGCGAGGAGCTCCTTTGAGAAATTTTCGCTCCGCAGCAGTAGCAGCAGCGAGTGAATATTTGATGCGCAAGCTCTTACGGCAGGAGAGTACGGTACCACCACAAGAGTGCGGTGTGTCTTCATTGAACTTTCGCGTTTTTCTTTGTTTTTGGTTTTTGCGGTTCATTACAAATCACTTTATTTTTATAAGTCGAGAGCAAACCGATAAGCCATCAAAATTTAATGTCGAGCTACTGAACGACGCGTCATGGTCATGAGTAGTATTGTTAGATTAATGTCACTAGATTAAAAATATCACAGTGTTTGTTTCGAACTCACGACTGCAGATATCCCATATTTTTAAAGATTTACGGTTACGCAATTGAAGCATTTTTGTTTGTGTTGTGATTGGCTTAGAGATAACCACGTGGTTTTATCAACGGAAATGTTGAGTATTAGTTCGATAATAGTTTGTGACCTTTGAAGAAACAATTAGACAAACACAATATTCGATAAACAGTTACATAAAGTCAGAGTATAAAAAAAATTGATTCAATATTCATCTTTTTTCAGCTATGGGGTTTAAATAAAAGGTTATCTTGATTGGTGACACCAAAATTACGTATGAGTAAAATGTATGGTACATATGCTTGTAGAGATAAAAGAAGAGTATTCGTAAATGACTGTGAAAATATTATAATGATAACTTTATCCCACGAAACGTGTTTGAAACAAGCAGAAAAATAAAAAGTAAAGCGACACCATCATGCGGCGAAAACTTTTCGCAGTTATGGGTAACCTATGTAACACTTACTCATATTGTGATTGTCCTTTTTCTGTCTGTCCTTGGCGAGCGCGTGGACTTCCGCGTCGGTGAGTAAAAGAGGCTCGTGCTTTACCGACAGATCCGTCAAACTCGTCAGACTACCCGTCAAACTACCGGACTGACCGTCCTTCAACCCATCGCCCAGAGAACCTGCCTCGAACGAGAGTATGTCGTCCAGAAGATCCTCCGCCTGCAAACACAAACATGAATTTTATTTTTATGGATGGTTGAGGGAACTTTTTTTTTATTGTAGTATCGAGTAAGCAATAGCTATCTGATTTACTATAACTTAGCTTACGAATTGTAATATTTTTTAAGACCTTAAAAACATGTGTCTCGAAAAGCAAAATTTCAGAGATTGTTTTTTCGCAAACATTAAAAAGGTACTCTGAAATAGCTAAGGTGAAATACCCAGTGTAAGAACAATTACTAACATCCAGTTGTTTAAACGGCCCTAGGTAATATGTTTTTGAAGATTTTATCCTAAAAGAAATCAATTCAAAACGATCAAAACAGGAAAAAATACCTGTTTCGTTGTATTACTGTTTTAGCCCACTTACAGTTATAAAACATAACCTCAAACGTTAAAATGTATGTCCTAGTGTTGGAACGTGATGTTTCGTCAGATATACACCAATGATAAACTAGATTAACATAAAGTCATTAAAAACCAAAATAAAATTCTACAAAAGTAATAGAAATGTTAGGCTTATCACTAACTATTACCGTCACCAATACTTTAACCTTTGTTTTGTCAGATACTTCCAAAAATAATATTTATTTTTCAATGATTTGCATAACCGTTTCTAGTTTAACATTTTTTCATTTTATTAATCCTTTAAAAAGCTTGAAAGAGTAACAAGAGAGTTTTAAAAAAAATTTTTTTTTTAAATTGACCAAACCCTAACCTATTTTCTCATCTCTTTACTCGCTCTATCAGTACTCTTTTTTTTCCTACAAAGAATAAACACCCACTTTGGCAAACATCTTAATCATCGCACTAACTTCGCTCTCGCGTGATGAGGTACAAAAACCGTATACGTAATAGGTCCAACATACGTCAGGGGACGTCCAAACTTTCCGGAAAATCGACAAATCAGAAAGCCGAGGGTATAACGTAGCGTATACCCCGCACCGACCCAGCGGGCCGGCAGCTTCCTCCGGAATCCGTCTTCCGGTCACGACAGCTCGATCGAGCGGATGATCGATATAAACGTGCGCCCCTCAGGTGTTACAACATCCACTCGCCCGATTTATGGGGCTCCTTTGCTCGCGTGCTCGGCTACTCATTAATATTTCCACAGGGCGGGTCGCCTCTTCCTTTTTGCGATGAGCGAACTACTCCAAACTCTCGTGTGGTCTCGGTAAGGTGGTAGGTTTTTCGAAAATATTTGGCAAACCACTTGATTTTACCTCAAAAAAAAAATTTCACTCATTTTTTTTTATTATCACACTGTTTTTTTTGTCACCAAGTTTAATTTGATTGAAATATATTACAAAAAATATTTAAAAAAATTCATTTAATCAAGTTTAACTTGTTTTTAATGATTGGTAAATGTGGTTCTTAAACTTGACTTGTTAAAAAATTACACTCCAGACAAAAATGGCCCTAATATTGTACGGTTATGTATCAGGAACTTGGGCATAGCTCAAAGTATTAACAAAATTGTAGAAAAGTCACTTTAGATTCACTATTTTTCAAAGTTAGCTCTACAAAATTTGAGAAGAAAATACTACCCGAATTTGTTATTTTTTTCCCACCCAGTCGTCTGTACACACACTGTGCTTGCAAAACATTTACAAAAGAGTGTCCGATCGAGAGAAAAATGGAAAGAAACTCGCTGTATCGGGAAAGTGGAGCAAAAGACGAGAATAACAGAGCGTACCCACGTCCGAGGACATCATCTTTGGAAAAAGCGCGCGCGTATATATGTATATACAAAAAACAAAGAGTCGCGCACGGAGAGACGGTTCCGTCCGGTGGCCCGGCGGCATTATCCCCTTACTCTCCTTTCTCCTTCGATAAAACTCGAAACAGAGAACTCGGGAGATTTCAAATTCAGTTTGCCCCCCAATACTCTTACCGTATTTTTTTTTTCTTGTACAAAAATACACGTAATAAAAGCCTTTTCTGTATTTACAGCGCACTCGCGTCGTCGTTCAATGATTCGTGGAAATAATTGTAAAAGGGACCATCAAGTATAATTTTTTTATGAGAAATGAAGGAAAAAAAAATTATTATTCCTAACTCGTCAAAGTCCAACACGCAACAACAAAAGAGCACAGTCGGTATAGAGTATATACACGCACGTGTACTTTGTTCGCGCCAGACTCTCGCTTCTGCAACTACTATTGTTTACGCAATATGTTTATTTACGTAAGAACTACGGCGTTGCTTCTCCCCCCCCCCCCGCGCTCTATATCAATAATGTATATGTATATAACTCGGCGACAACTTCAACTATTACCACCACCAGAGTACCCGCTCGAATTTGCATTCGGCTAGTATATGCGAGTTTTCCTACGGAATCACATGCAGAGCAGCAGTTGCACGTCGGTTCGCCCTGTATGTGTGTACGTGGCGCTGACCCGCAACTCCCTCCAATACGTGACGCCCGACTTTTCCGGGGACTCTGCAAATATGTCCCGGCTTTCTTGGAAGGAGACTACGCGAGCTCGTTACATGGGGGAAGGCCACGGCTACATGTGCCTTGAATTCCTGAATTTTCGAACTTTGCCGGCCTGATTATTCGTCGTCGAACCCTCGCGTGTACGATTCCTCGCTCGTGGTGGTGTTTATGTTGACGCTATCTCCCCCTCGTGGGTTTTCCCTGTACATTATGCAGTACTCGTTTGGTTCCCGCTTGGGTGAATTTGGCTGCCTCTCATTGAGGTTTTTTTTTTTTTTTTTTTTTTTTTTCAAGGGGGTTCATACTACAAAATGGTCACTTGTGCTTATGGTGCTTATTTTTTTTAAGGTTGCTCAACTCGCAATACACCACCTGTTGTTGTTTCTCAAACAAATATACCCTTTGTTTTCAAGAACATCATGTAACAAGATTCAAAACTTGTCTTGTTACAAAAATATCTTGGACCATAATAAAAAAAAATAATAATAATAATAATCAACAACTAATCAATGAATAATCACTACAGATTTTAGTACTATTGTTATCCTTGGGTTTGCGATTACGCACATTGTTATCTAATAAATATCAAAGATTGTAATGAAATTTAAAATGTATTTTTAATTGTTACCAAATAATTATACCGTATTATAGATATTAAAGCACATTTTTTTCGTTTATATCCAACTGTTTACACTTATGTAACTGGCCCTTTTTTACGTAAGCAAATATGACGATTGTAATAGTATGTTTTTTGTTATCAGTCATATGCTGACACAAATCCAATACTCAAACGATCATTGTAACGCATACAATTGTGTCAAGAAAAAATTTCGTAAAATTCTGGAAGTTGGTATTTTTAAAAGTTTATGTATTCCGAACTTGGTAAATTTTTTATTTGTTACACCCCAAAGAGAAAAATGTCCAAAAATACTTTCACTCTTTAATTTATAGAAAGCTAGTTTTAAAAACGTACTTATGTCCTATCCTCATACACCGTGGACAAATTTTTTAAGATTTAAAACAATCTTTACTAGAATTATTTCAAGTAAAAAATCTCTTAAAATAAAGTGACATTGTCTCACTTTAAGAAAATATTGATTTTAAACAAGAAATCGTTCACGATATAAAAAAATTTGATCTTGTTTCAAGAGAATATTTACTTGGAAGTATTTCTAGTAAAGGTTTTTTGATTCTAATATTTTTATTTTTCCAGTACACAGAGTTACGCCATCCTGGTAGTTCTTACCGGAAAAAATCTGCACCAAAGTGAAGGTTTTCATTCGCGTGTTAAAATGTGGAAAAAGCTCGTATTGGGAAATATATCTTGTCTGCTTCTCTTGGGATCTCTTTAAAAACTTATGTTACTGTATACCCGATTATAAAAAAAAAAAAATACTAATCCTCCAAAGAAATGATTTCGCATTCTTTGGTAGAGAAAAAAAAATCCACCAGAATAATTAAATATACCGCAGCATCCTACGCTGACACGTGCACGATTTGATAGTGATGAGTATCCGAGAACCTATACGTATGCACACATACACACGGGAGTCCAGAATCGGTCGATTAATTGCAAAACTCACCCGCGCTCTGGTACAATCAATCGGTGCCCTTTTCAACGCCGCATCTCTTTGACTTTCGCGAATCACCGACCGCCGCAAGCTCGGCACGATTAAACCACTCGAGCTTTTCTGCCATTGCCCCCGCGCTCGCCCCTCGATGCTGCAACTTTGCCATCAACTCCCTTCCCCTCTGACGAGCGTACCAGTGTGCCTGTGCCCGATGAAATCGCAATTAGCTCCACTCCAAAAGTTGTTGCTCCGACTGCTCCTTTGGGTTTGATGCGCTCATATATGTGTAGTACTGTAGAGTTTTCCTTTGCCTGCCTCTTCCATTTAAATGCTTTACGTGAAACTACAGTGTTTTTCCTCCCGCAAACGGGTAAGGAAGTATCCATGCCGATAGTCGGCCTTGAGTTCAGCTCGCGGAAACAAAAGCTCGTCTATCGCTCTTTGTCTTCTGAAATACCAGTGGAGGATGGAAGCGAGCCTGTACGCGTGTTATGCGTGGGTCCGAGATTCCGGGAAAGCTTGTTTTCTTTCAGAAGTAGGAAAAAATAACGGGAGTCTCTTAGTTGATCAATTATTTCTTCCCGAGATCGAGGATGTAGAAAATTGAAGATTCGCGGGATTGGATGATTTTTTTCTTGGCCTCGTCTTGTGTGTGTTTTTTTTTTTTTTAAAGGATCGATCGATGACAATTTTCAATAAAAATATCAAATTTCGTAGCTTACGTTAGCTCGAAAAACTTAAATAAATGTCATTCGACTAAAATTACACGCATCAAAGATTTACTTACTTTACATTTTTTTTTTTTTTTTTAATTATGGTGGCATTAATTCAATTACTGCATTGACAAAAAATTCCTCAGAATTAAGAAAATATTCGCTTGAATAGTTTCAAGTATCTCAACAAACTTAAATTTTCTAACTTTCAGCAAATATTCATTTCAAACAAGTGAAAAAAATTTTTTTTTTTTTGTGAGCATAATATGTTGTAAATGTTTTTTTAATTCTAAGAAGTTTATCTACTATTTTCAGGCACAATAAAAGAGCGTCACAAGCGAGTAATCTTCAAAATAATACTATAATTTTGATTGATAAATTCTGAATAAAATATATTGGGTTCTTTTAAGTAATACTGCTATTAAATTGAATACTACTATTTGTCGTGTGTTACAATAAATAAACACTCAATTTAAATCAATGCCGGAAAATTCAAGACAACATAAAGATATCAGACAAGATAATACATGTGGCAAGTCCCAGACAATTTATTTATATTTTCGATATTAATCAAGAACAATACAGTATTGGCCTTAATCTCGTAGTGTGTCTTGATAACGCGAAACTCTCCAGAAAAACCGATTTCATAAATTCCTCGAGTGGAAATAGGGGACGGAGTAGGTACGTGGGAGAAGAGCAGCCGGTTTCGTAACCCTGTAATACCAACTTCATCCGGAGCCATCGCGTAATCCCGAGCGGCGCCAATAAAGCACCAAACGAGGACAATATCCATAAAGCCCGGACGATATCTCACTGTACTTGGCCGGTAAATTTTTGAAAACGCGACTCTCGCCCGCGATGCTAATTTACCGTCCACATTTCGCCGAGTGCCTTCGGTTTTTATTGTACTTTCGGATGAATTTTCCGAATGAAGCCGGTCCTTGGCCTAATCGCTAATAAAAAAGTTATGGGAAAAAAAAAAGGAAAGAAAAAAGTAGCTATAAGTGAGCTTTATGGATGTTTAACGGATCGAGTAGCCGCAACTGGAAAATAATCGTTTGCGATGTTCTCTCGCGGCCAAGCCGAAACAATAATAATTAAAGTGAGTCCAATGAAAAGGCCGCTGGCTCTGTTTTATCTTTGCCGCCAATAAAGTACAGTGACACCGCGACTGAATGAAGGTACGTTTTCACGGTACGCTCAAAGCGGCTTACAGCGTGTACGGCTTTACGTTTGAGTGGCTTAGATATTTTATAATAAATAAACGCAATGCTCTCAAAATTACGTTGTTCGAATAAAAAAAAATTTTTTTTAATTAAAACCAGTTGTATAACACTAAATTGTTAAAAATAGTTAGATTTGCGTTAGAAAAGCAGCATAACCTCTCAAAGGACTGTCTAAATTGTACAGTGTGTATAAACAATCAGACTGTACATACACGCGTAGCTCCTCTTTCAATCAAAAACTGTCTGTGAAAGTACATAATTAGGTTATTTTAAGGTTATAAACAGGTATTTGCTTTGCCGACCGTAATTTATTTTTTTTAGTGATAATAATATTTGAGTCCCATAATTAAAAGATGATACACACTCTAGCATGAAGTCGTTCTTTTTTATCTAGATTACTTTCGAGTATCTTAGTTTCGGCTTCTTTTCTATCAGTCGATAAGTGTTTAGATTATTTTAGGTCTTAAATTTGGCTGCGTAGCAAAAAAAAATACGACTACATGGAAAAAAAACTTCAAACGTAAAGTAAAACAATCCAAATAGTTACCAACTAAAGATTATATACACTCAAGTATGGATTATTAGTATACGTAAGTATAAATATAAGTACGTTTATAAACGCAGGTGGTGTAACCACCTAATAGATTTGAAGTAAATTTATGTTAGTTTACATCAAGTATGATATAGTGAACAAAAAATTACGGTTAAAATGACAATGTAAGCATAACATGTGAGTTTTAAAAGAAATGTAATTGAAAAAATTGTGCTAAACAATAAAACAATAATAATACGGACCTCAAACCCAAGTACAACGTTTTGATTTGAAAAGTGGAGCAAAAGTAATACATGATTTTCGGACCAATTACTTTTGAGGTCACCATTCACACATACTTGCTCCAAACTTCAACAGATCTCAATTAAAATCCAGTTTTCTGCCGCTGTAATCAGTTTTACAAATCGAGTACGATAAAATGGAAAATTAAAACTGGGTTTTAAAAAATTGTTCAAAAATTAAAGACAAACAGTAGACGCCATCCAATGAAAATATATACTCTGCAGCTAAGTCCTGCCTTTGCTCTACCTTTTGTTCCTCGTATAATTATGGTCCAAATATTACCGTTTCCCCGAATTCATCCTACACTCGAAAGGTAAACACTGCATTCCGTGATTTTTCGTTTTTAGCTTTCAGCCATTTCATTCCCATGTTAATGAATTTCTGCTGTACAAATTATTATTCCTCTCATAGTGGATTATTAATTACCGATTCCACGAAACATCTCGAGTTAAAGAGCATGAAAAAATGGTCACTAAATCAAAAGAGAAACCCTGAAAAATAATTTTCATTCCCTGTCACACTACACGGCAATCACCAGGGCGAGGAAGAAAAAAAAGGAGAGAACTCGAGAAGAGGGTGTGCAACACAGAGGCGCTGCCGGTACTGTACCGTCGCCATACTGGAAGTTTTGCATTTTTCCCTTAAAAGCCGTGTCGCGCGCATGTTTTTCCCGAAGCATGTACACGTACATATACATATATATATATATATATATATATTTTTTTTTTTNGTGGCTCTTTCCTCGACACTAGGCTATATATATATATATATATATACACGTACAAGCGCCCGCGAAAGGAAAGTGTCGTTCGCAGCTGTGCTTTTTCTCTCGCTCCCGTCGTCGTCGTCGTCGCGAAATAATTGATAATAGAAAATGGCCCGTTGCCGACGCCGGAAAAATCTATTACAAGCGCTCTTTCAACTTTCTCCCTCTATTCCCCTTCACTCACTTTGCCTTTTCAAGGGAAATGAAAAACCGTATTTCCGACGAAAAAAACATATATACGTACCAAAGCTTGGGGAAAATTAATTTCGTGCTGTGTATATATATATGTATACGAGTACGTGTATGTATGTATATATATATTTGTACGAAAACGTCGGCTTTTCATCGCTGACGCTGAAGTGAATTTTTTAGACATTTGCTGCTATGTACCTATACCAACTAATTGCGTAGGTAGTTCATGCGTTCAGAAATTGTTCATTGAGTTACGATGTAGTCTCCTCTAAAATTGAGAAAAATGAAAAGCCAAAGCTTTTTCAAGATTAAACATAGGCTCTTATATGGAAAAGAAAAATAAAAGACTTTTACCGAGAAAAAAGGAAACATCTAATATAAGGTACCAGACAGATGGGCATCTTATTTTTACTCGTACTAGTACATGTTATGTAACTTGAATTTTTTAAATTTAGATTCAAATTCTAAAAATTTCATAGGTATCTGGTTGAAAAAAACTGATTGTCAGTTATCTTGAGAACACAAGTGTGCAAACAGCATTTTTTTTTTCCATTAAAGACCAGTAATTCATTCATGACACGTATATAAATGAAAAAAAAAAAAAAAAAATTTGATTTTTAAAGCTACGAGTTTTATTTATCGTAACAAAGGGAAAATAAAATTTCATTGCGAGCCGCGTATCAGGAGAACTAGAAGTTTGAGCGCTGCGCCACATTTGATTAAACAAAAATGCGAGAGCGTCATTTTTAGAGATGGTATCGCGCCGAGTCAATATTTGTCTACAACATCCAAGTGTCAAACTTCGGCGATAAAGATCTCAAGAGTGTACTTTATAACCCAAATTTTTTGAGGTAACAAAGCCAAATAATAATTCACCGATAAGAGTCGACCGAGTCGACTGTGCAACTTAAGGGCACACACACGAGTATGTATTATTCATATTTTATAACATCAGGGAATTTATTATTGCTTGGTCTGCTTACGCGCAATGCGATTTTTGCCGACGACCGTTTAGGCGAGTAACTTTTTTTTTTTTGTTTATTTGATAACGAGCGCAGCGGCGTATCATATGCATACGCGTGTAATTTATGTGACAGCTTTAACGCGGCAAATTACTCAATTTCGCGTTTTTATGCTTATTCGATAAAGAGTGACTTGCGGTGCTCGTAGTCGATTAATTAACTTTTTTTTCTCCGTCGTTGCGTTTAATAAATACTTGTACCCATCATAATTCACACGTGCGACCTGCTGTTACGATAAAAATTGTGTTTTTAACCTTTGGGCTTTTTTCAATCTTGCGAGTGTACCGTACCCTTGTATCGATCCTGTACGCGTATAGGTATATGAATTTCGTAATAGAGTGAAAGCGATACCCTATGGCGCTTCGATACATAAAGAAAAAAAAAAAAAAAACATGACAACGCCGTACGCGTATGTATGTGTAGAGCATAGCCAGGAAAGTTTAATGAAACTCTGAATAAGTAGAGGAAAAAGAGCAGAGCGCGGATTCCAGAGCCTATACGTGGCCTCGGGGCTGGATGTGTAAATCAAACTATCGGAATGGAAAATCAATCTCTCTCTTTTTTTCTTCCCCCCCCCCCTGTGTCTGTATGTAGCCGATCTTTTTTTGTTTGAGAGTAAAAAAAATATAAAATAAATAAAAACATCGTTCCGCTCGTACGAGAACTTTTTCGTGTCCCATACGGGTATTTGTTCATTTTAATGGACAGGCTATTCACGCATCTCGATCTATTAAATTCTCGATTTCGTCCGACGGCTGTTGATCTTTCTCGCTCCTCTCCCTTGCGTTAAAAGTTTATTAGTCCATTGGGCCGTTTTAAAACTATTCCGATTACGCTCTAGCTTCTTTCTTTTTTATTTCATCGTTTAATAAAATTTATCCTTCAACTATACATGTGCAATTAAAAATTAGGACGACTTTTTTGATAACTTGTTAATTCTTTTCTAAATTTGTGTAATCTTTGGAGAAAAATATTTACCCCCAAAAAAGTAATGCATTATGGTATAGCTGGAACTTTTTTTTTTTTCACTTTAATACTTACATGTTGTACGTAACACTAAACAACAAATTTTTTTCAGAAAAAAATATTATTTATTATTAGAAA